>WEKW01000885.1:37017-71118 GCA_013389905.1 Sula dactylatra
GTCTCATTATAATATATTGTATTTCCATTTCATTTATTTTCAATTCTTAGCATAGTTTCAAGCAATTTTTCAATTTCTAAACCAAGCAGCATCTTAGAAAAAGTTCGGTGATTTTTTCCTTGCTATGTCAGAAAATATATTGTTTGTTGGTATATTTTTATGGTGTCACACGAGACCCCAACACAATGCTGCTCTCACAAATGCATTATTTAACCAGACAGCAAAACAACACGAGAAACCACTACACAAAGTTACCAATGCAGAAATTCTACAGACAGGTTTCCTGATGAACACTAGCGCATAATTCTAGGTATCATGTACATAAATGAGTATAAATTTTATACACTACATAATTAAATGGATGGGATTTCACAGGGGAAAGTAAGAACAGCCAGGCTCCAGCAATCTGCAATTATATGGGTTGTAGTGCTGGAGTTTTACAGATATTTAGCAATGCAGGTAATGTCTCAAGGAGTTTCTAAAGTACTTTAGTATTTAGGGAATTAGGTCCTTACACATTTTTTGATACATCTCATTAGTTGCACCTTTAGGTATATCAGTACATAGAAAAAAAATCTTGTTACTGAATTCAATATCTGCAGATTAAAATAATGACTTGTAGGTGCATACCAAGTTTCCAGATCACTCTCCATATAAATCATTTAATGTAAGCAATATTGAATTTTAAGAACATGATGAACAATTGGTTTGTCTGATATTCTTAAAGACATGGGGCAAAAAGCCCAGTAAATTCTGAAAGTCTAAAATTACTCTGTCCTGGTATGAAGGGCAACTCCATTTGTCCTAAAATATAAGGCAATCTCAGTTGCTATAGTTTTACCATTATTTCAAAGTGATGGCCAGTCTCTTGTATACTTGCAAATATAGACGTTTCAGACTGCTTCATCCAAGGTTAGTCTGTTTATTCCCAGTCTTTCAATATTTTCTTATCGTTAGGAATATTAAATCAACATTTTATTGTTGAGTTCCCTGGCAGCAGTCCATGTGAGTTGGGAGTGTAGTTAGAATATGAATGAGAAAATTAATTAGTTGGTGGCAGTTTGGAATATTAGTTTTTCAACTGCCACTTTTTATTAGGTCTCTCTTTTTCTGGATGTGCGTGAAGTGATTGACAGCATATTTCAGAAATACATAGGCTGTTTTAAAAAATTTCTTACTGAAGAACAATATAGTCTAACTCACTCTTTTGCAGGGGAAAAAACCCAAAATGGCATGTACTTAAGTTGAATGAGTACACTGCATGGAAATGCAGAAGTTTATCCTCTGTTCTGCCAGATTCCGTCAGAAATCCCAAGTCTCACACACTATAAAGAGTTTTTGTGACTAAACAAGAATAAATGTATTGTTCTTTTTCTCAAAAGGCCAGTTGCTATATAACATTGCTGTCCATATGCTGGCCTACAGATGTATTTTGTACCTTGGCAGCACTGCTAAAACTCAGTGGCGCTGTGAACCACTGTAAAGTTTGCATTAAAATTGGAGCTAATTACCTCAGAAATAAGAATTTTACAAAAAAAGAAAATGTTAATTACTATGAAGAAGGTTTAGTCTAAAAATCATGTTTCTTGAAAGATAAATTTAATAAATTTACTAGAACATCTGGACAAGATTAACATTTTAACCTTGTGGAGCTTAACGCAAGTCAATGTAAGGTAAACATGATACAGTGATGGCTTTCTCACCACTGTGCTTCCACTTATTATATTTTGGTTTTTAAACTTGGCATTTTAATTTCTTTTTTGTCTCATTTATATTCTCCTTACATACAACAAAATCAATTTTCAGATCTTGATAGAACATTTGTAGCTCTACTATATTACTGTACAAATGTGAACATGCAGATATCTTATTAAAATGTCACTGTTTCAGAGATGTCTTTGGTGCAAATATTGTTATTTAGATGAAAACTGATTATCACAACACTAATGGCTCTTGTTCTGTAAAATATCATTTTAGTCCAGCCTGTTATAGAAGTCTACAGCTGTCAAACCTTGTATCTTTCTCTCTGATCCCTCAAGCAGATGCACTTTGTTTGTTCTTGTAATAAAGCATGTGTCTGTCCTTTAGCTGATTAGGCATCAATGAGAACATAACAAGATATTTACTGTTTCCAAAGGTTTGCACATCAAAGAGAACTTTAAGCAGCTTTGTGAAATGAATTTGATTTGTTAAAACCTCAAAACTGCAGAAGAATGGAGCTGGAGCAGGTTGTCGATCCCTTGCATCTTGCATAATTAGTGTATATAAGCAGTCCAGGTATGCGTCTTTGTCTATGAAATCCTTGTGTTTTATGCATGCCAGAACTTTACCATCCTAGCTTTCCTGAATAATATCTATTACCTTAGCTAAGAATCAGTTCCTAAACATACACAGAAATTCAAAAATATTATACTTAAAATTTAAAAACCACAAATCTGTGCAACAACTCACCATATTATATAAAGGTAAAGGACATTAAGTCAACCTATACAGCAGTGGCTCTTCACCACATAGATCTCTTCATAGATCACAGCTGTGCAGCCCAGCACCCTGCTGTGCTCATGCCAGGGATTCCTCTCTGAAAGTTATTGCTCAGAATAGTCACCAACACAGTCCACTGGGTTGGGTATTCCTGGTGAACACTGAAAAAACCACACATTTTCAAAAGTACTTAAAATAGTACTTGCTTCTGCTTAGATTATCTGAATGGCTAGATTTACCTATACTGGAAGACAAATATAGCTGCTTCATCCTGAAGAAAAGGACCTAGATTTCAGACTGGCACTTTGGTTTAGCTTACAGAACTCGGACCTGATTCTGAATGTACTGTGTAGAGTCAAGAATAATTATTTCTGAAACGAGAATGCAGCTATGATAAAGTCTGAGTTCAGAATCAGACTGAAAGTCAGAGCAAAAGATGATTTTTTAAAATGAGTTCCAAATGTCATTCTTGTTTATTACATTGATTTCTATAAATGTCTATAAAATCCTTAACACAAAAGATTAAGTTTAGTAATTACACTTGAAAATATTATCTATTCCTCTGCAGTATTTAAAAAAAAAAAACTTTCATAAAATACATACAGCAGATACTCTAAATATTCATTATAATGAAATGCTGAATTTTGTCTGCTAGGTATAAACAATATTGGGTTAAAATAATGCAATATATAATGCAAAATATAACAGCTACAATAGCTTGTCAACTGCTTGTGGAAAGCTTGCATGCCATCTTCCCAGCTGTCAGAAGCTTCAAACAATTTTTTTTTCCTGATTTTAAACAAATCTTACAAAATGCATACGATACTCCCTGCTGCAAGAGGGAACCTGCTAGCAGACTGTACTCCATGCACTCCGTGGGGGAAATATGAACACTAGGCTCTGGGCTTCAAAGTGGCCTACAACTGGAGCTTTCTGTGCACAGACCAGACATCTGCTAACTTCCCAGTCACCCAGGTTTCTTCAGAAAAATTGCCCTCGTTCGACCTGGTGTCAGAAAGAGAGGAAGATAGCAGCTGCACACATTCACACATTACCTGCAGTTCAAAAAGCAGCAGGGAAGTGGACAAGCAGAGAGCTCTGGAGGCGGATGTCCCTAGTGAATTACCAGCCTCCCTTCCATGCTCAGCAAAGTTCACTGTATACTCATGGAACGTAAGGCAGTGGGCAAGGTAAAAGAAGAGGGACATACTGATACCTTTCCTGCTATCTAGATTTCTTTATTCAGACTGTGTATGTAGATGTTCGTGAATGTAAAAAATCAGTTTAACATACCTTTTTTATTATCTTATACCTGTAGTGTTGAAGCAAATATATTGGAACAGCAGCAGGCTCCTGCCATCATCTGATCTAAGCTATCTGGATTTAAATATTTCTTTGAAAGGATCTGTGCAAACAGTCAAGAAAATATTTAGAACAGCAAGCAGCAAAATCAAAGGAACAGGCCCAACCGAGATGAGAAATCTTGTACAAATGTCAACACACAATAGCATCTTCACTAACAGCTATTCAACCCGTAACCTCGTAATAGACTAGAAGTCCAATATGTCCTCATGGACTCTCCTCACTATGAAAACAAGGAGAATTTTCTATTCAAAATAACCAGGAATAATAAAATGTAGGTCTATATTTGTGCCGATACCTATAAGAGAATGTATTATATAAATTAAAACTGGCAGCAGTCAGACATATTAAGTTGGTCCTCATAAAGATCCCCTAAAATCGTATTGGTGCTGTTTTAACCATGCAGCCATATGATTACTGAACCGCATTAGCGACATATAGCTGACTAAATGCTCACTCTGAACTCACTGCAGGGAACAGAGCACTTTTGTTAAAAGGTCAACAGTGTTAATTCTCTGTAAATGTCTTTTGCTCAAACATGAACCCTTAACCAATTCACATTTCATAACCATCTCCTTCTTTTCCTAAAATCCTTGTTCCACTTTTAAGGTAAAATAAAAACATTGTCACAGAATCATAGAGTAATTTGGTTGCCTTGAACCTCTGAAGGTTGCTCAGGGACTTGTTAGGCTGAGAAGCCAATACAGTTAACATAGCCACAGGAGAAAAGAAAAACACAAACAAAACACTAATATAAACTTAGGTTTACATATCTAGACTCTGCATGTCCAAAAGCACACCATAGCCAGTTACTTCTCCATGTCAAAGGACCTAGTAAGGCATCGTCTAATGCCTCAATCAACAAACTGTCTTTTAAAAACAAATGACATCTGCATGGGATTTACCTTCTTTTGCGGAAAGGATAAATTGAAATTTTAAAAGAATACCCACATTCCTTTACCTTTAAGTTTTTCCTCTCTTCCTTATCTATATTCTCCTGCATCACAGCACTGACCTCAGAGGTTGAAGAACTAATGGTTTTCACTAAAGCAGTAATTCAACTTTAAATCAACTGCTAGGGAGTGTATGGGAGTACTGCCTCTCTACCCTGCTGGAGGAAACCATGACCCCCACAAATCTCTGATTTACACTGAATTGACATGTGTTTAACCATTTTAGTATTAAATCTGTTACATACTCTAATGGTTCCTGCTCCTTCAAGATTTCACTGTCTGATTAGAGAAATTACAAATCCAAACTCTGCTTTCTGATTAATGAGTCATGAACATCACAAGAAGGCAGCAAGTGACCTTTTTTGTTCATTTTTGCAAGCCTTCCTGTAATCAGCATCACAAATATTTCGCAGAGTTTGTTTATCGATCTGCACTGGAGCAAAATCTGTTTTAGAATGCTGTTTTCTTCCTATTTTGGCTCTTCTACAGGAAATACAACAGTGTCATAGGTGTCTACACTCTAATAGCTGTACGCTGTGATTCAAACTGCATACAGCCATTTAACCCAAGTTAGAATATCTAATTGGATTGGGGCAAGGACTGCAGAAAAAAATAAAGGAAACAATCTTTAAGGAATAGAGTGTACTCTATTTTACTGGGGAAAAAACCCAATAGAACTCAGAAACTAAACCTTAAAAGAGACAATTAAAGAACTTTCATATAAATGTAATTTAATGTAGATTTTTTGCAGGTAGTGCTGTTAAAAAAAACTAGAATAGAAATTAAGATGACAATGCAGAATACATGAAAAGCACCACATCTCTGCTTATCCTGCTCTCCAGATTGTACTGTTGCTAATCGAGACAGGAAGTCCTCAAAGGAGGATCCTCTTCAGGCTGTTAAACACATACTGCTAAATGATATTGCTTAGGGCTTCATACCTACTTCTGGAATAGCACCAAAGCACGTAACATACTCAAGGTCTTTACAACTGGTTGAGCTGGTGATTTTGTTACTGGGGACTTTGAGCAGCTAGACACAACCCCTGTAACATCATTACTTAACATACTTTGTATCAGTCACTATAAGTAAACTGGTAGCATCAAAGGCAAAAAGATTTGTTCTGAGACTAGAAAACAGGTAACTGATTCTATCAACTCAGATTAAATCTTGATCCTGAATCAGGGATCTGCAGAGGAAAAGCGCAGTAATTAGCAGTGCCCTCCCCTTTCCTGCTAATTGCAGGTACCAAGGAATATTATCAATACCAAAACAACAAATGTATTCATTAACCTGAGGAAACTATCAAAAAGGCAGCAGAAGGATGTCAGAGCCACTCTTCCCCAACCTCTCGGCCAGTGAGCACCTAAGGCATGGTGGGCACCCTCGGGGAGGCTGAAGAGAGAATATAGCATATAGCAGCAAGCAGCTGAAGAAGGAGGGAACTGCCCTCCGCATAATTTTTCACATACAGTGTGGAAATCATCATTACGATTGATTCTGGGAATGGAGGAAACAGTGCTGAACTTAAAACCTAACAAAGTCCTAAGGGATGATATATGGAAGCAAGTATCCTAACTGACCTTCCTAGAAACTAGAGGAAAGGCTGCCTAAGAGAACTATAACAGATTTTGATCTCAGGGAGGTCAAGATAAATCTGAGGCCATTGAGGATATGGTAGATGTATACTTCTACAAACAAAAAAAGAATGTGACCTATGGTTTGTAAAAATGAGTCAAGCAGAACCGAGTGGAAACTTCATGAAGTTTTATTTTAGATAGTGTCTTAAGAGATTGTGCAGGCTCTTTCCAGTGATTGTGGGATTTTGCAGTATTTACAATAGCCATGTAGCTACATATCCAAACAATGGTCATGCAAATCAGTTGTGCAGACAGAAATACACTAATTTAAATATTTAAGAGGCAGAAGTCAGCCATATAGCTGACTTTTTCATGGTACATTAGAAGATTTAGAAACAAAATCTATTAGCATTCTTCTGCACAAAAAAGGTCAATTTAGGAGAGACTAGAGGAATTAATAATCAAATATGGTAATGCATATTAACTGTAGAAGAATCTGCTATAGAATGTACAGACATGGTTGAGAAAGCTTGGTTAAAATAAAAAGTCAAGTACTAGTTGTTTTCAAAGGAAAGGGATCATCCTTGCAAAATGTTATTTTTATGTTTATCAAGAGCATGTAATCTTTATTAATTTATTTTGTATTAAGACAAGATAATATCTGGGGGTCTGTTTTCATCACTAGCAAATATATGAATGAACTGGCTTTTTGCCTCAACTGATATTTTCTGAATGAATAAGAACATTAGCTCTAAGCAAGACATATTGCAGCAGCATGCTGCACAAGGCTCTTCTCTATGCTCTTCTGTGCCAGCAGAGAAAACCGGTTTCCTGATTTTGCCATCCCATTTCTTTTCTTAGACATCTGTTTTGCCTGTAAAATCTTGGCAGTGGCAAAGACAATTGTGCACTAGATGGGAACAGTTGTGACGATCATCATCGTTTGTGTGAGGAAGATATTATGGGAAGAGGAAGCACTATACGGCTCCCCTCCCTCTTTGCATGCTGCCACAGAGCCCCTTCTCAGCCTTGCTCTCTGCTATCCAGTCTCTCCTGTGGTGGAATAGGTCATCTAGTCACTGACAAGTTCAAAATCTCTTAACAGCAGGGGCAGTTCCCAGAAGAGGAGGGTCATCATCAAATGCATCAACAGGGCTGGCACCCTTCACCAGACCTGCAGAGTTAATTGCTCTCTCTACTTCAGTATTTGATGTAAACTCTCCAGAGCTTAACAAAGCTTGTTGGTACAGAGGAGGCTGCACTCATGCAGTTATTACTGCCCAGACTGCACAGATTCTTTGAGTAAAATGCAACTTCTATCATCAGTGATCTTAAGATGGCTTCTGTCTCAAATGCACCTGTAATGGTCATCTTTTACAAAGGGGATGCCATGTATGCTTCCAGCAGCAGTTCTAAGTAGAGGTGCTGTGTCTCCCAACTTGAATTCATGATCAGCTCAGCATCACACTGTTACTAATAGCATTTCAGAAAAACAGTACGACCCTATATCATCATGAGATTCATATACACAGACATAATTTTGCTCTTATACATTCTCCTATATCTTTCAGAGCTGTGCGGTGCAGATATTTGCACAGAAAGGCTCTGTCCATTTCATAGGACTTATCTTCACTCCTTCACGAGGGCACTTGGAAACTAGAAAGCCCTCAGACTCAAAAGATATAACAAGAAATCAATGAACAATAAGAATATTTCTCTTTAAGAGGGCTTCAGGATTATCTGAGACAGCAAATAATGCCTCAAAGTTTTGCTGCATTCAGCTAGAAAGGCAGTAGGCTGGTACTCTCATCCAACCTATGTCCAGAAATGGAACAGCCCCCTCTGCCCCAGGGTACTTGCCTTGTTAGATGCAGAAGTAGTGCAAGGAAGGACAAGTGACTACTGGGGAAATGCAGGCAGCGCAGTGAGTAATAAACAAAACTACAAACCTCCAACCAGACTGGTGGGAGAAAGGAGGAAGGAGGTCGAAAAAGAAAAGGTATACTATGGAGTCATAATTACTGAATTCCCTGAGGAGAAAACGGTGAAATTACATCAGTTTTCAGAAACACAGGTTAAAACACGTATTAAAAAAGGCAAATGCTAAAGAGCAAAGCAGCTGATTGCGAGTCAATTTCACACGTATCAAATGGGAGAGATTTTCAGTTACTTCATGTACTGAATACAAACCAAAGCCTAGAGATTAAATGTCAACAAATGAAGGCAAAGCATTAATCTATTGTGTCATATCACCTCACCCCCAAATCACTAACAAGCCACTATCTATCTTATCTCCGATTCACTTATTGACAATCTCCATTTGTTTCATCAAGAAAAGGGACAATCCATTCAGGACTCAGCATACATCATCCTAAGCAGAAATACTTTGCAATAAATGGCAGCAAAGTGATTGACTTTGTGTGCTATAAGCAGACTGTGCCTTGCTTTGGCACAAAAGTACATAGTAGAAAAGTATTGAAGCATTATTTTCTGCCCATAGTACATGCATCTCTCAAACATGCAAACTCAACTCATTCTCTTTGGAGAACAGCAGGAACCGTTCCTTTTTCATACCTCTAGAAAAGGGAACCAAGTCTGAAATCACTCTTTCACAGTCCACACCAACACACCCAGCTGCTCACATCAGCTGTTGGGGGAAACAGACTTCTTTCTCTGCACCTTTGAGTAAAAAACACGCAACCTCTAGGACAGCTCTCCTGGCACACTGGGGCTGGGAATGAGATCTTATTTAATGGGACATGCCTTTCGGGAAGAACAGGCTTTCAAGCACACCGCAGAGCTAAAGAGCTGTATTTAAGAGCTTATCAAGAATCAAATTATTGCAAGGAACCCAGTACCTACATGAGGTTCTTCAGAGGGAAACAAGAGACATTGTTCTTTATAATCATTACATTTTAAGGGGTAGAGGTACACAGTTTTGTATTTATTAATTTCATACTGATAGCTCATGTTTTGTAGAAAGGCCTTGCAGTAAATAAGACATCTGCCCTCAACAAGCAGAAGGTCATAAAATGAGCAATCTCAATAAAACTTACAAAATTCTCCAAGTGTAGCTCTCTTTTAATCTGTGAGATGCGACACAACAAGCACGTACAACAGGGAAGCAGAAATGTTTTGTCAGCAAGAGCTTGCAAGATACCTGCACACAGATTATTTGCAGGTGAAACAAAAATGTCAAGAGAGTGCTGTCTCTTGGCCACTGTCACTACAGTAGGTGTGATATTCTTGAATAGGAGAAATTAGGTAATAAAAAGCAAAGGAAAAAGTTGGTTGCTGTGGTCATGGTGATATTTATAATGTAACCATTACATTTTGAAGTCAAACCTCCCTGAAGCGTAAAGACGTTTTTGTTACTTTATAATACATTCAGAGCTGCTACTATTCACCTTCAGTTTGTATTCAAAATTATTTCTACGTAATTGAAAGGTCCAAACACTTTTTTTTTTTAATCGAAAGCTAGGATTTCTTAATGCTTTGTGTTACAAGATGATTCTCTGGCAAACATCAAGGCCAAAACCAAAACAAAAATATCACAAAGTACACAAGATCCCAGGTACAGGTCACCACCAGAGATGAATAATAGACTTGATGGACCATTAGTCTGTTCTAATGTGCCTGTACTCGGAGTCAGCAGGGAAGAAGTAGGCAGTAAAAGAAACAGACTGCAGATTAGAAAGGAAAGGAGGAAAATGATGTAGGGAAGTCAACTAAAAAGAGAAGCTTCTCAGTGAATTTCCTGCTGCCATTTCATCTCAATATTACGACCAAAAAGAAATACTAACGCCTTGCCAGGTTAACTACTCTGCAAACAAATATATTGCAAGCTGGGCTGAGGAGATGTAAAATCAACACTATAAACATGTGTCAGAGCTAATATTGGCTCATATTTCTACTATTTACAGCATTTAACCTGCACCTCAGGGAAGCCAATAATTATTACATCGATAATGAACATTAAGGTCATTGTGGCAACAGTAATTGAAAAAATGTGTAGTTTTATTATGACAAAGTCTGAAGAAGCATGACACTTTAAACCAAAACTGGGCATTTTGGCCAAAATTCAGTTTGGCCAAGCGTGCCTACCTGCACACTTATCGAGTGTAATTTTTGTGCTGCATTTATTGCTGTAATTAGAACTGCAGGATTACTGAATTTAAAAAGAAAAGCCAGAGAACAGGATGCCAGAAAGTTGACTAACAGTAAAGTTCTGATAAAAGCATTAGTCATAACAGAATAATCAGATAAAATCAGAACGTGAATAAGTTCACCAGTAAATCTGAGGAAATGTAACATTCCCGATGCTGAAGAAACAGCATAAATTATTTGCTAATGCAATACAGCATTCACTCTCTAATGCATGACTCTACTTTGTAATATAAATGCATTATAATTAGTTAAAATAATAAAGTGACAAATCCTGTGTGTTTATGAGAAAATGTATAAAGCAAGGAGATAAAAGTGCCTTTACCTGGTAATATTTCAAGATTGTTCCAGTGTGTGCCAGACATCAGCAACAGTTTACATTCATGGAAAAGGGATGGACTGTGTTGATAAGCACAAAATCGGAATGATATGAGCCTTGGCTTAGTCCTTAATGCTAAACTCTCTGTAAATGTGAAAGCTGGGCTCTGGAGATAGCAGAGAAATGTCATGTTTGAACAAATGATATTGGGAAAAACTAACTGGAGGTCCCAGAAATGGAACTACAGTGAGGGAGCAAAACTATGAGGACGGTTACTTCCCAGATGATATCTATACTTCATTCAGGACAAGATGGGGGAACACAGATTAGAGACATCTCTATATTGCTCAATCACAGAGAGAAAAACACTTTTAATGGAATTATAAAAGTTTGTGATACAATAGGCATATTTAGGTCACTTAGGCCGTCCTTCATCACTTCTGGAACTGAACTATGCCACGTGACAAGTGTCTCAGTGCTTTGGCCAGATTACTTTTATATGACAGGAAGATGGTGGAAATACGCAAGAAGGCAACAGAAGTATTCATTTCACTGGCTTACATGAAATAGTAATGTTAGTATAGCCAGTAACAGCTATACTAGCCAAGACAGTTGTTGAGTATGGCCAGTATTGTGCTATGCTTAATGGGACATGGGAGTTTGAATCACTGTACTCAAGCTGTTTGTTCCTCATGGGTATATTTTTCCTACATTCTTGCAGACCTTATTTTCTGACATGCATTTCACTATTTGAATACTTAACATAGGATCTTATTAGGTAACAGATTGATTCCTTTCTAGCTAGTTCCACTTTTTTTGTCCATTTAATCAAAGGTACAGGCACTTAAATACCTCCCAATTTTAGAAACAGAATTACAAAAAAAAAAAATAAAACCACCAAAACCAGCATAGCTAGATAATTTCCTACTGGGCCCTACCACTGATATGCTCTCATCATTGTTACTGTTATGCTTATATGCAACTATACACATTTCATTTTCTCAGTTTTCTCAGCATTACCAAGGTTCTCATTACTCCAGAATCACCAATGCCTCTTTCCTGTATTTTTGGTGCAATTTATTCATACAGGTATTTGCAAGCCATGTTAGTCTCATTTTTCTTCATTTATTAAATGAGTCTACTTCCTTTCAAGCAATGTTTGCTTTTCAGTACTAGTGACAAAGGTACTAGAAAGTCATATATATATATATATATATGTACATACACACACACAGATACACACTCCAATCATTCATCTGTTTTCCTGTGTGGTTAAAAGTCAGCTAGATCAGAATTCACTTGTTTTGGTATTTTGCTGTTCTAACCTTTCCTTTTCAAGTCTTAACTAAGATCTTACCTAATCTCGTTTAATCCTTTCTTCTTCTCTTATGACCAGACAGATTTTAAGGGACCATTATAAAACATTTTGCAGATAAAGTCTTAAAAACCCCACAGGTTAAACACAAGCAAAACAGGGTTTTCTTTGGAAACAGCTAAACAGCCAGAACACCTTTTCTCTACAAATGTTTCCCAGTAAACCCTGGAAGTTCAAATCAGCCCTAGACAGCCATCATATCTTATACACTTTCTTAAAAAATAATTCTGGGAAACATCATGACTCCTGCACTGTTCTGGAAAGCCCAGCTTTAAGGAAAGGAAAGGAATGAAAACTTGGGAGTGACTAGCAGTAGCAGGACTTGGCAGAACACCTAGGAGGCAAAATAATGTTCCCTTTTCCCTAAAATGTTTAAAATACTGTTGAGGAGTAAAGTAGGATCTGTTCCTTGCTACAGGTCAGCTTCAAAACAAAAGTAGCTCAGTAACTAGTAGACATAGAGAAACATTGCTACAGTCAGCATGCAGAAATGGCTCTCAGAGAACTGAGACAAGTGAACTAAATTTAGAAAGAGAAAAAAAAGAAAGGAGTTTTCAAGCTCAGAGCTAGCTGTATTTCTATGTCCAGAGAAGGCAACACTAATACAACAGGAAAATAACATCTGATTATTGATTCATGTTAATACCCAAAATATGGCATTTATTAGAGCACTTTGTGCTGTGCCCACTTCCGGCAGGGTGGAGCACTAAGCCCTTTGCAGCAGCACAGACAAGCACGTGCAGCTTTGTCTTTCCCACCCATCCGAGCGTGCAAGCACAGCGCGAGCCATGCACTCCCTGCACGAGACCCAAGGAGTGCTGCAGAGGTGCACGGCGGGGCTGCCAACTGCTGAAGAAAGGACTTCAAAAGAAGCAAAAATATCTGAAGTTCCAAAGAAAAACATTCAGCAAAACTCAGCACAGCTGCTGTAGAATAAATGAGGTCTATTTTGCTATTTTTTTTAGCCAAAGTCATACAACGTGCAGTTTCCAAGTCCTGATCCAAAAGAAAGAATTTTCCATTATCTCCTGCACCAGTGGAAAGTCTTTTCTTACATAGCAAGTACATCTGCAACTGAATATAGGCTTTCGTTTATTTCATACTTCTGAGGCATAATCATGCATAGCATTTGAATAACATAGATACAGCTTTCCTGTGCAATGTGTGCAGTAACTTCTGCAAACCTCAAATATTGGGAAAGCACCTATTGTACCTATCAGGAATGAGCTGGGAAGTAATGTAAAATGTGACAAGGCAGTCTGTGTGGGACCACCAGCAATCTTTGACACATGGGGATCGTTGCATAAAAACTGCTACTTCACAGAGTCTGGAGTTTACTACAATTTAAGAAGAAATGTCTGATAAATAAACTGGTGCAAAAGTAAAACAATTTAATTCAAAGAAGTGAAGCTTTTCATACAAAACACGCCCCAATTAATTTTGACTCGTAATTCTTCCTCCCTTTTTTCAAACATTTTTAAAGACAATCCCTATATAGGGTAATCTGTTCAGGGTCACTATTTGAGAAAACTGCTTGTAACAGTTTCTTATATTTCATTGCTTTACATAGTCCTGTAATATCTATTTCAGCATAGGACATAGGCTAAATTGTGAACAGCTGAGCAGAAAGCATACATTATAATTTATGAAATCTCCAGTATGTCAAGGCTGGGTTTTGTTAACTCCATGTCACTATGTCTGCTTCCCACTCCACCTGTTTAATTTGACATCTTTAAATATTTGTAATAGAACTGGAACTTCAGTCACCAGGAAAAATTGATTTAAAGGATAAATCTTTATTAGCAGTTCTAAATATCACCTCACTATGCGCAGTTGTAAATCTACAACCATCTCTTGCGACGGTATGAATGTCACAAGCTTGTTTTCCCATTTACTATAACTATCATTAAATATTAAGGAGACAAAACCCTTGAAACCACAACCCAGAAAAGACTAAGATCCCAGAGGGAAAACAGGAGAGAAATGGAGTGTCGTAGGAAATTTGTGCATGCTCTGTTGGAAGACAACTAGGTCTTTAGGCTGCACAATCAGCTGCTAATGACATAACATCACATCAGACCTTGGTGACAATTGTAG
Organism: Sula dactylatra; assembly: GCA_013389905.1. NCBI lineage: Eukaryota > Metazoa > Chordata > Aves > Suliformes > Sulidae > Sula > Sula dactylatra. Next base: position 51,349 of record WEKW01000885.1, read on the forward strand.
AACAAAAAGCAAGAATGTGTTGTAATTGCTTTTTGCCAGGTAACCAGACAAGGTTACAATCAGGGCATACCATGGTGTTGCGTGTTAAAGCCAAAATTCCTAATAATGACTGCATTCCAAAGTAAAACATGGTTGATCCTGAAGTTAATAAATCAGAGCTGTAGTTTTAGCTGCATAGCAGATTTACAGAAATGGGTATAGCTACACTAATCAAGATGATCTTTGACAGCGATAAATATGATTTAGAAAACATTACTCCTCTCCATGTTCCCAGTGTTGTATGTTGGTTTGCATTGCTGTGGGTGGTTGAAGTGACAGCAAAGCTTTACTTGGAACAATAACAGGTAAAGGATTTAGTTTAAAAATCACTGCAAATTTTCTGAACTACTTTTTATGAAGTTATATTTAGTCTCAGGTTTTAAAAATATAGTACTATGAATTCTAACTCTTCTATTTAGTAATTCCAACAGGAAACAAATAGGACAAATTTACTAGTTTCCCCCTTTCAAGCAGTTTAGAAAATTCCAATCCAGTAATTTAGAGTTAAATTCTACCTTGAGGAAAAAATATCCCTGAAAAGGTGGAACAATATGCCGAAGTGGCAGCACACTTTGGGATGCACCATGTGCAAAAGAGCTCCTGTAGTGGTGCCATTCCCACTTTACTTCCCACCTTCCTCATCACAGATTCAAGAAAAGGGAGAATACTAGAGCTGCAGCCAAAATGTTGCTGGTTTTCAGATATTACCCATTTCTAAAAAAGCCTTTGTAGCTATATGGAGTCAAATGTTGGTTACAGCAGCATTAAAATTGTTTTAACTTAAGCCGGAACGCAGGCCCAGAGGCAAATGTGATTTAAATCATAGATTTACATCACCATCAGTTTTAGCATTAGATTTGTCTAACTACAACTATACAACCCTGAATGGTGGGGATTAATTTTACCTTCTTTCTTGTGCATCCCTTGGATACTTTGGGTATGTAAATTAATGTAAATGGGTATGTAAATGAAAATAATAGTACTTATCTCCCATTTTCCTTCTTTCTCTTTGCAGCTCCATAGCACCTGATAATTTAAAAATTGTGTTTCTAACTTCAGCAGAAGTCACTTCTGCTTCCAGGTTAACGAAGGAAATGGAAAACCAGCAAGAAAAACACAGTGGTACTGTAGAAGGAAAAACCCCTCTCCCTTGGCCTTCCCCACTGCCTGAGCCAAATCAAGCTGTTCACCATCACCCCATCTCACCAACTTCAATCAGCAGAGTGCCTGGGTGCTCCCCTCCCAGGGCAGCCATAGCCTTCCACAGCTCCTTCACAGATGACCATGGTCACCCCTGCATTATGCTTTTCAATTTGAAATGTTGTCTCGTTCTGCATCTTTGCCACAGAGCGCACCGCAGAGGTACAATATCCTGGGGCTTCACATCTCTTTTCCTGAACTGGCAAAACCTCTAACCCCTTCAATGTTTGCCCTTTTCTAATGGATAAAAATGGATTTTTACAGCTGAGGCTGTAGTTTCTGCTTCATTTTCACTAATTAACACAAGGAAAAGGTAACTTTGTCACATGTTTAACCAACTGCTCATCACCTAACTGCTGATCCTATCAGCCCAACAGGGATGAGGAGTGGAAGGTGAACAAGGTCACCTAAATTGATGAAAGTGGGTCAAAAGAAGATAAATTACTTTAAAAGCACTTACTGTGTATTCAAAAAGAACAAAACTTTATGAGGAACATGCTCTGTTGCACTCAAGATGAAGCTCATAGCAAGAAAAAACAAATAACAATATATATACACAAATATATACATGCCTCAAAGCTGGCACCTTGACTTGGAAGAAACATAATAAAGCTCTGGGCTTTTCCATTTATAAGTAATCAGGATTATTTTCAAATACAGCCCAGAACCAAGGAGATCATGTTAGTCCTAGTAATTATAAATATTCTGAGTTTTTCCATAAGCACAAAGTATTCATAAGTTTCCATTTTTAACTGAAGAAAACTATTCTCTAGTCACATTTTATAAAATTCTATTTGCCATAGTTAGCAGAAATAATACAAAAGAGTGTGAGGAATCAACTATACCTTACAAATGGAGCACGCTTGGATTTCATTTTACATCAAGGACTTTTGGGTAGGGAACATTAAAACCATTTTGCAACCAGCTTGTATTTTTTAATGCAATTAATGAATATGAAACATTAAATATATAAGGAATATACAAAGAAAAACTTAAATAAACCTAGACAAGATCCAAAATTAACCTACAGGATTATTGCTTATTCCTCAAGCTGAGAACAAAGAGCCACGAAAACAAAAATGTTGCAGAGAATGAAGTTTAGGTATAAAAAGGCACAGTGGGAAGTGGAAACAACGCAAAAAGCCTCTCACTGAAGACATTCTACTGTAGGCAAAGGCTTTAGAGGAGTTCAGAGTTACCACCTAATAATGAAAAAATTCTAAAGGAATAACAGAAATAAACATAGAATCCGTATTTGATTTCAAAGGTATAAGGTGTAGCCCAATTATCAAATTTTTGTTTTCCTTGCCTTGTTTCCACTCAGAGCAAAAATTTATAAAAATATATCTTTAAAATCCAGAAGACTACATTCCCTGAGGAAAGAATTTATCAACTGCAAACAATAATCTAGCAGCAATTACTACTTTAATAAAAATTTACCATTTGCTTTGTTTTGTTATTTCCAAGATCCTTATTTTCTCCTAAAGGAGCATTTGCATTCATCTTATCCAGCAGTCCATTGTTTTTATCCTGCAGTTAGCTAAACTTCTCTTGTGCTTCATAGTGTTGCTGAAATTATATGTGACAGTTCTGATACAGCTATTCACTGGCATGTTCAAGCCTGCATCAGTAATGAATATTTCTCAAGATGCTTTGAAGCTTTGGTTATGAAAATAGAATGAAAATATGATTACTGTCACAGTAATACTGCCAGATTTCTTAATGAGACAATATTCTTTATTTTGTCTCAGACAAAATTTTACAAATAATACAAAAACATGATTAACACTTAAATTAGGCTTTGCTATATTACATTATAGATTAAATTTATGCAGATGTGTCCTTTTCCCTCATCCTTCACAAAAACTTTCTTCAGATATTCTAATTTTGTTAATCTAGGTACAGATCTTGAAGAAAAAAACAAGTGAAAAAATAGGCTGATACTAATGACGCCCTGGTTTGATGACATAGATTTTTCCTCTCTCCATCCCTAATCTTTAACTAAGCATCCCTTCATGCTTTCTGCCCCATCCTCTCTCCAAGAAATTAGCCAGATCTTGTAGTGTCACAAGCAGAAACAAGCACAAGCTGAAACACAGGACCTGAACATCCACGATGTTTTGGCAAATTCAGAGTAGGATTTAATTAATTAATGTATTAAAGTTGATATACTGAATACATTACAAAATGAGAGACATTTGTCTCATTCAGGAAGACTCAGATTGCAATAACCACCATGGCACAGGTCAGGCCTGAGGAACACCACTAGAAATCCATGCATGGAGCCGACTGCGCCTATCTCCACCACGCCAGGTTTAAGTTCTCATCCTACATCTCTCAGTGTCATAAGAGAGAAATTCTGTCCTAATGTTCTTTTAAATGATACCACAATATTCCAGAGGTTCAAAGGGCTCTCTAAATCTCCCTTTTGAAAAGACACAAAAAGCAGAACATATTGCCCCCCAAACCTTTGTTTCGGCTCTTCTGAGTTTCATAATTTTCATAGAAAGTCCCTATACAATATAGATTAATATCACAACTGTCAGGTATTCTATATCACTTGAACAGAATATTGCTATTTCACAGAAAAAGATATAGCAGTGAAATATGAGTGCACATTTTTGTGTGTTTATGGATACATATATGAATATAAGGCTATTCACTTAAAGCGAGTATCTTATGGAAAATCCTCTAAAATACAGTTTATGTCCAAATGTGTCATGTTTCTTGCTCTGTTAATCAGTGTGGCTTTTTCCCCCAATGATTTAAACCGATTAATTTTAATTATTTTTTTTCAATTTTAGTTTTTTAAGAAGAGAGAAAAATATATGCGTCCTAAGTTACTTCATAATTCAACAAATGCAAAATGCCTAAGAAGAGATAAGGGAGGTAAAAAAAAGTTTCAGCCTAGCCAGCCATGTTTCCTCACTGAGCTACTCTGGAAGGGCCAATGCAGCACTGGAAAAAGTATACGGGTCTGAATAAATATGTAGGTTTTATTTAAGCTATGCAATTATTATCCACACAATATTGATAAGGAAAATCCATTTACTCAAACCAGTAAGAGTAAAAAATATCGTCGTATATAAAACCATTGCTTGAATCATTTATTTCTTCTTTGTGTATTTGTAATAATAGCTTTGAACAGCTAAATTAAGCTCTTTTGACCCTACTGACAAACTGGCTGCCATTTTCTGCAAGCCTACCTTTCCATGTTTAGGGGTCTCCAGAAAACTGGGCTTATGCTTTGCTGAAATAAGCAAAGAAATGACAAAAGACTGCCCTTCCCCAATCTGTTTTAAGCAGTGTTAAGCAGAGTTGCTGGTGCAGAAAGACTAAAGACTTGAAGCTCATGACTCTCATATCTCAGAAGAGTAGCACTGATCAGTAAAAAACTGTTTGCACTTTCAAATAACAATTATCCAGATGAAGCTGGTGAGTACCACCTTAACCCCTGGGATAGGACCGTCCGACTTGCCAACCACCTTAGATGAGTTTCAAGGAAAGACTGACAGATCCTGCTCCACTCTTCAAGGCACAGTGATACAAGGTCATTTGAGTTCTGATTAATTCTTGTGGGATCAGCTATTCTTCAGGCTGACACAGTCCTTGTCTCTTCACAGTACTTTTAAAAGTCTGCTACATTCCATTCACTTGTTTGCAATATGTAAGTCAGAGAAGTAATAAATTCCTTTGTCACAGTTTTGTGCTATTTGCTTGGCAGGGAATGTGGAAAGTTGGAAGACAAGGTGAGCAATGACAAGGACATTAGCAGAGCAGCCCAATAATGCAAGCTCAAGTTATAGAACTTGCATTATTCAGCCTGGTCTTGTGCCTGGTGATGATGTATATGAACCTTGTAAGGATATGGATATGAGATTTAGAAACCGTACTTAAAATGTTTCCTTTCCAAATATGAAGCTGTTGGGCTTTTTCAGCACTTCCGCTTTCTTTGTTTTTCTTTCATCAGCTTGCTATACTTAGGTTCTATTCTCTTCCTTGTTTGCCAGGTGTTTACACATATGTAATTCCTGTAACTTGTGGCTTTTCTTTAGTTTCATGAATCACTGTGCCACATTTCAACAAGCACAGATTAAATTCAACTGGGTTATCTGTCTGAGTTGCAATAAGAAGTTGATCCTAAATATATGGCTTCAATGGCTATGTTATTTACATTCTTCCTTAGACAATTTACAAACAAATCACTTGAAATTAAAGTAAAATTATTTCCTAAAGCTATATCAGATTTCTGACAGAATAGGTAAAGGATGGACATTCAAAGCTCCTATATTTTTTTAAAATATAGAACAAGAAATAAAGAGACAAAGAAATAAAGAACAAGGAATTCCCACAATTTCTTCCATTATTCTGAGAAATCAAATCAAGAAGTGTTGGTTCACAGAGCTTTCATATCATGAGGGAATCATGACTACGTGGTTACTTGCTGGTATTTTTTTCCTCCATAATTATAATGAGAACAAGCATTATCATCCCTCGCATTCAATCAGACCGCTTGAATTACAGCCCCAGATTACAATCAATAACTGCTGGCGACTGAGGTTATATGGATACCTTCAGTACACATAACGGGATAAATCAGTGTCACCTTTGCCTCTTTGCCTCTAAATGATACCAGCATGCTTTAAGACAGATGACGCTACAGTGGAAAAAGTTTAGTTTACCACATGGCATTGAAAGACTGACAAAAAGACCGAAACCAAAAATAAAAGCAAAGAGGCAGAGAACATGAAATCCCATAAATGTCACATAATANTTACCTTGTGACCCTTGCATCTGCTGTTTTTATCTACCTATTGTCTCATCTTAAACATAGACTGTAAGACATTTGAAGAACAGCCTGTGCTTTTGTGATATGTACAGAATGCAGCTAGAATAGCAAGGTCATGTTTTCTAACTGGCCTGCAGGTACCCTTGCAATACCACCAGTAATAAAACCTAAGGAGGAAAACAGCAACCTAACCAATATGGGAACAAGCTCATCAAAGGAAGAAAGATTTTCCAGGAGAGAAAGGCTGCTGTTACAGCTGGTGTCAGCACTATTAGGAAATGGAGGGACCAAATGTTAGCTGGGACATTCCAAATGAATCCTGAACTATAAACCAAATGGTAATAAACAAAGCTATTTGTCAGTTGACCCCCCTTGGATGTTGTTAACAGGCAAACAGCATGCTCATAGCCTATGGCAACCTGCAGACTCCCAGTGATAAAATCATGACAGCTAACAGATGAATCCTTTCTGAATTCTATTAAATAAATTAATAATCTTAGCAATATCATTACAGCAAAACATCCATCTTCTGCAACAGCTGTTCTTCCATTGCTTGTTGTGTTTATTTTCTGTGCTCTTGCCATGCCTTACAGAGTACAACTGAACTCACAGAAACTGAACTTCAGTATATCATGGCAGACCTATAGAAATAGATTATTTGCATTTTTATGCAGCTCCATCAGTTTGTACTTTTGCTTGAATAGAAAAATGTCTAGCTACCCTGTCTCTAAGGTAAGCAAAAATAAAATTTGGTAGTGTCTGATGAAAATTAAATGCAAACCCTAAAAAATTGACAACTGTTTCATCTAAAACCTTTTCTGAATCTTTCAGTTCAGCAACCAAGATATTAAATTAAATCCAATATGCTCTTGTTCCCTCTTTACCTGACTACCTAATGCTAAACAAAACTTGTTGGATGTTAAAGTATGCTTTAAAATGTACCTACTGCTATCAAATCGCTTCCGAATTTGTTCCGGAGTTACAATCTGCACCTCTGTAACCTGAAAAGAAAAATGCTCCTGGCATTCTTAAGAGAGCATTTCCAGAACACCACAGCCAAGATAAGCAATAAACAGCTTAGGAAAGAGAAAAAACAAAAAGGAAAAATGTCACACTTCACTTTGAGCCCAATTATTACTTCTCCAAGTCACCACCTCCATTTGAATTCAGAGACCGGTATATTGTTACTGTTTGTGATACCTAAGCACTTGTATCTGATTCTGGACATGGGCAGTTTTGCTTGGCTTTACCTACTACATGCTTTTTCCAAAATTGCATGGAGAATTTAATTAAACACACTTTTCTGTCTCAGATGAAATGATCGTACATAGAAACCTTAGCAACCTTTTAATCATTAAATCATTTCACTTTTGAATCATTAATCATTTTACTTTTTGGTGACACTTCCTACGCTATATGGAACCAGAGTAATACTTTGCAAAAGAAGTTTACCAAAGGAATAAAAATGCACAAACTACAGGTGCTTTTTCTTCTAAGAGCTCTGACAATTTCTTTTGAGCCCCCTAGTACAGACAAGTATTTAGCATTAAATAAATATGCTTAGCATCAGACATAGCCTCCTCTGTTTCGTCCCCTATATGGGAAATAATGCTTTTCTCACATGTATTTAATCTCACAAATCAAAGGAGAGAGACCTGTGAGGTTATTTGCTCTGCTCGTCTTTCTATGCTGAGATTTCCAATTATGTAGCAACAATTCTTGTAACTTGTTTTTTTAAATCCTGTTTTTACTGAAAATGTTTCTCTAATGGCATAAATTGTGCCATGTTTAATCTGTCAAAAATTTTTGCGTAGTTTAGATTTCCACTTACATCCTAATATTACAAACATCCATTAGATATTTCATTCCAATGCAGAGCAGAATTTCATTCCAATGCAGAGCAGAATTTGCCTCAAATTTTTGTAATATAGTGTTCATGTTATTCTCCCTTTCCCTGAACTGGCCTTGGAACATAATTCAGAACCTACTTTTGTCAGACACAAAATTATTTTAAGAATAACTTCCTTTAAGTGCTGCATGCCCTGCACATACATGGCAGTATTTCAGTGGGGCTCAAGATTTACAGAAAGTTCCACATTTAGCAGATTTTTGTCCTATGTTTAATTAATTTCTTTAAGCTTTTCTTTCTCTACTGCAACATTGCTGTTCACTCAGCAGTTAAATTACCTATAAAGTACAATTCTCTGTATTGCAGACATCATCTCAGTGATATGCTTGCAACAGCACTATTGGTAGAAGCATCTTGGAGCTTTGGAAAAGCTTCAGCAGCAGTATCAAAATGAGGAACCTAAATGCACAAAAATTGTGTTTTGGATCTGGTTCTGCTACTGACTCACTGTCTAAGATTAAATTCAGCTCCTCTCTTTAGGGCATGGGTATAAATTGAGGATAACGGTACTTACCCACCACCAGAGAACATATTAAAAATTGTGGCTGACAATGTACTTGGCATGGATTTTGCAGTGAGACTAATTTAAATTCAGATGAAAGAAATAACCCTTTACATGTCCTTGAAAAACCACGTGATACAATGGTTACGTCATTATTTTATTTACATTTTCATTATCTTGTCTGGGTATCTCACACAGAAGGAAAAAATGTAGAAACAATATTTTGTGGAAAATGGAATTTTGTATAGGAAGACATTTTTACAAAGCTTACAATCCTAAAAGTTAAGAAAATGCAGGGTTAGCATGCTGTGAGTAGATTGCCTACACATACCTCTTTTCAATGATGAACACTGTTCAGATTCTTCTACTATAGTATTAGGTATGTAACGTACAGCAAGTGGCAAAGATTTTTCTCTGAGCATCCTGCAAGAATGTTTAACAGATTCCCCGCTCACTGCCTAAATAATAGAACTGAGAGAAAAGATAAAATTTACTATGCCTAATCATTTGAGATACTATGCCTACATAAGCACATTGTCATTGAAGAGCTTCAATGATCATACAACAACTAGAAAAAAATAATTTAATTGGTTTATAATGTTGGGAGAACACAGTTAAACCCAGTCAGTTCCCATCTGCTCTAATTTATATCAGAGTATCTGTTCTTGTCTTTTATTTCTGTAAGATAATGTTAGTCTCATGCAAGGAAGCATTCCCAAGGGCTTCTTTTTCCTTTATTCAGTGCTCCAATGTAACATTGGCTGTCAGGAGGACTACTTAACAGAGCATTATCATATTTAGAAGCTGAGCCTAAAACTCCTTCCATAAGTCAGAAATACCCCTCAACTACCCTTTTGGTTTCCTACCCACACCTGCTGTGGCATGGGAATTCCATTACAAATATATATCATTAATGTTTTCCTGTTATTCCCCATATTTATGTTACTATGAAATCATTAGAAACAGACACCATCAATCAAATGCAAAACATGTGAAAGGTGTGAGTGAGACCTAAATATACATTACACAGTCATAGATGGAGGATTTTAATAAATTGCTAATTACCAATAGAGAATTTCAAAGCAACAAATACGAAGAGGAGGACATTTGCCCCCCCCATCATATAAATAGCCCATCGTCACATCAGTGTTTCACCAAAAGGACACTCAGACCAAAGTTTGAATCACAGGCTCTTAAGTAATTACAAAAATTCATTATTTCTTCCTGAAGACCACCATCAACTAGAAAAAGACTGTTGAGAAACTGAGTTTAGAGTTGTATTTTTAACAACAACAAAAGAACAGACAATGGTTTAAGAAAGGAAGCTGCACATCTACAGTGGGAGTCAGGTAGAACGTGGGGACCTAACACCAAAATTACACAGCTACAATATCAGTTTCTACTTCACCCAAATTCCATGGTACTTTATTTTTTACGTTCAATACCCTTATGTGTCCCCCTTAAGCTGTTCCACGTAGCGGAAAAGATACCATGTGCCAGCGTTTTAAAAAATGGCTAGGAGGCCCTTTTCATGAGGAAGAGCACTTTGTCTTCTCTCTCCAGCTCCATAAAAAAGCAAAGAGAAAGCTCTGCTTAGGCTTGCCTTCAAGAGGCAGAGCTGGTTTCAGTGGCCTTTTGCTCTCTGCCCTTCCTGTGTTCATGCACCCATCACCTCACTGAGTGTCCAACACTGCATATAGCCACATCATAGACCTTGTCAGGAGCTGATGCAGATTAAAGGTGATAGAGAGAGAGGCAGGAGCAAGCAGTATCAACAGGGCTGCTTATACGAGCACAACAACTGAAAGCAGTGTTCAAATTACAGCCTGATTCTTCCAAGCTTCATGATGTGCTTAGGGAGCCAAACTGCTTAACGCAGGGTCATGCAACCCACTTGAGAAGCCAGGGACTGAGGAAGGAAGCATTCATGCTCAAGTCCTTCTTGGATCGCAGCCAGAGTATTTTATAGTGGAAGATAAAATTTAATTAAGTTTCATAGGTTAAAATCATTTCCTCACTGTTGTTGTCTGTCATAATGGTTTAGAAATGCATAATCAAGTATCTTTTTCCCTTTCATCTACACATTTGTTATTAGATTATTGCACTTGAGAGCTCAGCTGCAGACGCTAATTTTTTGTACTTTTTAGTGACTATTGAAACATTTATTCTGAGGAAGAAATAGACATATGGCACAAAATGTGTGACACAAAAAATACCCACACAAAATATGTAAAAAGATCTATGAAAAAGGAAGACACCTTGCATAACTGTGAAGGTATAATGTAGACAAATATTTATTCACTAGGAAGGAAACACCATCCCTTACAATGCGTTATCAGCTTTATATGGACTCAGTCAATCATGGGACTAACCCCTCTGGGCAAGTGAGAGCATTCAGGCTCTATCCAAGTCTAAACCTCTTCTTGGTTGGGAATATAGATGCTGAAAATTGGGTTTGAAGGGGGAAAATTTTGAATCATCTCTCCAAAGTAGCCTTGGATTATGAAAGGAAACAGGCTGTCCCTGGTCTGACCCACTTTATGAAGATGCATGGCTGGTTGGGAATCAGAAGCCTCAGCTGCTGCAGAGCCACTGAATAGCCTCAACCACAGAGTAGCTCCTTAGAACCTGGGGAGACAGTTCTGTGGGTTTAACTCTGCTTATTAACAAAGATAACACATCATCTCAAGATAACATCCCAGTCGGGGGAACAAAATAGCTGCATACGTCCTACACATGGCCCTCTCTTCTCATCAGCGTAGCCCCTAATATATTGCAAGGGCAGTCGTGGTCATCCTCCAAACACAGCTGATAACATTACAGATGACAGGTCAATGACAGAGTGAACTGCAAGTATTGTCCTCCAAATACATATGAATACCCCTTCTAAAGACCCAGCACAGCCTTTTATTTGAGGGCAGGAGGGCGGCCTTCTGCTTTTTGAGACTTTAGAAGTACCACTAGTTACACAGGTTTGTTGAGTCATGACTCTAGTAAGGAACAAAACAAAGATGAATCAAGAGGACCTTAACTAACCTGGGATCCTGTCATTCATTTCAGTCCATTCCTCTGCTCCCTACTGGAAAGTCTCGGCTGCATGTGGAGCAGAGAGCAGAAGCTGGCCTTATTCATCTCCAGCTCCAGGAACAAAAGTTAAGGAATGGTGCACTCTACTAGTCTTGCCCTCTGCTTTAGAGAGTTTGCTCTCACCTGGCGCATAGTTGCTCAAAAGGTAGTTTCTGCTGTCCCTCCCCCCATTATTCTTTTAAGAGGCTACAAAGTTTCCTGAAGTCCTTTCAATTCACTGGTCTTTGGACCCAGCTTCTCATCCTGAAGAGATGAAAGTAGAAAAGTAAACCATTCAGCTCAGAAAGTGAGGTCTAAGTGGCCTAAACAGCAGGAGTTAATTAAATTCAAGATACATCCAACCCAATTTGAAGTTCTATTCTGGCTGACCTGTCCTGGTGATCAGGTCATGCCGTACAAGAGCCAGCTGTTCAGGCTGGAATGGGAAGCAGAAAAGAAACCTGACAGCTGTCTAATGTGGTATCCAAAGCTCTTACTCAAGAGACACTTTAATTCATATAGTACAATGTTAAAATGAAAGAGATTGGGGGTGGATCACTGATTGCTACCTTATTTGTATCAGTGGGCCTCACTTATCAAATGTACATGTGATAATATTCATGAACAAGAATACTATTCATTACTGTATGAAGGTAAGGCATTCAACTCAATTGCATGATTCAGGCGAAGAGTGCCCCCAGCTGCCCTACTGCACCGTGTTCCAGCTAGGGCTGAGGTGTTCAAGTCAGGCACAAGACAGAGGTAATCCAGACTAAACTTCACTAGTCCCAACATGGCCGCTAGCCAAGAGCAGTCTTAAAATTTGGTTCTATGTATCCACACTATGTAGGCAGTCTAAACTCAGAGTGTCAGATTGTTCATAAATTTCATTGTTCCTCATGGCAGGTGATTTTGGGTCTTTTGGGGATCCACAAGGTCCTTGTAGTATCTTCTGCCCAATATCATTCACATGCCATCACCATAAGACTGAGATGGGATATACAAGAGGTTGCCCATATTGCAGACAAACAGGCTCTGCAGCAAGCTCTGAAGTACTGGCTTGTTTGTTCTGAAGCCATGAGAACACTCTTAAGGATCCAGAGTAGACAATTAGTAAATTTGGCTTTGAGTCTGACTTCAAAGCCATTCCTGCACCACTGGTTAGATGCAGCCCATGCTCCCACAGCTTGACTCCTTCTGCATCAGCTAAATCCAAGATGGAGGTGAAATGCTATGTTTCTAATTTTGAAAACATAAACCTGATTTATGGTATCAGCTGATCGAAAATCCCAGAATTTAAAAAAAAATCCATTAGACACTTTACACTACCATAATTTTGAAGAAAAGTTTGAATTGCGGGCCTTAAAGTCCCTAAAAATAAGAAAACTCAAATTTTGTTTTCTTGTTATTCAGAAATCAACTCCAAACTTTCAACTACAAATTCTGTAACAGAACTCTCTGCTGTACAGGGTACGAAAGCAGGCATGCTCAGGTGCCTTTCCTGAAAGCCCTTGTCAGACAATTTATCTGCTACAACTTGTCGAGGTACCCACCAGTGCTTCCAAGGACCTATGGGAAACTAAAGGAGGGTAGATTTAGACTGGATATAAGGAAGGCATTTTTACAATGGGGGTGGTGAAACACTGGCACAGGTTGCCCAGAGAGGTGGTCGATGCCCCATCCCTGGAAACATCTAAGGTCAGGTTGGACGGGCTCTGAGCAACCTGATCTTGCTGGGGATGTCCCTGCTCACTGCAGGGGGTTGGACTAGATGACCCTTAAAGGTCCCTTCCAACCTGAACTATTCTACGATTCCATGAACTAATCCCTAGTGGGAGCAGCTGTTCCTTAGGAAAACATGGCCTGGAGCGTCAGGTTGTGTTACCTCCCATGCAAAAATTAGTTTTCTGAAAAATTTAGTATCCATCACTCCAAATTACAGCACACATACACTAAGGTTTTCTTTACTGTTGTAATTAGATGATCTCGAAAATAAAGGACAAAGACTAAGCCACTGCCTACGCTCATTTGGAAATAAATGATGTTATCTGCTTCTGTTTAACATGTTGAAGTCCTCTGTATTAAGATTCCCTAGAATCAGATCAAAGTGATATTTTTTTCCTACAGCCGTAACTGCCTTCTTAGTAAACTGTAAAATACCTGCAAGTGGAACCTGCAATTCTAACCTTTTGCAATTTCAAAGATATACATACTAAAGCATGAGTGAAACATATTGATAGCATTTCCAAACCCTTACACAGCACTAACCCACCATAGACACAATATGACTGCCCACAAATCTCCATTCCTTTGCCATGGTGACATCTGTAGCTAGCAACACATTTTCCACAGTCTTCAATCTACTTTTCACTTAGTACCTGCAATATCGCAAAAGCACTCAGTTGCAGGAGTAAATTCTGTTGCCCTTTATACCTGCAGATCTGATGTCTGGTTTGTGTGCCTGCAATCCATTACAGTCACAAAATTTGGGCCACAGTCCTACAAGCCAGGTTGCAGCCCTTGGAAGTAAAAAACTGTAAAGTCAGTCAGGTTTTTTAGAAAATTTATCCATTTATGTTTTGTAAAAGCAAGTCATACAATAAGCAGCAATTTCTATCATGCTCTAATTCATAGCAGACGGGTTGCACCTATACATACTGCACATTCAAACCCCTGTGTTTTTTGCCTCCACTGTTTGTTTACAACTTTGTCCAACCATGATGCAGAGTAAGAATATTTTGAGCTTAGCGACACATATATTTCCTATAGCTCCAGGACTCTATAAGAAACTATGTGCCTCTCAATCACTGCAAGAACTTCAATGCCACTAATTCTAGCAATGACCAATCTTGCAACACTCCTACAACCCAATTTTTTTTCTCACTGCTCTTCAATAAGGAGTCAATTTCTTGTTCTTTTGATTAAAACGCTGAGAAAACATACAACCTTTCACTATGAAAAGTTATTATGCTTTCTTCGAAGTCTTAAACCACTACATTCTCCTGACCAACAAAATTGGAAAGAGAGGTGGAATTAAAATATTTAGATGGAATCCCTATATAAGGAGTATATGTACATTTTCAGACAAGAAACAGAAAATATTATTGGTCCTTATGATCAAAGCATACAAAACAATAATTATAAGCCTATATTATTTCTGATTTTTCATTCACCAAAAAAATGGCACCCTAAATCATCAACAAATAACATGATAGATTGTTTTTTAAGATGCCTAAGAATTTTACTGGAATTAGGAAGAAATCTTTCAGGAAAGGAGTTAATAGCTTCTTTCCAGTTTTGTTGGAAAGGTGTCCAACTCATAAAAGCTACTTACAGTCCAAGTACAAAAATAGCTTTCTTTCGGAAAATATTGAAGGGTTACATTTTACCAGGTTAACCACAGCTTTAAATCAAATATATGTTTTCTTTATTCTCTGATTCTTTGCTCTTATGTTCATTATCCTGTTACTTTAATCCACAATTACAAAAAAAGACAGTATTTTTTCATCGACGGATCACAATGCCATAATCAAACAGGTTTTAAGGTAAAATTCAGACTTTTCAGTGTATCTTATGTTATAACTTGTAACTAGTGAAAAATACAGTTTGGTGCTTAGTTTGATCAGACTTATACAGCAATCTGCTGCTTTTTTCACTCAGAAGAAAAAGTAATAGATGTCATGAATGCAATATACAATGTATCCTTCAGGCAATTCCAGTAGTTCAATTTGGTAATTACACAAAGAAATTTGCATCTTTTCAGCTAGAGTCAATAAAGAACTGTGGAGTAAAGTCCCAGAAACACAAAGGCATTAATGTGGGTCATAGCATCTTCAACCCTCTACACACAACAGAAGAGAGGTGTGCATGAACACATCCATAGAAATCTCCAAACCATGCAAAATCCTTGGAGCTCTAAAAACCAACCTTCAGATGTATGACTGACACTATGAAGCTCATGTACATCTGCACCATCCTAGTGCTTTCAGTGTGTATGGCTGTATGGTAACAGCCTTAGGCCAAAAAATTGCCAACTCTACAGTAAAAATCCTTGAAATGAATATGGTGGGACAAGTGCTGGACTTCTTGCTCATGTGCAAATAGATGCAGCTAAATGCTCAATATTAGAATAAAACATGAATATTTTCCAAGCAAACACATGAAATAAATTAGGACATAGAAACAAAAGGGAGAGAGAAGAATAACATGCAAGAAACCTGTCCTGAAACTCAAATTCTTTTTTATGCTTAACTCTGCAGTAAAGGAATACATAGAAATCAAACTTCATAGTGGTTAATCTGCTTCTACAGCATAGGAAAATGGTACAGTGTCTGCTAAGACTGAAAAGTAATCAGATTTTTTTTAGTTCCATTTGCTTCACAGGTCATGTGCAAGTTGCCTTATATCATAATGCCTGTAGTGGGTAACCTACTGTTTATGCCAAAGAAAAACCCATCAAGATTGCCATATAAAATAATTGAAAACAAAGCATGTCTCTGACTGTACCTTTTAGAATGTCTACTTTAAAATATAACTTTATAGTATCAGATCCCTTTTCACACCCAATAATTTGTAATAAATTACTTTAATCTCAGCAGCATTAACGACATGCCTAGGGCAGATAGGTAGATACACATATCTAATGGCCTAATTCATGTGGCAACTGATTGCAGAGAAGAAGGGGAATTTCATCAGCTCAGATTCTAATCAAAGAAAAGGTCAAGTTTCCTGTAGCTGTAAGTCAATTTTAGGAATGATTAAAGGTGCATCCACCTGCCTGGTAGGCGCTCCTCCTAACCTCGCCCATCACAGCTCTCCCTGCAGCCCTGCTCCTCTCCTGGTCTTCTAAGGGAATTAGGTGTCTGCCAGCAATTAGCCTTAATGAGCCAGTATTACTTTCCTGAGAGAGATGTTGACAGGCCTAATTGCAGAAAGGAACTGTAGAGGTTCCGCCTGCCTGAGACAGAGCTGTAACTCCTGATTTGCCAGATAGTCTGCAAAGCTTATGCACAAGTACTTGTACTTATGTACAAGTATACCTCCAGACAGTAAAATCAGGTCAGAATGCCTGATTTAAAGACTTCCTGGAAACTCCAGGGCAGAGTTTTAGTTCAGCACTTGGAAAATTGTGCATATCCTCAGTGCAGACAGGTTTGCTCATATTTGGGTAGTGATATCTGCTCCAAGTTTTGAGTGACTTGCTCTCCAGTTAAAACAGTAATGTTTTCTGTGAAACCAACACCTTGCATTTTACTTCTGTAGATAGTTTGTGATGTAGGTACATTAATTACACTGTAGTTACTCTGATTACAATATGGTTCTAATTTTGGTGTCTGTAATTACTACCACTTCATATAGCTAGAAGCTTAATTTAATGCCTGAATTACTTTTAATTACCTCTTAAGTTCCTTACTTTCATATTTGATACATGCACTTACTGCAAAATTCCACTATCAGAAGATTAACTTAATTACCTTATTTTCAAGTGAACTTTTATTCTTGGGCAATTCCTAGTGATCTGTGTGCTCACATCTTTAATTAGTCTCTAGCATATTATGCATTTCTGTGTTGAGAATGCACTACTTTAATTGCCTTCTCTTTGTGTCTGGTAATTACATACAGTTTTCAGGCTTCCTAGAGTTACATGTGTGACAGGGATGACAGAGACTTAGTTTTTTACATAGTTCATCATACCTGATAGAAAACTGTCAGTAAACCAGTGCAAAGATTATATCAAGCTCGTATTTCCTGAGTTCTGTAAAGAGTATAGTCAAGAAATAAATGTCATACACACAGTTCCACCAAGAGGTGCTTTGTGATGCTCTGCAGTTTTCTCAAAAATTTATAAATTCCATTAAAGTTCATTGGTTTTCATTGTATGAGCATATGGCTATTGTGTCACAAAATCACTCCAGTAAGTTAGATGAAAAATAGATTTGCTCCAACCTCAGGGGCCAAATCCATGTCTAACACACTTCACTTGAGTGGACCTGATCACACCCACTCATAGCTGAATTAGTTTCAAAATCAACAGGGTCACCAACGAGTATTAAATGAAGGTCCTTGCCATACCTCTAAATTGACAGTTATCTTCCATTGCTACAATGACAGCAACCCCAATAGGCATCCTTTCAAACTGCCATAATAATAATGTCATCCAGTCATTAGAAGTTTTGAGCAGAGAACAGAATAATTAGATTTTGAACTCATTGTTATCTTTCTGACTAGGAAAACGACTATATCATTTTAGACTGGACACAAAATAATTTGGAGAAGTTGATGCACTACCGGTTAGAATACTGTAGCTACCTTTGAGCAAGTAGAAGCATTAGCTCATATTCAGTGCAGTAAAAAACTTGTTATTCATGGGATTCAGATTTACCTTGCAGTTTCTGAAAGCAGAATTTGATACTGAAAGACTAAACCAGGTTGTAAAATGATCCCGGTCCTTCATGGTGAGGACTAGTGGGTACTATGCATTTTTACTGTCTATACTATACTAGGTTCCTGTTTCTTATCAGGTGCTAGAAAAAAGCATAAGACATATAAATATTTTTTATACAGCAAATAAAATAAGTAGGGAAGCACAAAAATAGCTCATTTTTAGTAGATTTTTCTGATATGTATACAATTTGAAATAAATGTCTAAATGCCGAATAGCAATCACCGCATATAATCTCATCAATTAACTGTTGCAAAAACTGAGATGAGATGCATTAGGCATTTTACGTACACGTCTAGGTAACAACAACTAATCCCAAGAGAGCAAGTGACTCAACACAGGTAGAGGTTTCTGTATGAGTTGTTCCATTGACTTTGGTAATGCTGTTCAAATGAGTAAAGTTAAGCACCATTTTAGAACTGAAGTTTCCTGATAACTACTACTAAGAGATATGATAATGTGCAATCAAACATTACAAACCACTACAAAACCAAATGAGGTGGGTGTCTTTACATAGAAAATACCTCAATTTTGTATGAGGTCAACAGGAACAGCAAGTACTTCTCCCTTCAGAAAACCTACTTAAACTTGTGAGACAGTAATATGCAGATAACATTTATGCTTAAAGAATGGAAAATCTCAGAAAAGCAACATCCTCAGTTCATTTGTTTCCTTTTCTGTTTGGTGACTAGCATCATGAGCACAGTGATGAAATGGGTCTGATAACAAATTCTGCTCAGCTCTTCAAATCCCTTGCATACAGCATTCCTGATAAGTTAAGGATCTAAAATTGTTGTACCAGTGTTAATGTGCAAGTTAGTTGAAGGTCTTATATAAATCCATATACATTACTGAAGATTGATTAAACCAGCTGTATAAAAGGTACTCTAAGCCAATGCTCTATTACTCTGTCGATTAGTTTCTTGATGAGATTCCAGAGAGAAAAGAAAAAAATTAAGGGGCAAAATGGCATTGAAAAGAAAAATCCAGTGACGCAACTGAAGCACAAACACTCTTCTCCACAGTGCATATTAGGTCTATGAGTATACAGACATACACATGCACATATCATTTATAGAGATAAAGCTGTGGTGGCTCTTCACTCACCCTCCCCGTTTCATTCTTCTCACATTTCATTCCTCAAATACTACCAAAGCAAACAAAGAGGGATAATGCTACAGGACACCAAGTGCTATAACTTTCTGCTCTGTCGATTTCTTTGGTTTTTAGATGTAGATTTTTAGACTGTTGATATTCAGAAGTTGTTATTTTGTGCTACTAATCTATTGCATACAAACAATATGTTTTTTCACATGCTAAATGTGTTCTGTGATACCAGAAATACGGGCTTTTTATAGGATATGGTGGTTTTTTAAAACAGCATCCAAGTTCTTTTTTGGGGTTGCCAACTATTTTTATTTTGTGGAAACTTTATTAAAGTATCAATAAGTGACAGGAAGAGGGTAAAAAAGTGTCAAAACAATTCACTGGCTGCCTTTTTCACCTAACCAACAGCTTGCATAGCTCGTAATTGCACAGAATTTGTCTAATGTTTCTAAAGCTTATTTCCTTGGCAGTTCAAATAATAGCTTACATATTTGTAATTAAGCTGTTGCCTAACAACCCTAATTTAATGTGGGACAGCTAAAACATTCGCGGCCTCTTTGCCTGTACTGGGCTTTTTCCACTTAAAAGAGTCTGCTTCCTCATGAGAAAAAAGGGTGTATTATTATGACTAGTCAAAGTTATATCCTGGATTCAGCTCTTCAAGTATGAACCCCTGAAATGATTTTTTTTTTCTTTAGAAGATGACTAAGGTGAGA
>WEKW01000886.1:10750-26965 GCA_013389905.1 Sula dactylatra
GATCAGCTGCACGGGGCCGCGAACGGCCCGTGCCCACCCCGGGGCTGGGGACGCGGTGGCAGGCGGTGTGGCCGTGGGCACCAGGGGAAGGTGGCCTTTGCACCAGGCAGGACTGCGGGGCGGCAGGAGCCGTGCCACAGCAGTGGGCTGGGGCTGTGGCGGGGGCCCGAGCCGGGGAGCCGCAGGCGAGAGTGCAGCATCCTCCCGGAGGCCGCCTTCTCCAGGTTTTAGCCTGTCCTGTTTGTGGCCCTGCTGTGTGCTAGGTGTTCCAGCCACGCTGGGGCCGTGCCAGGGCTGCAGCAGCTGGTGCGGTGGCTCCGGGAGGTGCTGGGCAGTAGGACTGTGGCTTGACTGGGAGCTGTCTGGGACTGTTTGTGTCTGTGGCCACCCAGTGGGTTTGGGGGCCACGTGCTGTGCCAGGATACCCCAGGGCCCATTCCCCACGCACACACCATCCGCAGGATAAACCACATCCATAGCTGTAGCAGTGCCTGGCTGTGTGGCTCCCAGTAATGTAATTTAAATGTAAATACAGTTTCTGTTGAAGAAGGTTTAGCAGGTGGTGCAAGGGGTTCACCTGAATCTAATTCCAGGAGCCACCAGAACAGCTGTTTGCAGATGACTGAACTAATCTCATCAAATCCCCAGAACAGACAGGCTTGCTGCAAAAGTTTCCTCCGGTTGCCTTCCTGCCTTGCCTCACATTCCCCAGGGGCTCTGCTGTGCTGGTCGCACAGTACTTCTCACTGCGGTGATGGTGGGTGACGTGCACCCCTGGCTGGTACATGAGAAACAGCCCCCCCAGAACCTCAGTGTGCCCTGGGTGTCCCCGCAGGATCTCTGCGGCATGCCTGCATGGCCTCCCTGCGTGCAGGTGCTGCTGGTCCTGCTGCGTGCCAGCATTCAGCAGGGAAGCCTCAGGCCTGTGGCTGCACTTTGGTGCTAAAAGGACTGGGATCCGTTGGGTTTTTATTCATTTGCTGCTCACAGGATAATTCCCTACAAACCTGCCTGTACCCTGGATGGCAGCCAGGGCTGGCTGTGGAGCACAGCGCTTCCCTGCATGAATCCCCGGCCGCGTGCTGCAGACCTTCCCAAGGAGCACCCCCAGCCCTGCTGCTGGGGCTGCCCAGGCGCTGGCGGGGCGAACCTGGGGCCCTTGGTCGCAGGCAGCAGCTGAGTGGCCCTGGGCTGCCCCCCTTGGCCTCTGAAATGCCCTTGCAGCTGGCAAGGGCTGGCCTGGGGCTGCCACGGGGCTCTGTGCCTGCCATGGAGCAGGGGAACGCCAGAGCCAGTGGAATGAGCCAGGAGGAAGCTCTGGCAGCAGCTGACCTGCCAGGACTGGAAGGGGCCTGTGTCGCCCCATGCGTTCGTGCAGTGCCGCCGGGGCTGCTCCTGCGCATCCAGGTTGGGTGGTGGTGCTCAGCACCCAATGATGCCCTCACAGTGCTCAGCACAACAGTATCTGGAGAAGGGTTGGCACCTGAAGCCACCCACAGAGCTCTGTCGGTGACACTGGGGCATGGCAGGGCCTTTGCTCCTCCTGAGCCTGCTGGATGATGCTCTTGCCCCCCAAAATAGCCACCCTTTTCCCGCAGTTTCCAGCCCCAGGTGCACCCCCAGGACAGCTTTCTGCCTGAGCAGTCACTCATGGGCTACGCTGGACACTGCTGAAGACGTGGTCTTTAATAATAGGAAGCGTCAGGCGCTCTTGTGACCAAGCGTCTGCCTCCCCTCAGCCCCGGCACTGCCCGGCTTCCCAACACACTGGAGCGAGCTGACCGACGCCAGGCTCTGCCCAACCCCGGCACACCATAGCGCTTCCAAGAGTGGTGGGTTGGTTTGTAGGTTCCCCTGTGTACGCAGCTCTGGTGGTGGTACGTGCCCTCGCAACACTGGCTGATGCTGAGAGCAGCCAGCTTTCCCGTGCGCCGACTCTGCTGTTGCGCTCCGGGGGCTGGACCCTGGGCTGGGGTGGTGACTCCTTACAAACTGACCCTCCGGGGGACTGTCCCTTCTGTCCGGCAGTGGCCATCCTTCGGGGAGGTAATGCTTTAAAGCGGCTCTCTGAGCTTGGTGCTGCAGCTGATCACCGTCTGAATGAGCAGAGCTTGGGAGGATCCTGACAATTGAGCAACACCTGTTCCGTGATCCAGAGCCCTGGCCCCGCTGCCTTTCTGGCTTCAGTTGCTGCCCAGTTCCCCCGGGAGTTTCCTGTAGCTTTGTCCCAAGAGCAAGCATCTATGTTAGAAGTATCGTCTAGAAAATGTTGCACTAATTAGCTAAACGGAAGATGAAACACTGTGGTGAGCAGCAGGTGGGTGTTGCACCCTGTCACCTGCGCCTCCCGTTTCACGGACAATGCAGCTGAGCACAATTGGAGATCAGGCGCAGCCTTCCTCGCCGTGCAGACAGGCATCCTGGTCAGCCTGCACCATCGCTGCACTGCTTGTCTCACAACAAAGCTGTGAGCACCCAGAACAGGGGTGGAGTTAATGACTCAGTTTGGGACCCTTCCCTAGAGGCAGTCTAGACACATCGGCCTCCGAAAAGAAGTTGCTTGCCATTTTCAGAATGCCCTTAAATCCACCTATTGCCTTAAGTTACCTTAAAAATTACAAATGTATGCTCCAGCAAATAAGCTACGTAGTTATGTCTGTGTCCTCCCCATCATCACAGCAGGTGTCGGAGCTGTCCCATGCCCGGAGCAGGATGCGTGGGACCGGGAGAGGAAGGGCTGGCTGCAGGAGCCGGGGCTGCGTGGGGTGGGAGGACAGCTCTGGAGATCCGGGGAGGGGGGTGCTGCGGCAGGCGGAGGGCGAGGGGCCCCCAGGGGAGCTGGGGCTCTGGGGTACGGACCGGCTGGAGGAACACGGACGGGAGCGCGGGGCCGCCTCGCGGTGCCGGCCGCAGGGCCTCGGCGCTGCCTAACCAGCCCCTCTCCCCTAGAGTCACTATGTGGCCTGCATGGCCGCCATCCTGAGCCAGATGGACAAGGACCACTACAGCTCCTACATCAAGGCGTTCCCCTCCCGGCCTGAGCTGATGGTGAGTGCTGCCCCACGCAGCGAGACCCGGGCCCTCCATTACGGGCACCTCCCTGCACCTCCCTGCCTCCCCACCCCACATCTCGGCTGGGGCATCCCACCGGTCCCAGTGCCCTGCTTGCACCTGGCACTGGTGCCACCTGCCCTGCACCCCAGCACAGCCTGCATCCCCACTCCGTGCAGGGGAAGCTCTTGCTGTTGGGTGGCAAGGGTTGTTCCCAGCCCCAGTGCTCAGCACAGCAATGCCCCGGGAGGGCATCGTGGTCGAGCCCAGCTCCTGACATCTCCTCCTCCCTGGCAGGACTTCCTCATGGAGACCTTCATCCTCTTCAAGGACCTGATTGGCAAGATGGTGTACCCCTCCGACTGGATGGTGATGAACATGGTGCAGAACCGGTGAGGACCTGGGGAAGCTGCCCTCGGAGAAGGCCCTGGGGGTGCTGGCTGACAGCGGCTGGACACGAGCCAGCGTGTGCCCAGGTGGGCAAGGAGGCCAACGGCATCCTGGCTTGTGTCAGCCATGGTGTGGGCAGCAGGAGCAGGGCAGGGATGGTGCCCCTGGGCTCGGCACTGGGGAGCCGCCCCTCGAATGCTGGGTTCAGTTTTGGGCCCCTCGGGACAAGGAGGACATGGAGGTGCTGGAGCGTGTCCAGAGAAGGGCAACGGAGCTGGGGAAGGGTCTGGAGAACAAGTGTGATGGGGAGCGGCTGAGGGAGCTGGGGGGGTTTGGTCTGGAGAAGAGGGGGCTGAGGGGAGACCTTATGGCTCTGTGCAAGTGCCTGAGAGGAGGTTGTGGTGAGGGGGGTCGGTCTCTTCTCCCAAGGAACAAGCGATAGGACGCGAGGAATGGCCTCAAGCTGCGCCAGGGGAGGTTTAGGTTGGAGATTAGGGAAAATGTCTTCACTGCCAGAGTGGTCAGGCCCTGGAAGAGGCTGCCCCGAGAGGTGATGGAGTCACCATCCCTGGGGGGTTCAAACACCGTGCAGACGTGGCACTTGGGGACAGGGTGTTGGGCTGACGGTTGGACTTGATGATCCGAGAGGTCCTTTCCAACCTCAGTGATTCTATGATTCTATGACCTCTGGGCTCGGACGGACCCGCAGGTGGACGTTGGGGCTGGATGTGAGAACCCGGGGTGCCCTGCTGGGGCCTGGGCAGAGGGCACACAAGCACTGCAGTACGGCTGTGCCGGGCAGCCAAAGGCTAGCGTAGCCCCCTCCAAACCCTCCTCGAGCAGCCCTGGGTCTGTGCTCCAGCTGGCTCGGGGCAGCTCCAGGCACTTCCTGCTCTGTCCTGGGACAGTCTGGCCCCATCTGGGAGCCAGGTGCCAGAGCTGCTCCCTGCAGCCCCGTTGGTGTGCTTGGGGGTCCCGGGGGGCAGCATGAAGCTGACTCCGGACACCCCATCCCTCCCACCCGGGGTGTCTGTGCACAGCAGGGGTGCTGGGCGTGCAGGGCCGGTGCACCCGGGCAGCACCCAGCTGGGCAGTGGGACCAACTGGAGCGTGGCTGTGGAGAGGAGCACGCTGCGAGCCCCGGCGCCAGGGCACTGCGACGCCTGGCCCCTGCCTGCCCCCGCGCCGCTCCTTGCCTCTCCATCGCGGGAGCTGCCAGCCTGGCTCCCCTCTCTGCTGCTCGGCCCTGCCTGCGAGTGGTGGGCAGGCAGCACGGCTGCCCTCCGCTCAGCGCCCCGCCGCCGCTCACCCCACAGGGAGTTCCTGCATGCCATCAACCAGTTTGCTGCGACCTTGACGGAGATGTTCCTGAACAACAGCAGCTTCGAGCTGCAGGTGAGCGAGCACTGCCCCGGCCCCAGGGCTGCCTGTGCCCTGCAGGGCCAGGGGGCCGGGGAGGGAACCCAGCCTGGCACTCGGCGCTGCCTGCCCTCCAGCCCTCTGCGCCACCCAGCCTGACATTCATCCCTGTGTTTTTACTGCAGCTTTGGAACAACTATTTCCACCTGGCCGTGGCTTTCCTCACCCAGGACTCCCTGCAGCTGGAGAACTTCTCCCAGGCCAAGCGCAACAGCATCCTGGCCAAGTGAGTCACCCTTACCTTCGCTGGCCCTCCCCAGCCCTGCCAGCATCACCTCAGGGCCAAGCTCTGCAGCTCTGCTTCAGGTTCCTGTGCACCTGCTGCCACGCCATGGGGTCAGGGATTTTGGGATGAGTTGGCCAGGCTACACTTGGGCTCCTGGCCTGGACGCTGTGCCTAAGGCTGCAGAGCGATGCTAACCAACATCCATCCTGGCAGGTACGGGGACATGAGAGCCACCATCGGAGCTGCCATTCGGGACATGTGGTACAACCTAGGTGAGCTGCAGTGTGGCCAACAATGATGAGGCTTGGCAAGTCTCTGCTGACTGGTGTTCATCAGCACTGTCCCCAAAATGGGTGCTGGGGAGCGGGATGTTGCCAGTGTGGGACATGGGAGCCTGCACACGTGAGCAGGGTGTGTGAGCCTGCAGGCATGCAAATCTGCAGGTGTGCAAACCTGTGGGACGTGCGAGCCTGTAGGATGTGCAGTCTGTGGGATGTGCAGTCTGTGGGATGCTGTGGGATGTGCAGTCTGTGGGATGTGTGAGCCTGTGGGATGTACACATCTGCAGGCGTGGAAGGCCACGGGTGTACAAGCCACAGACACTGTGGCCAGTCATGAGCTCGCACTCCCTGCAGGCAGCCTCCCCTGTTGGGCTGGCGTCTGCCTGCAGCCCTGCGTTCCTGTTCCCCAGTCCTGCAGGCTCCTGCCTTGCCTTGCTTCCCCCGCACGGTGCAGGTCACGCTGCTGACAGCATCCCGGGGCCAGGCAAGTGTGGAGCATGCAGCACCTCGGGTCTCTGCCCCGTGCCCCAGCAGAGAGCAGGGAGCTGCGGGGAGAGTGAGGGGCAGCCTGCAGCGCAGCAGCGGAGCACAAACGGGTGCCCACAGGCTCCTGCGTGGATTGCTCACATGTGCGAGGGCCTCCAGGACACCAGCACAACCCCAGCTGATGGGCAAGCGTTTGCCGTGCTGTCCTGGCTATACAGCATTACCTGCCCACCAGCACAGCTGCCTCAGAGGATTGCCCGGCTCTGCTGCACGGCCTGCCCCAGGCGTGCACACCTCCTGGCACCACTCCCTCTCCTCTTCCATGTGTTGCTGCCTGTTTGCAGCCGTGGGGCCCCAGGCCAGGGCTGGCCCTGGGGAGCAGGCTGCAAAAGCCCCGACCCCACAGCCTTCCCTGCCCTTCCCAGGCCATCGCAAGATTGAGTTCATCCCAGCCATGGTGGGCCCCATCTTGGAGATGACGCTCGTGCCGGAGCTGGAGCTGCGCAAGTCCACCATCCCCATCTTCTTTGACATGATGCTCTGCGAGTACCAGCTGACCAAGAGCTTCAGCCGGGTGAGTGCCCAGGGCTGCGGCTGGGCCCTGGCAGGAGGCCAGCGTGGCCGGATCCTGCTCCTCACCCAGGCTGGAATGTCCCTTTGGGGTGGATGGAGGTGATGCTCAGCCTCCCCTCTCTCATCCTGAGATGTGGGGCTGCAGGGAGGGAGGGATGGGGGGAGCTGGTGGGGACATGAGGAGCAGGGAGAGCCACTGGGCCATGCAGAGGATTTGCCAGGGATGAGCAGGGACACGTCAGGTGTCACCCCCTCAGCCGGTCCTGGCACTGGCTGGAAACAAGATCACAATGGGAGGGGGGAGGCCTGCACAGACGTCCTGCATTTCCATCTGTCTTCCCTTGTTGCTGTGAGTTTTCTCCATGCAAAAGGCTTTTCCAGTTTTTCATTAGGTGGCATTTGTCTCTTCTGAGCTGGAAGCCTTTTGCCCTGTTGGAGCATCCCATGGGAGCAGAGGGGCCGGGACTGCCCTCAGAGCCACGGGTGACGCAGGTCCTGCTGCAGCCCCTTCCCCAGCCCCTTGCTCACACCCAGGTCTGCAGCTACAGGAGAACTGTGCTGGAGGAGTGATGTGGGCATGGCTGGGCTTAGAGGACCTGAGGCCTTTGCAGGGGATGTCCCAGAGCCATCCTGCTGTGGCACAGGGCGTCTGCGGCTCAGGAGCCAACCATGGCAGTGCCCCTGGCCCAGGGGGACAAGGTCCCCCGAGTTTGGGATGCGCAGACCCCAGAGAGACACAGCATGAAGGGAAGGGGTACCAAAGGGTATCAGCAATCACATACATGCACCAGACCCCGCCATCCCTTACTGTGCATGTGTGCAGGATCCCCCAGGCATTTGGGTCCATCGGCTGCAGCTGGAGTACAAACCCCATGGACCTGAAGGCCAAGCATCAGCTGGGAGATGGGGAACCCCAGGCTGGCACAGCCCTGCCACCCCCGGCAGGGAAGGCAGCCGTTTTAGGGGACACAGGACGCTGCTCAGAGATCCCAAGGGTCAGCCGGGCCCAGGCTGCTGGGGGACGGCGACAAGGCTAGCGCAGGAGCGGGATGGGGACTGGGGAAAAAGTCAGGGACCCAGAGAGCAGGATGGGGCCCCTGTCTGTGCTGCAGCAGTGTGGGGACCCTTCCAGCGAGGGAGCAGTATGCCCTGGGAGGGGGGACATGTCTGTGCTGGGCAGTACTGGGGGAAAGAGCTGCAGCAGCCGAGGCTGGGGGCTGTCTGGGCACCTGACCTGGCTCCAGCTCCTGCAGCCCCTCCTGTCCCAGCGCTGCAGCCCCGTGTCCCAGGGGGCTGCAGCTGCGGCAGCCTGCGGCCAAGCTCAGCACATCCTTGGCTCCTTGGCCAAGCTCATGCATGTCTTTGCAGTTTGAGGATGAGATCCTGCGCAAGCTGGACAGTGAGGTGGAGGGCGGCCGGGGAGATGAGCAGTACAAGCAACTTTTTGAGAGCATGTGAGTGTGCAGTGACATCCCCACAACCTTCTCTCCAGGGCACGACCCTTTGCTGTCTACCATCCTCCTGCCCTGGCTGAATCTTGGCCATCCTGCTCCTCCTCACGCTGTGCTCTGACCCAGAGCATGCCTCTCGGGGGAGCGGGACCTGAGCGGAGGAAGGCTGCTGCCCAAGCAGCATCATGTGCCCCTTGCACACTGCTGCTGCCCTGGCCCAGGAATTGCCCTTGCCCTGCCCCAGGAGATGCCTGTGCTCCAGGTGATGCCCCTGCCCTGCCCAGGCTTTGCTCCTGCCCCGTGGTGCCCATCACAGACTTGTGTGCAGGGTGGCTGGAGGTGTCAGGTCTCTTTTCCATCCCTGATGT
The DNA here is from genome assembly GCA_013389905.1 of Sula dactylatra. Lineage (NCBI taxonomy): Eukaryota > Metazoa > Chordata > Aves > Suliformes > Sulidae > Sula > Sula dactylatra. Next base: position 18,996 of record WEKW01000886.1, read on the forward strand.
ACCTGGTGGGGGTAGAATGGGGCTTCCTCTGTCTTGCTGCAGACCAGGTGTTGCTTTTTGTCCCTTACTGGGTGTCCTGTCCCCCCACCCAACTCCCTACATCTTGGGGGAGCCGAGCTGGGGCAATGGTGGGAGCGTTGCAGAGCTGAGCATGCAGTGAGATGTGACTTCCTTTCCTCCCCAGCCTGCTCAGCTGCTGCCGCAGACACCCTGAGCTGGCCAAGCCTGGGGAGAACTTTGTCGCGCTGGTGACCGGCCTCCTGGAGCGGCTCCTCGACTACCGGGCTGTTATGAATGATGAGAACAAAACCTACAGCATGAGCTGCACTGTCAACCTCCTGGTGGGCACCTGCCCCATGCCCCCAGCTCCCCCAGGGCTCAGCCCCGTGTCCCCCTAGATCCCCCCAGGGGCTGCGGTGCCCCGGCACAGCAGAAATGGGGTGCACATGGTGCCAGACCCGGTCTGCCCCGGGAGGTGCTTGCTGGGAGGCACCGTGCAGCTCCCCGCTGCCAAGGGCAGCCCAGTCCCTGTGCAGGGATGGTCCCAACAGCACCATGACCCAGAGCAAGGTGTGGGAGAGTGTGGGGCTGCGGCACGTGACCCCTCCTGGGCTCACTCATAACAGCCTTGTCTGCTCTTCCTCAGAACTTCTACAAGGAGATTGACCGCCAGGCCATGTACATCAGGTGAGCACGGCCTCGGGGAGACCGGCTTTGCCCCGGGGTGAGGGGTCCCAGGGACCCGAGCCGTCCCAGCCGCCTGCCGCCCTGGCCCCAGGCACATGGGATGGGGTTGGCAGAGTGGCTGGAGGGGCAGGGTGCCAGGGGCTCTGCCCCCTACCCAGCTGCCAGTGGGGGGTGCTGCCCTACGGGGGAGCATGGGCTGGACCCTGAGCCACACCAGCTGTCGTGCCCCTCACACGGTACCCTTGCTCCCAGGTACCTGTACAAGCTGAAGGATCTGCACATCAGCTATGAAAACTACACGGAGGGAGCCTACACCCTGCTGCTGCATGCCCGGCTCCTCAAGGTGGGGCACGGGGGTACAGAGGCTGCGGAGGCTGCCCAGCCGGGGCCCGAGGGCTCGGCGTGACGGTCTCCCGCTGCCTCCGCACAGTGGTCAGACGAGGCGAACACAGCCCCCATGCAGGGCTTGCACAGCCCCAGCCTGCACACCCAGCGCCAGCTGAAGGAGGCTCTCTACAACCAGATCATCGACTACTTCGACCAGGGCAAGGTGAGCGAGGCTGCGCACCCCCAGCAGCCCCCCTCGCCCTGCCCAGCCAGCAGGAGCTGGGCTGTCCCAGGGCACGCCTGGCTCCCCAGTCGCTGTTGCCTCCTGCTCTGAGCCCCCAGCCTCAGCGCAGCCCACCTGCCCACTCCACCACTGTGGTGGGACTGGAGCTGCCCCACCACGAGCTCAGGCTGGATGGTTCACCCTACAGCCACCTGCCTGCCGTGGCTGTCCTTCCCCTCATCCCGTCCCATCCCAGCCTCAGTCCCCAGCCCTGGCACTTTCTGGGGGCCAGTAGCTGGGACACCCCAAGAGAGCGGCTCGCCTGGGCAGGGGGCTCAGGTGCTGGAGACAGCGGGAAGCTGAGTCCTGCTGCAGCCCACCAGTGACCAGCCAGCCCACCAGCCCACGTGGGGAGAGCCCTCCCCTCCTCACTCAGGAGCAGGGGTGTGGGTGCCCCCACAGATGGGGCTGGTCTCTTCTGGAAGCTCCCAGTGCCCCCACTGCCCCATCTCACCCCGCACCATGGGGCTCCCGCCCTGCCCCGTCTTCTGCAGATGTGGGAGGAGGCCATCCACATCTGCAAGGAGCTGGCGGAGCAGTACGAGAGCGAAGTCTTCGACTACGAAATGCTGAGTGACATCCTGGTGAGTGCTCAGCTGGGTCGGGGGGCAGCTGCCAGCAGAGCCATGGGGAGGGACGGGGGTCTGCAGGGCTCCTGTCCCACAGTGGGGCCCCGTCCCATCACCACTCCTGCCCTTCTCCCTCTGCAGCAGCGGGAAGCCAAGTTCTACGAGAAGATCCTGAAGGTGCTGCGGCCCAGCCCGGACTATTTCGCCGTGGGCTACTACGGGCAAGGCTTCCCCACCTTCCTCCGGGTAAGCGGCTCCTGGCTGCCCCGAGGCCAGCGCCGTGCCAGCAGCCAGCACAGCACTGTGCCCCTGCCTGGGACAGCACCAGCACCCAGGTCAAGCCTTGCGGCTGCGGCTGTCTCGGGATGGCACCCTGTGAGCCGAGCCCCAGTGGTGTCCCCGCTCCCAAGGGACAGGGCTCCTCACCGGGAGGGTGGTGACAACCAGGTCCCCAGTGTGGGTCTGTGCCGTGTTGTGTCTGGGCTGCAGGGACACGTGTGTTGTGTTGTATCTGTGGTACAGAGATGGGTCTGTGCTATTTATGAACAGATTCGGGTACCTCCAGAGCCACTGCAGGAGCCTCGCCAACCCTCTCCCTGCAGAGCGGTGCTGTAGGCAGGGCCTTGCTAAGCACCTCTCCCTTTTCCTGTGCTGGCAAACAGGCTCCTGGCATCCACTGGCGAGAGCAGGGCTCATCCTTCTGGATGACAGCAAAGTGTTTCACCCCCATTCACTCCTATTACATTCCTTAGGTTTTTAATCCACTCAGATGTAAGCTGGCATGCTTGGTGGGCTTCTTCCATCCAAAGGGTTGGTCCTTATTTTCCTGTGCTGCTGTTAAGGCCACAGGGAGGGCAGCAGCATTTTCAAAGAGGCCATGGCGGGTTTCAAGGGCTCCTTGCTGTGTCCTGAGTGGTTTCTGTATCCACTGACTGCAAACCCTGGTCACTGTGTGCCCGGTCAAAGACTTTCACTCCAGAGCCCCGTCTGCCCGAGCCAGCCTGCCCTTTAATTCCTTTTTCCTCCAGTTGCTGGGTTTGGGGAAATATTTTTTTGGGGGGTGGGGTGTCTCCTGCTCAGCTAAGGGCCCAGCCTTGTCGGCACCTGCACCCCTAATGCACCAGGGCTCACTGCAGCTCGAGCTCGGGGCCGAGGTCTCCCCGGCGCCGCGCCTCAGCGTGCTGGGACAAGCTGCCATCTTCCTCCCCTGCAGAACAAGGTCTTCATCTACCGCGGCAAGGAGTACGAGCGCCGGGAGGACTTTGAGATGCGGCTGCTGAGCCCCTTCCCCAATGCTGAGAGGCTGAAGAGCACGTCTCCACCCGGCCAGGACGTCACCAACTCCCCAGGCCAGTGTATCCTCCGAGTGTGCGGACGGGGCTGGGAGGGCGGCTCGTTCCTTGTGCCATCGACCCCTGTGCGGGTCCTACAGCGCCTCCCCACGCACCCCTGGGGCTCTCCCCCTCCGGGCCCTGGGGCCCCTCTCCCCCACAGCCCCCGTCCCCCGTGGTGTGCGCATGGTTCCTTCACTCCCGCAGATATCCAGTGTTTCACTGTGCAGCCAGTGGAGGAAGCCAAGGTCCGGTTCAAGGACCGGAGCATCCCAGAGCAGATCACCAAGTGAGTGCCTCACCGCGGACGGGGTGCGCCTGCTCTGCTCCGTGTGGGAGGGGACACAACAGGGGGACCTCTCCCATGCCCCGTCCCTTCCCTCCCCTGCAGTTTCTATAAAGCCAACCACATCCAGAAGTTCAGCTACTCGCGGCCCTTCAAGAAAGGCCCAAAGGATCCAGACAATGAATTTGCAGTGAGTGTTGGAGGGGCTGCTGGGAGACCTGACTGGGAGGGACAGGGAGAGCTGGGGCAGGCCTGTGAGGAGCCCAGTGTCCAGAGGAAGGGGGATGCAGGAGAGACAGGGGCCCCCCAATCCTGGGATGGGGAAGGTGGTGGTCCTGTGCCCATGTGAAGGGGAGGTGGGAGCCCCCCGCCCCATGGGACAGCGAGGTCTGTCCCAGGGTGATAGGGAGGAGGGCGGCAGGATGACTGCTGCCCTCCCCGCAGACCATGTGGATCGAGCGGACGACCTTCATAACAGCCTACCCCCTGCCTGGCATCCTGCGCTGGTTCGTGGTGACCTCCACTACCACGGTGAGGAAGGGGGTGGGGGGGGTCTGGGGCCCTCCCAGGCATCCCTTCCCCGAGCAGCATCACAAGCCCCAGGGGCTGCCCCCAGCCCCTTCCAGGCTTCCCAAGCTCAAGTGGCTGAAGCTGGGGTGCGGGGAGCACATCCTGCCTGGTGCCCTGGTCCCCGCGCCCCATCAGTCTCTGCTCTCAGTGCAAACCCGATCCAGCCCACCCAGCGCTCGAGCTCCCAAGCTCCACAACTCCCAGCTTGCTCCCGTGCCCCTGTGGTCCCTCGGGCACGTGGTCCAGGGCAGCATCTGCGGCAGAGCAGACCCAGATCCCACGTGCACCCTTTGCCTGCAGAGTGGGGTGCGAGCACAGCCCCCCTCCCGCTGCGAGCGCAGAGCCCAGCTACCACCCCTGCCCAGCAGCGGGTGATAACCCCTTCTTTGGCATCACCTTGGCCCCTGCTGCCCCGGCTCCAGGGCTGTTCTCAGGCCAGTGCCGTGTGGGAATGCTGTCCCAGGCCACGTCCCCTGGCCACAGGAAAGGGTTTCTCTGCTGACACTGGGCATGGAGACCCCCTGGCACTCAGGGCACTGATGGCCTCCATCGGCTGGTGCCGGTAGCACCAACCTGGTGGCAGGGACTGGTTTGTGTGGCTCACCCACCGGGATACACATATCCTCTGTGGGAAGCAGGAGACTGCATGCAGGGAGCAGCAGAGGCACTGGAGGAGTTTCAGCAGACAATCGCTACTTCTGGCGCTGCTGACAACAGCTCCATGCGTGGGTTTCTATGCCTCTGTCAGAGGGAGGTGCTTGGCCAAAGTCCAGGGTGTTTCAGGTGCTGCAGCAAGGAAGACACATGAAATGCACTGGCCGGGCTGTTGCACGACCGCTGTGCTGCAGGGTAACGGTGTGGCTGCATGAGTGCTGCCACACGTGTGTCGGCCGCAGTGCTCAGGCTGTGCATGCTGCTGTTGCGCAGCGGCCCTGCCCAGTGACAACAGTGTTTACCCAGGTTTCCCATAAGCTCACCTCTGAGCTGCCACTGCCATACCTCTGTCACCTGGTCTGCAGGACTAACCCTGCTGGCAGCCTGTGCTTGGAGCTGGGGACCAGCACTTCCAGTGCTTCCCCCGTGAGGCCTCGGCTCAGGTCCAGGCAGCCGGTGCCAGGGGTCCGAGGGGCTTCGTGGGGTGAGATGTGCAACCCCAGGGCCTCTCTCCTGCAGGACCGGGAGAGACCACCCTGCCGGCCTGCACCAGGATGGGCAGGTTGCTGGGTCAGCCAGCTGCTGACCTGACCTCCCTCCCTTCCTGGGCACAGACCATCATCTCCCCCCTGGAAAATGCCATTGAGACCATGATGAAAACGAATGAGAAAATTATGAGCGAGATAAATCGGCACCAGAATGACCCCAGCCTGCCCATCAACCCACTCTCCATGCTGCTCAACGGCATCGTGGACCCTGCTGTCATGGGTGGCTTTGCCAAGTATGAGACGGTGAGGACACGCAGGTGCTGCGCTGGGGCCAGCGCAGGCACTCTTGGGGCTGGTGACTGCAGGCACTGGCAGCGCTTCACGCCATCCCCTGCCTGCATGGAGCTGAGCCAGCCCGTCAGCGGGACTGAGAGGGGGTCGTTGCAGGCCTTTTTCCAGGAGTCCTACCTGCAGGAGCACCCTGAGGATGAGGGGAACATCGAGAAACTGAAGGACCTGATTGCCTGGCAGGTACAGCCCACAGCATTCCTCTGGCAGCTGGAGGGGACAGCTGCCCTGGGGTGCCAAGTGCCCAGCGTCCCCATCCCAGGGGAGCCCCACAAGCCCAGGCAGACCCATTCCCCATTCTCCCACAGACCCCGCTGCTGGCAGAGGGGATCAGGATCCACAGGCGGAAGGTGACGGAGGACCTGCGGCCCTTCCACGAGCGCATGGAGCAGTGCTTTGTGCAGCTGCGGGCCAAGGTGGAGAGCCAGTATGGGGTGCGGGAGATGGTGAGTGCCAGGGTGGTGAGCACGGAGCAGGCACAGCCAGGGCTGCGCGGGTGATGTGCGGCACCTGCGGGGTGATGCTCGACAAGTCAACACAGGCCTGGGGTGGCAGGGAAGAACTGGATGGAGCCGTAGCTGCAGCAGTAACAGGGTGAGGGGCACTGTGCATGGGGGACTTTGGGGTCCCTGCCTGCCCTGGGTGGGGGCACAGCACTGCCGTGGGGTGCCTGGTACTGGCACAAAACGGACTGGGCAGAGAGGGCACTGCTGGCCCTGGCTGAGCCGAGGGAAGCAGAGGGGAGGCTCTGCGCTCTCATCCCTCCTGGTTCGCTCTCAGGCTCCCTGTGCTCTCAGGTCTGCTTTGAGGACCGGCGGAGCGGACGACCCCGGTCCATGGCCTGGGGACCCGACTGGGACCGGCTGAGCCATGCTGGAGACAGGCGAGTGCTGTGGTGGGGAGCACTGGCCCCGAGACTCTCCCTCTCACCACCCTCACCCCTCTCTGCTGGCCCCACACTGCTGAGCCATCCTCTCCTCCGCCCCAGATGCTTCTCTCCCACCTCCCCAGCTCGCTGCCCTCCTGGCTTCCCTTTATGCCAAGCCATATCTCGGGGTCCATCCTGCCATGCCCCCACAGTGGCCCTGTCCCCATGGCGGGGGCATGGAGCACAGACACCCCATTGCAGCCCTCAGGCTCACCTGGACACCACTGTCACCTGAGCCACCCACGCTTGTCTTGCTGGCTTGTCCTCCCTAAGCATCCACTGCTAAGCTCTGCCAGAGATGGTGTTGGTGCCTGGCTGAGGGCGGCCACTCCTGGCCATGGTCCAGCCAGCCCATGCGTAGCGTAGCCCTGCTCCCCATTCCCCCCCGCCACCCACCTGCCCCTCACCAGCCACAGTTGCTCCACAGCATGGAGGCACCCCCGACCCCAAAGCCTGCTCCTCACACCTCTGAGAGCGAGGACCGCAGGAATGAGCGCAAGGAGAACCGCTCCAGCACCTTCTTTGGGTCCCGGTGGCAGGACCTGCGCCAGTCCATCTCGGAGCTGCCAGAGTCTAAGGTGATGCTCAGCACAGCCTTGGTGCCTCCCCTCCTCCCCAGGGCCCCACTCGTGCTCCCCCAGGCATCCTGCTGCACCTGGAGCCCCTGGCCCAGCTGGCAGCACCAGGTGTCAGGCCAGCCGGGACCCCTTGGGGGGCTGGTGGCAGCCTGCGCTGCAGGGTGCAGCTGGCCGGCTGACTGCAGGGAGGGCAGGAGCAGAGGCTGGTGGGGCACAAGGCTGGAGACCCAGGGTGGTGGGCAGGGTCTGCCTTTGGGCTGTAGGCAGGATGCTGGGGAGCATCGCACCCTGCCAGAGGCTCCTGCATTCCGTGGGCCACAGGTGCTGCAAAGCAGCCTGGCCCGCTCTGAGGTGCTGAGCCACCCCTCTGTGCCGCAGGACGAGAAGCGGAGACTCTCCTGCAACATGAGCGAGAGCAGCCTGGGCAGCTCCGAGGGAAAACAGCCCCCACCAAGCCGAGATGCTGCTGGTGCTCAGCCCAGCACTGCAGGTACTCCCCACCACGGCTGCCAGCTCGGGATGCCTTCCTGGCCCCTCACGTCTGGCCCCTGGCATGGCTGGAGGGGGACACCTTCCCTAGCCCCGGCAGCCCCAAGCAGCATCCAGCCCTTGTCTCCACGAGCAGGGCTGTACCCCCATCCCAGCAGTGCAGGTTCCAGCACCCCCAGCCCTGCACCCCAGCACAGGCACCCTCACCCCACCCCCCCGCCCCATCCCCACAATGGCGCAGGCACGTCCTGCGGCCAGGAGCCGGCGGGGAGGACTCGGTACCAAAAGCACAGGCAGACCCCATGCGGCTTGCGTGTCCCCCACCGAATGCTCCCCGTGGAGCTGCCGGTCACTGATCCCGGACCTCGTGCCACTGGGCCGCGGTGCTGAGGTCAGTGCCCAGCGGGAGCCAACCCCCCACCCCACCAGGCC
>WEKW01000886.1:31231-41812 GCA_013389905.1 Sula dactylatra
TGTCGAGGCCTGCGGCCGGGGGCCCGGCCCTGCGACCGCGACGGAGCCGGGACGCTCCCCGCAGCACGCACGGCTCCAGCAGGACCTGCCCTCATTTCAAGCTTGTGTAGAGCCTAACAAAGCTCAGGTGAACCCGGCAGGCAAAGCGCGCTGTTCCAGGAGGGCCACGAGGCCGAGTAAAGGCGCTCCTGGGGACAAGCCCCACAGAGCATTAACCGAGCGCGGGCTGAGTCGGACCGAGCTGCGGCAGTTTGCCGGAGACTGCCAGCAGCAGCCCTGGCTCCTGAGCAGATCGCTGCCTGGCTTCCAGGACGGAGGTTTCCCACTCAAGGCTTCCTGACACAACGGTTCTCTGCCAGCAGAGCCCCAACCATTCAACGTTCAACAAGTCCAGGTGTGTACCGGCTTGCGTCCAAAATGTTCTACCTGGGTAAGCTAAAAAGCACACGGGAAGTGGTGCGGACCCTGAAAGCTAAGCCTTACACCTCAGTTTGGATGAGATAAATGTGCACGACACTCCAGGCCCCAGAGGCAGGAAAAGGTGCCAGACCAAAGGCAGACTCCACCTGGGAAAACGGAGAGGTGACACTGCAAGACCACCAGACTCCTGCGACCACCACCCTGAACTGACAGACGCCCACCTGCTGCCATGTCCTACCGGCTAGCTGGGGAACAAACCATCCTGAAAAAGCAAAATGCTCCCCCGCGAACAGCCACGTCTCACTGTGAATCGCCAGTACTTTCAGCAGCCTGGGCAGAGGGCTATATGAAAATAAAACATTCAGCAAGCCTTCAGCTGCGAACTTTTTCTGAGCCTGAAACAGCTGAGTGACAGGGGTTGCTGCTGTCACCCAGAACTTGAGACAGACACATTCTCGAGTCTAGGACAGTAAGGAAGGCCCTTCTTTCGAGTAAAGAAGGGTGAGGAGCATGATAGCCTTTCCAAATCCCGTTGGGATCCCTTCCTCTCAGAGAAGTATAGAGATCACTAGTCTATAGCCAGAGGTCAGAAGAGCCTCAGAACAGGGACATAAAAGATCAGCACGCAGAAGAGCAAAAAAGTCAGGTGGCGTATCCACAGGAAAGGATTTCCACCCCCTTTTCTTTGCTGTTGAACAGATCATGCCTGGTGGATCCAGCAAGAGCCCTTGGCCATCGCTGTGCTCATGTTAAAAGGTCTAGGGGACAGCTCTGAAGATGGAGTCTAACATTCTCTATGCCACAGGACTATTCAGAGATGTAATTCCCCTAAACTGAAATGATCTTTCAGAAAAACACACCTGTTTCAATTAAATTCTTGGTGACTAAGAGCTACCTGGAGCCACCTAGGGCTAGCCCTTTAGAAATGGACTCTTAGCATTTGTCTAGCTTCAACTTCCAACTGTGGAAATTTCCTAGACTTTCAATAGTAGGGAGAAGCTGATGTGGTGTCAAAAAGCCACAGGATCTCAAAGGTTTAACTGATCCCTGAGCCTCTGCAATCTTCTCCTGGAGTGCTCTGGAGCAAAGCTCAGTGCAATGCCAGAGCATGGCACCAGACGGGTTCTCCCCTTCACAGCAAGACTCTACAGAGTGGAGACAAGCAAGCAGGCCTCTTGTCACTCTGGACTGAACCAAACACTCTGGTATCTCTGCCATCTTCTACAGCACCTTCTAAGGAGTCAGCCAGCCACCGAGAAGCCATCATTTCTGCCGGAAGCTTATTGCACTGATACATCAACTTCCTTTTCAGAAACAACTACCTCATTACCTGTGCAAAATCTGTCTACCTACAACTTCTAACCATTACTTCCTATTCTGCTTTTCTCTGCCAGATTAAACAGCCTTTCAGAACCTGGTTCCTTCACCCAGAATTATATATAGTGTGCTATCTCATTTACGGTAAGTTTAACAGACTTAACTTCCCCTCCAAACTCATTCTGAGCTTCCTGTATCTTTTCTAAAAAAAGACCCTGACACCAGAACTGGACACTTGTTCCAATATTTGCCTCATCAAAACCATGCACAGAGGTCAAACTCGTTCCCTGTTCTCTGTAAATCTCCCCTTACACTGAGGAAGATTAACTGCACTGCCCCTGATGCCAAACAGTGAACTTCTTTCTAAAATGAGCGTTCCATAGTATCAATACTGATTTCAAAGAAATCTATAGTCCCACAATGACTTCTATCAGTCAAATCCATTACACCAGAGAACCAAATGAGGTTTCTTTGCTAAGCCCTATTCCTCAGCAGCTGTGTTCCTGGCAAACAGCTTCTATCCTGCCTAGTCCCCAAAACCAGAAGCCCAGTGGCAATTCAGGAGACAGAGTGCTTCCCAGAAATGACAAGGGGCTGCACGCTTGGAAGAGGCAAAGCAGACAAACATCTCTCTCCTTCAGCCATAGTTCACCACCTCAGCCCCCGCTCTCTTGGGCCAGAGGAGAGGAACAGGAGGGCAGGAGGCAAAGCAAGGGCTGACCCTTGCTTGGGGCCTATCTGTGTACTGCTGGGGACGGGGTTTTGGGACTCTGACAGGGTGAGGTGTGGGTGGACTCTCACCTCCTGGCATAGTCGTACAACGCTCGTTTCCGCTCCTGCAAGGACAGATGCCGCTCCACAGAGGACTTTGCAAATTGCTTTGTAGCTGGCTGGAACAGAAAGCACAGGAGCCATCAGGAGAGAGTCAGACAAAACCAGGAGACCTCCTTAGTGGCTTTGCAAGGACCCAGCCTGCCAATTCGGTCTCCAGTTTAAAATGCTCCATTCCCCTGACTATGAGGACTATCATGGCTAGTCCTGAACACAGGCCATCACACTCTGGCTGTGAGCCATCAGACCAGAGGAGACAACACAACCACCAAAAGTACCTTGGAAGAAGGCACAGCTACGGAACCCTGGATGCCAGAAGCAGCTGCAGCCTGGGAGGTAGACGGGGCAGACAGGTCAGTACCAGCCTCCTTACTTTCAGGGAAGAAGGGTACTCTCCCCTCCAGCAAGTTGGCAATGGTGGTATCCACACAGTTGGTTTGGGCTGTAGGGACAAAGAGGATCTGTTACAGAGGGAGCTGCTACATCAGGACACTCACATCCTTGCTGCCATTGTGCTCCACAGTGCAGCAGGGACATGGTTTCTGCTTTCAGGTATCACAGAGGCTTGGCATGGAAGGTGACCCTGTGTCCCTGCTAATACCCCAGGCATCGCTTACCCAGGTCTATCCTGATGACCTCCAGAGGCACATGAGGCAGCACCTCCTTGACCCGCTGAGCCATTGCCACGATCCGCACATCTTCAGGAGCAACACCAGTCAGGCTGGAAGGCATCCTGGGCCTGGCTGTCAGGGGCTGGCTTGAGGCTGCAAGAGAAAGAACAGTGGGCACAAGAAGGTGGCCTAAAGTTGCACAGCCTTCAGGTTGCAGCAGCTCCACTTTCTCTAGTATGAACTGCTGTGATAACGAAGCCGGACCTCCTGCACACCACCATCATGTCTGTGCTCAGGAGTGGTGGTCCTCTCCCCGCCAGCTAGCTACAAGCCCCAGCCTAGAGCACACAGGCAGCCCCCTGCTCCCCAGGGGGATGTCGAACGTGCCTTCTCCTCTCCCTCCATGCATGAGTACCCAAGAGCAGACTGATGCCTCCCCAAAGGCAAAACCTAAGTTGCAGTTCCATAGGCAGGACGCTACCCAGGACACCTACCTGGGGCAAAGGGAAGAGGCGATGTGTGTCTCAGCCTCTTCATGTGTTCAGTTTTATCTGCTGCAGTGAGCCGTGTGGATACCACACCCAGCTCCATGGCCAAGAGCTGCAGAAACATAGAGAAGAGTCACATGTACACAACACACAACACGCATGGCCCAGGCATTCCCATCTTGCAGGGGAGTGTATCAGATGTACAGGCCTGAGTGGAGCCACGGCGAGGGGAAGAGGACTGGGAACTGATTTCTCCAGGGCCTCAGTGATGCATTTCAGTGTTGCATGGAGCACGTGAAGGGCCAGGAGTAGGCAATATCATCCTGCCAAACAGGCTGACAGGAAGATACAAGATCTTTGGTACAGGAGCTACGAAGTACCCAGCACATAAGGGAATGGTGGAGAAACAATTGCTTTATTTGATCTGTGGTATTATGAAAAGGGAGTGAAAGGTTTGAAATAGATGGGGAGAGCCTTGATAACTGGCAGAAAGGATAAATGGGGGGTAGCAAATAGGCCATGGAAAAACTGAATTATAAGGGGCAATAAATATGGGCCAGAGTTCCCCTCATACAAATACACCCATCCAGAAATGCCCTTTGCAACTCTGCTTGCACCCCATTCTTCTCTGTGACCATCCCAAATTGCAGCAGTTCTACACATCCCTTTCCCACGTCATCCTCCTACCTCCTGAACTCGGAGCGCAAAATCCTCACTCAGTTCTTCAGCTCGTCTGGGGACAGACGGCATCCACCTGAATGGGGACAACAGCACTGGGCTGATTGCTTCAAGGGCTGCTGGAGGAGCCAGCCCCATCTGGGATCAATAGAGCAACGGTGCTTATCCCCACCTCAGCTCTCCCTGCTAACCCCAAATCTCTCCCCGCAAGACAGTGTCAAACCTCAACACTAGCTTGCAAAATTAAGGGCAAGGCACAGCTCAGAAGACAAAACTAGCTCACTGAATCTTTATTAGCACTCAAGCGTAACTTGCGAAGTATCTCCTAATTAAGTTCCCAAAAAGGCCCCAAATGAGGAGTCTGCCATTTACATGAGAGCAGAAAACAGATCAGCAAGACTCAAGCCAGATATAGCTGGGGAAAGCTGCAGCACAAGACTTTTCTTTGCTGAAATACCCCAACCCCTACATTTGTCTCCAAGCCCCTTCTGCTGCCTATGGACCCTTACTACACCACACTACTCAGCCAGTCTGGGCTCACCTGGGCCCTAGACAGGTGTCTGAACCACCTCTGCAATTCACAAGGGACTGCAGGGAAGAGACAGACACCAGAGGACTAAGCTGCCTGCAGGGAATCACCCATGGGACCTGAGCAACCCTGGGGTGAATTACAGCAGAGCAGCTAGCTTCAAAAATATACCCTGCAAACTCAACATAAAAGCCCTGAGAGACTCCTCTCCTTCACCAACCGAACACAGGAACCAAAGCCCTCACCACTTCAGAAGCTGGTTGAAGCTAGTCCAGAAGCTGGACCTGGCATCGACCAAATAATGCTGAGCAAAGCCATGCTGAGATACCACAATGAGGGTGCGCTTCAGCGCATACCAAAAGATCTCTTACTACAACAGCAAAAATGTCAAGCGCTCTGCCCACCCTAAACCCTGCCCCAAATGAAAGAGAGAGAGATAGTACCTTACTTGATAAACTGTGAAGGGAACAAAGAAGGTCCAGAGCAGCTCTGTAATCCAGGAGGAGTCAGCCACACTCTGGGGAAGACAGCACAATGAGATCACGGCCCACAAAACACGAGCTAGTCAGGTCTCCATCAGGGAAGCAGGTGGACTGAACATAGCTAAGCCATGGCAGCAAGTAACAGATGCGTGGGCAGAGAGATGTGGAGGACTGGGAAAGATGGAATGGCAAACCCAGTGCACAGTGAGGGCAAACCCCAGGGCAGATTCACCTTTGTTAGTCTTCACCAGGCAGAGCAAGAGAGTAAAACTTTTCACTGCTCCAAGTCATCTTTTCCTCCCACTAGGACAGCAAGATTTTCCCTCACTATCCCCATATTCTCTACTAGACTGTGCCTTTAGAAAGGACCGAAAATGCCTTAACACCCACTAACGCTTCCTTAGAATAATGAACAATTCTCCCTTATTCTGATGGGAACAGCCCATGTAATGTCTCAACTCCCGTTAAGTTTTATCTCTTCTTTTCAGGCTGCACTGTGAAGTCTTAAACAACTCTTCTCTTTGAAGATAAATCATTAGAGGTGAGCTGTAATTTTTACTTTCTTCCTATTTCTAAAAATTAGTAAATAGCCTTTTCCCTAAGAAGTACTGTGACACCTGCCAGAAGAGAGCACTGGAAGAGGAGCTCCGAAGCGGTGGGCGCTCCATCCCTCTCAGCGGGACACAGCCTCAGGCAGCTGGACTATACTCAGAAGCCAGTCAGACCATGAGCAGAAAGCTGAACTAAAGACCTCCAGAGATTCCCCCCAACCTACACTTTTTAATGATCTTAAAGAATTTGCTATTGAATGGACGTCATTCCTAGGACTGCTGTAGTTGGTTACTTTTATCCTGCAGTGACCAAACCTTCCACAAGCTGATGAGGACACCATCTCAAGATCTACATGACTTTGTCCTTGACCAAAGCAGTCTGGCTCCAAAACAGGCCTTGTGCCTCGTTTATTCCATGGCCTGGAAAGAGGCGCTGTAAATAAGAAAAGCCCAGAAACCACAGCCACCAAGGGTAACATAAAGAAAAGAAACCTAAAGTCAAACACCTTATAGCGATGCCAATAACCAGACTTCAGTTATGCTGCCTTGTGTCACAGAACAACACCCTCCTTCAGGGTTCCAGCAAACTAGAGCTGGAGAAAATTCTTTCTTAAAGCCAAATTTGGTGGTTTGCTCAGCCCAGTGTCTGATATATATCAAGCGTCTAAGAAAGCTTTCTGTAAAGCACTGATCAAACCATTCAAAGTATCACATCTCCAGTCCTCGAAAGTTTCTGATGGTTTAAAATTACATAAGAAATCCAAAAGGATTTACTTAACCAATGTGCACGAAGGGCAAAAAATCCTGCTCGACCTCTGAAGGTAAGAATCGGAGCCAAGACGCGACTAGAACCAGTATCTACAGTTATGTGCACGCTGTTCTTCCTAACATTCATGAAGGATGCACAGACAAATATACAACTTGTCGCGTCTCACAGAATTTCTCGGAGGAGCCAAAACCATAACAAGATGAGATATTCATTATAAACAGTCCAGAACGGGACAGCTATCCCACTTCTCTGGAGTAGTCATTCAAAAATGTGAAGTATCCTCACTGTTAGAAAGCTGTATCTTAATCCAAAACTGAACTTGTGCCATACCAACATTTAGTCTCAGCACCTGTAAAGACTGCTACTGTGTGCTTTGTCAAAAAAAAAAAAAATTCTCTACTCTTAAGCCTCTTCTCCAACATGCAAGCAGGTATCCACAACAATCTGGCTTTTCTCTGATAAACTGGGTGCCTTTAAGTGTGGCTCTCTGGATTCTGCATCCTGCTTATGGCCTCCTTGAACTCTCTTTACTACTGGCCCACTTTCTTGGCAGCGGGGTTACCAAAGCTTCGCATAATATTTTAGCAGTTATCACCACTGCACACATGCAGCTAACACTGTGTTCCTCACCCTGCTAGAGATTCCTCGTGTTATGCACCCATAGGCCACATTAGACTTATAAGTAACAGCCATTCACTGGCAGCTATCAGCAGTTCACTGGATCACAATCAATAATCTAGCTTCTTTATTATTCACTAACCTGAACTTTACCAGCAGGGATCTCAGTACTGTCATCTGCAGTGCCGATAAAAGCACCAAGTAGCACTGGGCAAAGAACTAATCCCTAACAGAATCTCACTTTAAAAATATCTGCATGTTGATGTTGTAGTATGGGCAACGACGTTTTGGGACCTGCTGGTAAGTGGCTGTAAATCTATCCGCTGTGCCCTCCTACCTTAAAAACATGGACAACAGAGAATCAACTAAAATGTCTGACAAATATAAAATGTGTGTTTTAGTCACGTAGATTCATAAATCATATAAAGAAATAAGAAATCCACCGAAATCTCACTCTGTAAATTAAGTTACAGTTTTATTGCAATCTATTTAGCAGCGCTAATATTATCGTCATGACCTTTGTCACTTTTCTGAAGCTAATGTTGCATCAATGTCATGTATCTGCATTTGGGAGGTATGAGTTCAAGAACACAATCCAGAGAGCCCTTCATAACCTTTGGCACATCAGCCACTCTCCAAGGTGGCTGGAGCCATTCTTTCAAAGCTCTTTAAAAGAAGGGAGCTCACAAAGAGGAGATGAGACACAGTGATGCTATGGTCATGGAAGCCAGACAACACACTGTTAGGCAGCTGAGCCACCGAAACATTTATCAAACTACAAGAGCATTGAGGTAGCAGAAGTGCCCTGAGAAAGGCACTTGAAAAACAGAAGTGTTAGCACTGAGAAGCTAGTCCTTGGGGTGACAGGACACAAGGCCAGGCTGCACTACCCGTAGGCTTCAAAGCAGAAGCGGAATTAATGGCATCGCCAAGACCCTCGCACAGTACACGCCTCCACAACTTGTTCTGTGTCCCTGACTCACCACAGTGATCAAAGGCCTCTGAACTTGTAGGGCAACTGGCTGTACCACATCCAAGATTGAGAACGGCCAAGAGCTGAAAAGGAAGAATTCAGCAGTGAATGACCCCAAAGCTAAAACAAAGTGACAACAGCCCTGTCGCAGGACTATCCATTCCTTGTACCTGAAGCGGAGCAAGCCAGCCCGGCCGTTGGTGGCAGCCTCCTCCGGGAACAGCAGCAGTGGTGGGTTTCCTCTGTGGGACGAATACACCTTCAGGGAATCCACCAGCTCTGCTCGGCTTCCTGTTACTCCCAGCTCCATGAATCCCCGTGACCAGCAAATGAAGCCAGGGGCACCATTCAGTGCAGGCTGCAAGGAAAAACAAGAGTAAGGAAGAAATGCCATCCTGTCCTCCCCTCAAGGCCTACTTTCCCAGATGACAGTGGAAGACAAAGTTCCTGCTTATCAGCAAAAATGCCTCTGGGGGCTGAGGCAGCAACCTGCAAGCTAAAAGCACTAGTAGCAGATGACATGTTACTGCCAGGCTTCAGTAACTGCTCTGGCCCCAATTCCCTAGCAATTTGATTCCTAATCTTCGGTTCAGACCACATCCTGTCTGCCAGAGAAACAAACTTGCCTCTCCTCCCCTGGGCAACAACCGTGTTTCCCCATGTTCTCTCTAGTAGTTCCTGACACACTTGGCAAAGGACACGCTACTTCCAACAGTTACTTTTCTCCAGGTAAAGAGCAAATCCTTTGCTGTTCAGGATATAGGACCAACCAACTCACTCCCAGGCACATTTGGAGCCTGTTGATACAGGAACTCCACACATAAGGAATTTTACAAGAGTACAGGTAAAGTAACAGAACCACCAGCCCAGCACAATAACCCGAGCACTACTGCCCCGCCACGCAACTCCCCTCAGCACTCCTCCGCAGTGCAGCTGGCTGTCCACATGCACAGAAGTGGCACCCAGTGCTGGGGGAAAACCCCACAACCAACTCTGCTTCTGACACGACTTATTTGAAAGTCCAGAAAAAGATACAGATACTAGGATTTGCCCACTCTCTTTCAGTAAAATCAATCCCCACTGTAACGTTTCCTGTTCCTCCTCGCCCTGTTTTATTTTTTCATGCAGAGTCTAAAGCGTGATACTGAACCACAGAAAAAAACCTCAAGATCTGTGCAATCCTGGGTTAATAAATAAGCACTGAAGAGGACCATGGCAACACCTAAATTCTGAAAAAAACTCTGTGTACTCATCTTGGAGAGAGGCACTTCCAGACCTGCCACGCTTGGCTACAAGTTACTCACCGTATTACATGAGGTCAAAAGGTTGATGACGTTGTGATCAAATTGTGTCACGTGGTTGGCGATATACACCCTCACATTGACATCACGAAGCCGGGGATCACTTTGCCTCACAAATAAGCCCAGCACTGAGCACATCACACGTACAATAAACCTGGGGGGGAAAGTGGTCTCCTCAAATCCTGCAGCCTGAGCCGTCGCGGGCTTACGTATCCGACAAACAGAACAGAGACCTGGGAATTCACGTGACTTGCAAAAGGACACTGGTACAAAAAAGGAAATGATATGACAGATGTTTGGGACAAGAATTGTTGGGGGGACTGCAGTTGGGGCTGAAGGCTGCCTGCAGAGCTGTAGTTGCAGCATGAAGTATAGGCCAGTAAGCCTCACACAGAATTTCTTAGTAGGATACCCAGCTGACCCAAGGGGTTTAGATCAGCCCTTGAGCTCTCAAGAGGCAACTGCCAGCTTTGGTCTTGGCAGACAAGGCACCTTCATGGGTCCTGGGGACAAAGAGTCCCAAAAGCACAGCTCCCCATAAGCCTCTGTGTGAACCAAGCCTCCATGGCTATGGACCCCAAGTGGGCGAGGGCAGCCCTCCCACCCCACAGTGCCCCACAGCAGTGTCTGCACACCACATCCCCACCCCGGGCAACAGCAGGAGCTCCGTGCCCTGGGGAGAGCCGGGCTCACGCACCGTCGCAGCACGCTGTCAGGCAGGGCGCAGCTGACCAGAAAGACGTGTACGCCAATGAAGAGACGCAGGACGAGCAGGCAGAGCCCCACGGGTGCGTAGAGCAGCAGGGCCAGAAGCAGGAACCCGTCAGTCGGAAACCTGTAGGGCCGAGGAGCAGCACAGGCTGCCTGAGCATGGCTGGGACACGCCTCGGACGGTCAGACCCCCAGCTGCCCGCCCGGGCTCTCCCCACGGACCACCCTGCGTCCCCCACGCCGCGTAACGCGCCCGGCCTCCCCAGCGAGACACCCGGCCCATTCGGGGCCTCCCCGCGGGC
>WEKW01000886.1:42930-73344 GCA_013389905.1 Sula dactylatra
GGGGTCCCGCAGGTGCCGCGGGAGGGATGGGTCCGTCCCCTCGCCCCGCTGCCTGCGCACGCAGCCGGCCTTGGCCGCAGGGACACGCTGCTGCCATTCAGCCGCCGCCGCCTCCTCCAGGACCGATTCTGCCTTCTAGGCAGCGGCCCCAGGCTGTCCTGTGGCGCAGGATTGGTCTGTCCCAGGAGCAGGACTTTGCGTTTGTCTTTGAACTCCGTAATGTTCTTGCCAGCCTGTGCCTGCAGCCTGTCAAGGCACTTCTGAATAGTAGCTCTGCCCTTTAGCTTGTTGACCACTCCCTCCAGTGTGGTGTCTCCTCCGGGCTTGTTGAGTGCCTGCAGTGTTCCATCCTCCGGTTTATGAATGTGAAAGGCGTTAAATGGCATCGCCCCTTCTCTCGGTTCCTGAGGTGTGGTGTTAGTAGCCGACCACCAACTGGACTTGGACCTTGGTGGTCCAGGCAGTTTTCCATTCACCTCATCTGATTATCAACCCGCATGTCACCTGCGTGGCTAGAATGGTACTATGGGAGACCATGCTGAAAGCTTTCTTAAGGTAAACAATATCAATATCTGCTGCTCACCCCTTCCATGCACAGCCACTCTTCTGTTTACAGAAGCCAGCCAGGTTTGTCAAGTATGATTTGTCATTGGTAAGTCAGTGGTGGCTGTTTCCAGTCCCCTTCTTGTGTGCTGTGTGCTGGGAAGTGTTTCTGGGATGTTTGCTCTATAATTTTCCCAGAGACGGGGGGAGTGAAGCTGGCTGACCTGCCGTTTTCAGGACCCGTTTTCTTGGCAATCTTGCAAGCTGGTCTGACATTTGCCTTTTTCCAGCCATCAAGAGCCCCCCCTTTACCACTGTGACATTTGAGCACTCATAGGGACATCAGCCATCCCCCTCGTGTGTATCCGTCTGGTGCCATGGACTTGTGGCTTCAGCCATCCCTCCCTTGGTTGTCTTCTGTGTAATGCTGCATTCCCATAGATTCTGCTTCTGAGCACAGGGACTTGGGAGGCCCAAGGAACAAGGCAAAAAAGCACCCATCACCTCAGCCCTTTCTGTGTCTTGTGTCACTAGGTCCCTTGCCTCACTCAGCACCAGGCCTTTCCACAGAGGTCAGGGTGATTGATGTCCCCCATGGGGACCAGGGACTACAGTCGCGAGTCTTCCTCTAGCTATCTAAAGAGGATGTATGGATCACCTCCTAAGTGTTTATTACCTGCTCTGAGGCAAGGCTCTGTGTGTTCAGGCTACTCCTTTGTGCAGATCACAACCCCTTCAACTTACCTCCTTGCTGCTCTTTCCCAAAGAGCCTGCACCATCCATTGTAGCTCTCCACTCGTGTAAGCTTCCCGCTGTGCCTCTGTAGGCCCAGCGGGATCGTATCTTTGCAGTTGTGCGCGGACTCCTGATTCTTCCTGCTTGTTCCCCTGTTGCGTGCATGTTTGTCCAGACTCTTGAGATGGGAACCTTTCACGGGGAAGTGAAGGAGTCTTCCCGCATTGTGCTGTTGCCCAGATATCCTCACTATTCCGCACTTCTTTCCAGGCCTACCAGCCTGGGCTACCCAGTCTGCCTGGCCCCTGCCTGCCCTCCCCCGCCACTGCAGTCCCTCCACTCCCTGAGTCCCCACCAGTCCCCTGAGGTCCCTGTCACCCCTCCCTGACCTGCGCCCACCTTGCAGGCATCCCTTTTCCGGCCGTGATGTGCCGATCTCTAACGGCTCGGGTTTCCTGGTGTCTCCGGATGGGCTCATTGTGACCAATGCACACGTGGTGGCGAACCGGCGGCGCGTGCGGGTGAAGCTGGCCAGCGGCGAGCAGTATGATGCTGTGGTGCAGGATGTGGACCAGGTTGCAGACATCGCTACCATCAAGATCAAGCCTAAGGTGTGCATTGTGATTGTGGTGATGCTCCCTTCATTTCTTCCTATCTGCTCACTGACCTCCTCTCTTCCAGCACCCGCTGCCCACCCTGCCCCTTGGGCGCTCCTGTGAGGTGCGGCAGGGAGAGTTCGTGGTGGCCATGGGCAGCCCGTTTGCCCTGCAGAACACCATCACCTCTGGCATCGTCAGCTCTGCCCAGCGGGGCAGCCGGGAGCTGGGCCTGACCACCTCTGACATGGAGTACATCCAGACGGATGCTGCTATCGATGTAAGGGGAGCTTGCGGTGCACAGTGGGTTGGCACCTCGTCCCGGCTGCCCTCTTTGGGGAGGGGGGAGCTGGGGAAGGTCTGTGGGTGCCCTGAGGTCAGAGGAGGCTGGACACAGAGCACTGGGAGACAAAGGGATTCTGGCCGGTCACCCGGGCATTGGCTGCATTTTTCGGCCTGACCCTGTTCTCTAGACTTTGCCTCCCTGCCGCGGGTCCTGCTGTGCAAGGATGTCACTTTCATGGCCTGTTTACTGCTCTCTCCTCTGCTGCAGTTTGGGAACTCCGGGGGCCCCCTTGTCAACTTGGTAAGTTCTGCTTGCACCCGTGTTGGCTGGGGTGGAGAGGTGACATGTGCCCTCTGGTCTGTGCCCCCTGGGGCTCGGTGGCCCTCGGTGGGAGCGCTTGTGGGTGCTACAGCTGCTGGAAGGAGGAACTGTACATGCATCAGGCTCCTTGTGAGGAGGAGCAGGGGATCAGCGCAGTGCGAGAGCCCTGTGCAGCATCTGTTTCAGGGAGCCTGAGCCAATGGAACTCTGGCAGAGTGGAGCTGAGCCCTGCCCTGGTGAGGCTGGCAGGGCTGATGCTGGCAGGGCAGAGGGAGGGGCTGCTTGGACCACAGCCCATGGAGCTGGTCCCTGCCCAGCCTCAGCAGGGTCAGGCAGGCTGCAGAAGCAGCAGGCTGGGAAGGGATGGGTGCACAGGCTTGCACAGTAGTTTCCCTACTCTCCACAATGATGCAGGCTGGATAGCACAGTGCCCTTTCCCCTGCAGGATGGCGAAGTGATTGGGGTGAACACTATGAAGGTGACATCAGGCATCTCTTTTGCCATCCCCTCAGACCGGCTGCGGAAGTTCCTGCAAAAGGAGGAGCAGCGCAAAAGTGAGTTGGGTGCCTCCCTGCTTGGGTGTTAGGGGGAGGAGGCCAGAAAGAGGAGGATGAAAGAGGGAAGCTCTGGCACAGCTGGGCTCTGGGCCCTCCTTCTGAGAGAAAGGCAAGCACAGCAGGAGAAAGTCTTTGGGGGTAAGAAGATTCTCCCATCTGGCATGAAGCTCCCCTCTGCCATGGGAAAGCTGTGCTGCTACTTCCCTGCCCACAGGGGCCTAACAAACTGCGAGGAGGATGCTGCCCTGCATCTGCTGCAGGTAAAGACTTTTAAAGTGTCTTAAGTAGCTTGCACTGAAGTCCCCAGGAGTAGGTGAGGATTTTTTTTGTTTGTTGCTACTTTTCAGTAGATCTCAGCATATGGGAAAATCAGTGGACCATTATTTGGTGTTCAAAAAAGGGAAAGGATGACCTGGAAACTGGGGGCTACTTAGCCTTGTATGTACTAATGGAAACGCAGGTGCAGGATTCAGCTGTATCATAGAGGACAGGTACTTAATTTAGTCCTGTAGAACATTGCCTCTTCTTGTTCCTTTGCGTTTGTGATAATTTATTTAATGCAGACTCTTGCTTTCTGGTTCTCAATGTTGACACTGTGGAGTGATAGTCTCAGTCAAAAAAATTACAACTCAAACCAGGAAAGCAAAGTATGCAATATCTATAAAGCTCTAACTGGTAAATGGAACTGGTAGGGAATCAGAATGACTTCCACCGCACGGCGTCTGCCTTGAGGTGTGTGGGCTTTGTGACTCGGCTGGCTCAGCCCAGCGTTATTTTGAGTGTATGACTGTTTTTAGCCTTGTCATTTGATGTCCTTTCCTTCGACAGGCTCTTGGTTTGGCAATACAGAGACAAAGCGCCGTTACATAGGGGTGATGATGCTGACTCTTACACCCAGGTATGTGTTCTACGGTCGGGAGCCAACAGACCGGTCTTGTTGGGGATGGTGACTGCGATGGGATCTTCTAAACTAACCGAGAGTGCCTGTTTTTGAGAATGTTGTCTTCATAGCTTAAGCATTCACTCTCAAATCTCTTTGTGACCATGTTGTGTTTAGACTCTAGGCTGGATCAGAGGTAAATTAGAAGCTTGCAAGTTCCTATGCTTGCAGCAGAATCTGCAAGCAGATAAAAAGTTCTTGAACCTACCCCCCCGAGTGTCATTGAGGGGAATTTGATAAAGAATCCTTGCAACACAGCATGAATGAAAAGTCACCAAAAACATTGTGTAATTAATGGATATGCAACGTGCCAACTGAAAGTTGTGATGAAACAGCTGGGCAAGTTGTACTGTCTGGGAGGAGGGATCTACCAGGTGAATTGCTGTGGTGTGGAAACAGTTCTAGAATATGGGACTTTCGGAATAAGAAATGGCAAGTTTGCCTGCAGTAGTCGACTGAGAGAGGATATAAACAGGTAAGAGAGCAGGCAGTATTAGCACACACAGCGTGGCTGCCACCCAGAGGGTGGTGTGAGGCTCCTGGGTTTCAGGAGGAAGGCTGGATGCTGCCTCTGGGAAGAAGTTGTCACGGTGCTGACCAGTACAACACTGGCAAGTGGGAAGAGGATGACTTCTTATGGGTCTGAGACTCTTCACCTTCATGGCTATGACTTGAGAAGGGCGTTGTATTACCTCTGCATCTCAAGGAACACTCTGCTCAGCAAAGAGGACAGCGGACAGACAACCTGCTTGGGTCTAATAGAAGATCACCTGCTGTCCTTGCTTCAGCTTGTCCCCAAGACATGCTTGTGGCCTTGGCAGAAAACCAAGCACCCTGAGTCAGGTCCCCTGCAGGCAGTACCCTGCCAAGGGCTGAACAGCCCATGTCAGGCCTGCACGGAGCTCTGCTCAGGGCTGCGAGCCCTGGGAGGGAATTGCTGCTGAACGCCTTCCAGCAGCCTTCTAGATGCAGCAAACGCGTGTGTTAGGAGTGTGCTGGGCCTGCATTCTGACCTCTGAGAGCAGTCCTCCTTTTCAAGGACAGAGTGACGGCTCTGGTTCCTTGGCTCTTGCAGCCATCTTTCAAGAGACCTTTAACTGACTCAGCATAATAGCGAGGTTGGTGATTGTAGCATCCTTGGCAGAAACAGCTTTCAGGGTTGTGTCCTCCCCTTGCTAAAGCTGTTGTGGCTCTTGTGCATTGGCTGGGTTTGCGGGCTGCCTGTACGTCTGGACACCATGAACAGTCTCTGGGGTTCTTGCCTGGGACACAGAGGAGCAGAGGCTCTCTGCCTTCTGAGATTCAGGGCAGCGGGGTGGGTGGGGGAACACTGTCAGCTTTGCTGGCATGCCCAGTAGATGGTGCTGGTACTCTGCAAAACCTGTGGGGTGTGGGAGCCCGACCTCCTGCTTCACTGGACAGGCATGCAGGCCAAAGTCTGTCAGGGAAGAAGCATGAAATGCTTAGGGCATGGCTCCTGGGAAGCGAGTCCAGTGTCAGCACAGCCAGTGAGCAGTCTGGCAGCTGGTCCTGGGAAACCATCTGACTGCGAGGCTTGTTTGTGCCCAGTTGCTGGGAAGATCTCCCAACAGGGATTGCTCGCCTTGTAATCGGGTGATTACACTGTCTGAACATGCTCATTTGAAAGGCTAGAAACTTGCTCTAGCACAGGAAGAAGGAGAAGCTCCATGATGGGTACAAGCTCCTCGGCACCCTGGTCCTGCTGCACAGGTTGCCTGGCAGGCAGGAGCTTCCTGAGACACAAGGCCTTTGTTCTGCTGCCCGAAGGGAACAGAGGTGTGCCAGTGGCTTTGAGCTCAGCTGTGGTGGAGCTCGTAGGTATCCTCACCTTGGCCACGGAAAGAGACAGGGCCCTGGCTAGCACAGCCCTCTGCAGTCATCTTACAGCATGGAGTAAGTGGGGACTGAGCAAAGGACTTTGAAAACAGCGAAGGAAAAAGAGGCTGATTATTGGGAACAGGCTCTACATGAAACTGCTGCTGGGGTGTGTTGCTGGTCAGGGGTGTTACTAGAGGGATGCCCAAAACATGGGTTGGCTCTTCATGCAGTGTGTGATAGAACTTGGTGATGTTGTAGGGTTCAAAAGAGCAACTAGAAAACTTTACAGAAGAAAAATCTTACTGGCTTTCAAATGCAAAGATGCAGTGTTACAGCTCCGGAGCTTCTTGAGCCAGGCAGCTGGAGGCCATAGGCGCCTGGGGAACTATCTCATCCACAGCTGGCGTTGTTGGTGAAACAGTGGTGGGGAAGATGGACCCCTCTGACTGAGCTGTGGACTGGGTCTGGCTAGCATGGAGTCATTTTATTCATGCAGCCCACACGGTGCTGTCTGTTAGGTCTGTGACCAAAACTGTTGGTAACACACAGATGTTTTAGCTGTAGCTGAACGGTGCTTACGCAGCGCCAAGGCCTGCCCTGTTTCTCACTTAGCACCTCCAGGGAGGAGGCTGGGAGGGGATGCAGCCGGGACAGCTGACCTGAGCTGACCGTGCTGTATGACGTTGTGCTCAGCAATAAAACTGGGGGTAGTTTTTCCAAGGTAGCCACTGCTCAGGGATTGGCTGGGCATCAGTCTGCTGGTGGGAGGTGGTCAGCGAGTGCCTTCGCAACATTTGCCTTTTTTTTTTTTTTTTTCCTTTTTTTTCTTTTTTTTTTTTTTTNCTTTTTTTGCTGGTTAAACTACCTTTATCTAGACCCACAAGTTTTCTGGCTTTTGCCCTTCAAATTCTTTCCCCCGCCCTGCTGGGGGAGTGACAGAACGACTGGGTGGGGACTTACCTGCCAGCCAGGGTCTACAACCCACCACAACTGGGTGCAGCCACTCTGTGCTATGTAGCCTAAAATCACAAAATCACACATTTACTGTGTTTGTACAGAGAACTGCTTAAGGGCGTGTATCGTTCAGCTTTAGTGACTGAGGTGAAGAAACAAACTTGACCTGGTAAATGTGCAGAACACATCAAAGCGGTAGTTTTGTCGGTAGTGCCCAGTGACAGGACAAGAGGCAACAGGCACAAACCGAAGCACGTGAGATTCCATCTGAACGCAAGAAATCACTTTTTTACTGTGAGGAGGGTGGTAAAGCCTGGCACAGGTTGCCTGGAGAGGTCAGAGTCTCTAACCTTGGAGATACAACCTGACTGGACCCAGTCCTGGGCACCCTGCTCTGACTGAGCCTGCTCGAGCAGGGCGGTTGCGCTAGGTGATCTCAAAAGGTCCCTTCCAACCTCAACCATGCTGTGATCCTGTGAAATCAAGAAGGGGTGGCAGCTTGCAGAAGTCTGTGAAAAATTAACAGTAGAGTTCAGCAAGGACTAGTGCAAAGTGGGGAGTGACAGCTGACTGAAAAGGTACCTGATAAGGAGCAAGGAGCTTGGGCAGAGACCCCATGAGAATTTCTGGGGCTGCAGTGGATCAGAGCTGATGCACACTGTGTGAGGGAAGAGTGCTGTTTACATGATGCACAGTCCCTCTGCTCTGGTGAGATCCAGCTGGAGCGCTGTATCCGGTTGTGGACGCTTTCAGGAGAGGTGAGGAGCAGTTGAAGAGAGTCCAAAGAGAAGCAGTGAGAGGTGCAGAATTAAAGCTATGTTTAGAAAACCTAATCTGCGGGAAGACTGGAGGAACTGGGATTGTTTAGCCTATAGACTCTGGAGGAGAGATGTGGGTATACCTCTGCTTGACACATGTGGCAAAAAGAGGGGGCGTAGCTTTTGTTCTGTGTCCCACCCGCCAAAGGCAGAGAAGTGAAACTGCAGCAGGGAAGGGGTAGATCTGATACCAGGAAGGATGGTCTGCCTGGGGGCTGCTCAGGCAGGGGAGGTGCATCACCAGCAGCTGTGATCCAGCTGGCAGCTGCTCTCCATGTTTCCAGCTCTCCCTGGCACAGTTTAGGACTTTTGTCCTCTAGTTTTTGGCAGGAAGATGGTGGTGTTTGGGTGCCTCTGGGGTTTGCAGCTGGTTGCTTGTGCTTAGCAGCGTGCAGGAGGAGAGGTTCTGTGCCATGGTCTCCAAGCCTGTGCAGCCGTGGTGGAGTGGGAGCCCTGCTCTGCCTCCCAGCTCCTTACCATGATGCTGATTTTTCACTCTGCAGCATCCTGGCTGAGCTGAAGCTGCGTGACCCCAGCTTCCCCGATGTCTCCTATGGAGTGCTAATCCACAAGGTGATCATTGGCTCCCCAGCCCATCAGTAAGTGCTGCACTGTGTGCCTTGAGGGGGTGGCGTGGGAGAGCAACTATGCAGGATGGGATGTATTTAGCTCTGAGTGTTTTGCTCCAGAGCAGCAGAGCTTGGGCCCTGCAGCCGTCAGTCTGCAGGAGGAAACAGACTGGTGACCCTTGCCCAGGCTTGGTGTCCCGTTGGCCAAGGTACCTGCGTGGCTGGAGGAATGCCTGGTGCAGCAGCCCAAGCCTCCTGTAGCGCCTGGCTCCCCTTCCTTCTGAGAAGTTGAAGCTGAGTGTGTGCTTCTCCTGCTGTGCATTCCTGTTGTCATTCTCCCCACAGGGCAGGGATGAAGGCAGGCGACGTCGTGCTGGAGATCAACGGGCAGGCATCGCGCCGCGCGGAGGATGTGTATGAGGCAGTACGGACGCAGCAGAGCCTGGCCTTGCTGGTGCGGCGTGGCTACGACACTTTGCTGGTGAGCGTCGTCCCTGAGGTCACGGAGTAGCGGTGCTGTTGCACAGGCTGCTGCGGGCGCTGGCTGGCGGTGCTGGCCGAGAGCCAGGGACACAGGACGGAGCCATGTCTGCACGCTGCTCAGGGAGAGGCTGAGTTTGTGAGGGACTGAAAGGGTCCAGGCAGAGGGGCCCAGCCCAGTGCTTGGGTGGACTCACGGTGCAACCATTCCCCTCTGTACTCAAATAAAGCACTTTTCTAGGGACTCCCCAGTGCTGCGTGGCCTCCTTCCCACAGCAGCAGCGGTTGCGCAGGGGAGGCTGGGCTGTGTGGGACTCTGCCCCTTCTGTCAGTCCTCACATGAGTCCTTCCAGCTGGGGAGGAGTACACCAGCTGTGCCTCCAGGGATCTTCTCGGTGTTAGGGTAGATCCCGCACAGGCTGGGATCTGACCCCTCCATCTGTAACATGCGGGCACCCATTGAGCCGTGGCTTGTGAGGCCGCCTCCTCTGTGAGTGACAGTGTCGCTGGAGCTGCTCTGGAGCAGGCTTTGCTGGGGCGGCTCTTCCTGCCTCCCTGGTGTGCCGGCTGAGCTGGTCCTTGGCAGCACTTGATGCTGTGGCTGTGCTCACGAGGCCAGAGGATGTGGCAGATGTCTGCCTTGTCAAATTGCTTCCACTGAGAGCATTGCAAATGCTCTAAGGTCTGCATCCACATCTGCACCCATGAAGCAGCTTTCTGGGCCATGGTGAAAGGGGTGTCGATGCCAGACTGAGATGGCTGGGGCAGTGTCTCACTGGCCCTGATGTTCGGGAGGGCCAAAGGTGGGAGCCTGCGCCAGGGCTATGTGTGCCTGTCCATCCCCCAGCCCGGTGTCTGGGCTGGAGCACTGCTCTCCCACGCATGCAGCCTGGCCCCTGGGGACTGGCCGAGCCCTCCCTGTGCTCTGCAGCTGGCGGCCAAGAGCCCGGCTGGCTCTTCTGGGAAGCAGCAGCTCCGGCTGTTCCTCGCCTTCCTGGAAGAGCCCTTGCTCTGCTTTGGCCCCTGCCAGAGGGTGTGGGAGGCAGGCGGCTCTGTGGCGAGGGCTGCCTTGAGGGGCCGTGTCCAGCCCTGCTCCAGTGGGAGGAATGTGCCTGTTGAGCCAGGCCCTGCCTGTGACGGGGCTCCCAAGCCCTCACCCCTGTCTGTTATTTTTAGGAGATGAAAGAAGCACAGTTCCTTGGGGGTGCTGTGGCAAAGGGCGGCTCTGAGCCACTGCTCCCCCCGTGCGCTTCTCCTGCCCTGGAGAACAGGCTTCCTTTCAGGCAGCCCTGGCCTCGCCAGAGGAATTTGCTCGAATTTGCTCCCCCGGCAAGCCCCAGCTGGCTGTTCGCAGGGGAAATAGCTGAGACGCCGCCGGCGTTTCTCACATAGCTGCTCCGGCAATGCTGACCGCAGTGCTTTCCACTGCCTGGAGCCAGCGCCTGCCCCAGCCCAGCTACCGGCTGCCCCTCTCCTCCCCGGGCGTGGGGAGGAGCGGTCTGTCCCCCAGCAACGTGGAGGTGGCTGAAAGTGCCTCTCTGTGCTGCTCCCTGCTGCAGATGGAACCAGAGCACCTGGTTGAGGTGAGAGCTGCAGGAGCTGGGGTGTCTGTGTCTCTGCCCCTGGTTGCGCTGGACTCTGCTCCCTCCACGCCAGTCGAGGCAGCCCATCTCTTGTGGGTCACAGCCTCGTGGTGGGACTTCTGCTCTGTAACATTTTTATTGCATCTGGTGTGGGGGAACCAGTACTTCACCACATCCCTGCTGTGCCAGGGTGGCCCCGTCTGTTCCCTCCGGTGCAGTGCCCTGGGGCTGCTTTAGGCCAGAGCAGCTACACTTGGCCTCCTGCTGGCCCCTTCCTCTCACCTGCACAGGCTTCTGGAAGGACCTAAGTACTGTCTTCCTCTAGCCCAGCACTGGCTGAGGGTGGTGCAGGCAGCTGCTGGGGTACTGGTTTGGGGCTGGTCCTCACCCAGCCAGGGCTGTGTGGGCAGGGGGGAGCTTCCTTGCTCCACACGGGTATTGGAGGTGGGTGCAGGGGATGGGGAACAGGGAGAGCTCCCACGCTCTGTGCTGGAGCGTGCCAGCCAGCCCTGCAGCATGAGCCACGCTGTGGTTCCTGGTCGTGCCAGGCTCCTCATCCCACCCCAGAGAAGAGCCAGCAGCCATTGGGGAAGTAGAACTGACAACTTTATAGAGAAAATAAAATTACAACTAAGAGCTGGGTGTGGGAGCTGCTGCCGGGCCGCTGGAGGCAGTGCTGCCAGGGCAGGGGCAGCCACACCATTCCCAGGGGACAAGGGGCTCCCGGGGGGCTCAGCTGGCGCTGCGCAGGGGTGAGTCCCCGCATGGGCAGTGGGTCCTGGGGCCAGCTGCGGGCAGAGCCCCAGGGAGGGCTGTGGGGCTGAGAAGAACCGGGGCAGGATGGGGGAGCAGGAGGTGGGGTGCAGCTGGGACGGCAGGGACCGGGAGCAGAGGGGGCATGGTGGGGGGTACAGGACCTCCCGGACCGTATCAATGTGCCGCAGCCCAGGGGACGTGGGCACAGAGTCTTCTGGCCAGTGGTTGGGCTGGTGGCCCCAGGCTGGGAGGTGCAGGTGTGCAGTGCCTCCAGCACCAGCTCCCCACGGTGGGGAAGGGCAGCTGGTGACGGTGAGAGTCCTGGGCAGTCCCCAGCAGGGCACGGTGGCGGCGGTGCCGGGCATGAGGCCTTCCCGCTGGCCCCGCAGCAGCTTCCTCCCACCTGTGCAGGGTGAGGGAGGGAGATGCCCGTCTCCCCACGGGCTGGGGCCCTACGAGATCTGGTTGTTGAGCTGACCTGGGTACTGCTCAAACCGCTTGTTGGCCTCCTCGCTGAGTGCATCACCTGGGCGGGCAGAGGGCAAGAGCTGTTGGCTCTGGCACTGCACTTTGCCTGCCCTGCCAGTGCCTCCACTCCCACTGCAGCTGCCCCCAGGACCCCAGACCTCCGCACGCCAGCCTGGCCATCCCTCCCCAAGCCCCACAGTCTGCCCCCAGCCCCACTGTTTCCTGCAGCCCCTCCTCATTGTCCTCCTCCTGGGCCATCCCTGCCAGGACACCCCCTGCCCTGGTGTGCCCTTGCCCCCCCGTGCTGTGTCCCGGGGCTGTTACCAATGTGGCAGCTGTGCACCCAGATGCGGTGCCCGTCGTACTTGCAGTTGCATTTCATGGCATTGTTGGTGAAGTCGCTCTCTGCCACCTCAAAGTTGGGGTTGATCACGACCTGTGGGGCACTGACAGTGAGGGTTGCAGCCCCCTGCCCCACACCCAGCAGTGCTGCAGCCCCACACCGTGTCACCTTGGCCTTCCCAGCCTCAGCAGAGCTGCTGCCTGCAGCATAACCCTCAGCACCTCAGCCCTGGCAGGACTTGTCACCCCAGCTGCAGCAGGATGTGCTGGAGGGGCTCCAAGGAGCTGTTGGCTTGCTGTGGCAGGGTGGCCCTGTCACTGTGCACTGTGTGCCCATGAGCAGTGCTGCTCAGAGCAGGAAAACCCCAGCCGAGGCATGCCTGAGCAGTTCCCGCATGAGCCCTGCACATCTCTGGGCATGAAGACAGGCACTGTCCCACACCAGCACACACCCTGCCGGCCCCACCGTGCTCCAACCTGCTCAGAGGGCAGGGAGGAGAGGGCTGGGGTGCATGGAGAGCTGGGGGTGCAGGGGCAGAGGGTGGGGGTGCACACGGGAGGGCTGCCAGAAAGGCTGGGGGCAGCTCAGTTGCAGCACCTGCAGGATGTAGTTGCCTGGCTTGACATCAGTGATGTCGATCCACTGGCAGTCGATGTCGTGACGGTACAGGTCCCAGCAGCCCACGGTGATGCCCTGCTCCCCAAAGTTGGCACACTCGTACCGCTTGGCCACATCTGCGGGCAGGAAGAGAGTGAGGCTTGTCCCTGCTCTAGCCCTCTGCTCAGCCCCCCCCCATCACCCCCCCCAGCCTGGTCCCAGCATGTGCAGTGCCTGGGGACATGGACAGGGACGGTGCCACAAAGCCTCACAGCGCCCACCTTCCTCACACTCAGTGTCCTCGAGGCAGAAGCTGGCCTTGTGTCCCTCTGCCACCTTAGTGCCATTGGGGGTCAGGATGTCATAGTGGGTGAAGATATCCATGCTGTGGTAGTGCCTGCAAGAGGGAGCCCGCAGCACCCTGCTGCACCAGCGCCTGGATGCTGGGGAGCTTGGGGGATGCTCGGGGCAGAGGAGGAGACCCACGGAGCAGACAGGAGACTCGCCCTGCCCTGTGGGAGGCCTCCTGCTGCCTGGCTAGCCCCTCGCTGTTGGGCAAGGTCCCCACAGCCCCTGCTCTGAGACCACAGTGCTGCAAGGTCAGGCAGAGCTCAGTCTTGCCCTGGGAAGGGCCACAGGCGTCCCCAGCCAGATGGCCCAGGCAAGCCCCAGGGCCCCCAGCCCCAACAGTGCTCATTTAGGGACAGCCCTGAGCCAAATCAGGCAAAACTGGATGCTGGGCAGCAGAAGGTGCCTCACCCAGCATCACCCTCATCCAGCCCACCCCAGCAGCACCATCACCCTCTCCCCACGGTGACCCGAGGAGGGGGCCTTGGACCAGGCTGTTCCCCTGCCTCCATGCCTGTCCCTGCCTGTGCTGTGCACGCACCGGTGGCACTCGTGCCAGACCCAGGAGTGCCGTCCAGCCTTGGGGCGGAAGTCAGCGCGGCCGTTGTTGTGGATCTGGGAGGAGAAGCGGAGCAGGCGACGGTGCCCGTAGGGCCAGTTGGCCAGGCGGGCTGAGCTGGAGAGGCAGTTCTCCTCGGCGGCACAGTACAGCATGTGCAGTGGCCGGTCCTCAATGTACGCTGTCTCCTGCACCAGCGGGGCGTGCAGCAGCAGGTCGGAGGCAGCTGGGGAGCAGGCAGCTGCTCAGGGACAGACGGCCGCCCTGCTGCTTGGCGGGCGGCAGGGACGGGGCAAGCGCCCGGTGCGGGCAGGGCTGAGCCAGCCAGGGAGATGCATGCCCTCCTCATCAGCTGGGCACAGGCTGACCTGCAGCCCCGTCATCCGCAAACCCCATTGCCTGCAGCCCTACTGCTCACAGCCCCTTTATCTGCAGCCCCTGGCCCCACAGCACCATTGCCTGCAGACCCCACTGCCCACACCGCCCACCGCCCACAGACCCCATCACCGCTCACTCTCAGAGCAGATGACACCCGCGGCAAAGCGCGTGCCCGTGTTCTTGCAGTTCAGGCTGGCGCCGTGGTGCTGACAGTGGCTCAGGGACATCTCATGGCCAGCGCACTTCACCCCGCTCAGCACCATCTCTGTCACGTTGCTGGCGTCCCAGTACCACGTCTCCTGGGAGGAGGTGAGACAGACTGGGTGGCAGGGCTGGCTACTGTGGGTGACCCGGCACGCACGCACCCAGGCTGCAGCCAGACGCCAGCCACGGCACAGCCCTGCCCACGCATCCAGGCTACCCGCAAGGGTCCCGGCCCGCGGCACAGAGCTGCCGCATCCCTTTGCCCCCATACAGCCCCACAGCTGTCAGGGAAGCTCCGGTGCCTGTGCTCGCTGGGGTGTCACCGGGGCCTCCCCGCCGGCACCTACCGTCACCGCGTGCAGGGAGTAGCCTAGGCCAAGCTGGCGACAAGCCACCATCGCCTCCTTGGTGGTCCAGCCATCGCTGCACACTGTGCCCCACTTACTGCCTCGCTTCACCTCCACGCGGCCCTCAAACGCTGTCCTCCCGCCGGCTAGGCGGATCTGCGGGGAAGCCCTGGCACCGTGAGCAGGCACTCCATGCCACGCTGCCTCCCACCCCATCCCCATCCCCGTCCCGTTCCTGTCCCTGTCCCCACGGAGCAGAGGTGGTGGCGGCTCGCTGCTCTGGCCAAGCTGGCGCTGGCACCTACTTGTAAGCCGTGGTTAGCGAATCCCAGACCCAGCTGGCGACAGGCCACCATCGCCTCCAGCGTACCCCAGCCTTCGCCACAGACCAGACCCCAGCGGGGCTGGTCCCCGTTGCCGGTCCCCACCGCCACCTCGACCCGCCCCTCGAAGCGGCTCCGGCCCCCACTCAGGCGAATCTGCGGAGAGAGGCAGTGGCAGCATCACCATCATCACAAGTGATGCTCCTGCTGCTGGGGCTGCGTGCCGCAGGACTGCCCTGCCCAGCCCCTGCCCCGCAGCGGCTGCAGCTGCCCCGTCCCCAGCGCAGCCAGGGCTGTGCTGCAGCGCCCGGACAGGCCCTGGAACGGGGGCGTCGGGGCACACGGGGAGGTGGCAGCCGGGAGCTGAGTAGAGCCAGGCACAGCTTTGGTCAGCAGGGAACTCACCAAAAATGGTGGGTTTGGGGCCAAGAAATTGCTTGTGAGTTTGGCAACTGTCTCACCAAAGCAGGGAAAATCGTTCATTTTGAAATGGCATTCTCATTTCAGAAATGACAGGTACGAGGGAGTTAAAAATTGTTAAAAAGCCCAAAGTGGATGAAATGACAGGGCAGAGCAAACAGGAACACATGGCTCCATTTGCCCATTTCATCATCAGTAGAAAAAAATCTCTTGGTTGGCCCACAGTGATTTTTTTTCTACTGCTTCTACTGGGGGCTGGCAGCAGGGAGAGCAGCAGGGAGCAGTTGCCCCACACCACCCCACACGGTGGGGCATCACGGGGCACCCAGAGCCCCCCACGGCTTCCCTTCCACCCCTCTCCTCATAGGGGCAGCTTGGGACTCCCACTCACAAAAGCCCCAAGGCCCCCAGGGCAGCTCTTGCCTCAGACCAGGAGGAAACATGTGGGTTGCAATGGGACACGGAGGAGGAGATGGTGGGCCATCCTACAGCGAGTCCCACGGGCCCTCCCCAAGCACCCCCACGGCCCCACGGATGCTGGCAGCCCCCCGCAGTGCGCACCTGGTTCTCGTAGCCCATGTAGGGGGTGTTGCAGCGGATGGCTGCATCCTCCGTGTGCTTGCAGTCCTCTTGTGTGATGTTCTTGAAGGGGCAGCTCCAAAGGGACTTCTCGGTGCCCAGGCACTGCACCTCGTTCATGTGGATGGGCCCCGTCCCTGCCGGGGGGACAGCAGGGCTCAGGGCCCAGTGACACAGGGACGGCCACGGCCATCCTGTCATCACGGCTGCCCTTGCTCCTCGGTGTGCACCGAGGGAGCCTGGCACGCTCCCGGCCCCCAAGGCTGCTGCCCAGGGCGGCACGGCCGAGTGGCCGCGGTCCCCTGGGGATGCTCGGGTCAAGTCCTCCACCATGTGTGATCAGCAGACAGGTACCCACAAGACAAGCCCTGCTGTGGCTCCCTCCAGCTCAGCAGAGCCTTGCACTTGGACAAGTGCCTCATCCAGGTCTATGCCTGGCTCCTCCACCCTGGCACCCTCACCTTGGCCCATGCGTGCCCCGGTGAGGGCCTCCTTGGCGCTGCCGAAGCCCAGCTCACGGCACACCACGCTGGCTGATAGCAGGTTCCAGCGGTCATCACAGATCGTGCCCCACTCGCTGCTCTTGAGCACCTCGACGCGGCCCTCGCCAACCTTTGCGCCACCCTTCAGCCGGATCCGTGGCTGCAGGGGAGCGGGGTCAGGGCACGGGACAGGACAGCACGGTATGGCATAGTGCTGAACGGCATGGAGCGGCACAGAGCAGCACAGCACGCCGTGGCACAGCGTGGCACAACAGAGTGCAGCACAGAGGTTGCTGGCAGTGACTCCTGGGATGTGCAGGGACAGGACACCGTCCCCACCTCCTGCTCCAGGGACCCACATACCCGCTCTCAGGTGCAGCCCGGGGCACAGAGCTCTGCAGCGGCCAGCTGTGGGCCAGCACAGGACTCAGCCCCCTCCCTGTGGGACTCACCTGGCCCTGCTGCTGTTGGCGTTGCTTCTTCTTGTGGGCGTTGCCAGTGGCAAAGAGGGGCCCAGGCACGCAGCTGACGACAGCAGGCATGCCAGCCCCACAAGCGGCTGAGGCATTGCCCCGGTAGAACTCGAAGGCGCACATGGAGAGGTGCACCTCCGTCCCCGTGCAGGACACAGAGTGCAGGCGGTAGTTGAGCTGCTGCCGCTCTGTGAAGAGCCTGCAAAGAGAGAGGAGCCCTGAGACACAACTGGCACAGCCAGCCAGCAGTGGAGGTGTCAACAGCCGTGCTGCCTGCGGCTGTGCTCGCTGTCCATGCCCCTTGCACCGTCCCCCCAGGGCGAGATGTGCTGTGTCTGCAGGGTGCCCACCCCTTGCTGGCTGCCTGCCCCACATCCCCAGCAGCACGGGGACACGCATGGCTCCAGTGGCACTGAGCGGGGCTCCTGGCACTCAGGCTCTCCACTGGAGCCATTTACCTCTTCTTGGACCCTACGTCCTCCCTGCGCTTTTGTTTAGGTTGAGATTTGGCCTGCCTGGAAAACAGAAAACAACCGTCAAGGAGCCCAGGGCCTCAGGCTGTCACCTCCGCTGGCTGCGGTGACACAGGGAGCACAGCCTGCCCCAGCGGTCACTGAAGACTGAACCGGGCACATCGGCCTCCCAGGGAGACTCATGCACGTCCCCTTTGTGCATGCATGGGTGCAATGGCATCATCTGCTGCCAGCAATGTGACACAATTGCCCTCCGCAGCAATGATGCAGTTTCCTGCCCACATCCCACCAGGAAACTGTGCCGGATGCAGCAACATCCCCTGCTGCCTTGTCACACAGCAGAAGATCAAACACCACTAGCAATGATTTGATCGGTCAGGTCTAAGTGAGGTGTGCCCATGTCCTTGTCCAGACACTAGACAACAGGAGGAAGACACCCAGCAAACACAGCACCAAGCAAGCAGCGCAGGCACTGGGTGCTCTCCCCAGTGCCGTGGGGCACGGTAAGACTTGCTGCAGGCTTGCAAGGACCCACTGCCAGCAAGGGGAGCTCCCTGGGCACATGCTGAGTGGTGCGGGGAAGAGGAGGCTGACTGGGGCCCCACGCACGTGTGATGTAGGTATGGTCCCAACACGCCCAAATGCTTTGCTTCACTTGGGGAGGAAGATGCCAAGCAGGGCCAAAATCCCAGGGACCACAAGGAGTGAAGAGCAGAGTGCCCCAGAACAGGGCAGGGGCCTGATCCCCACAGGGTCAAGGCAAAACCAAGCCTGGCAACTGACCCCAGTGGCCAGTGGCAGGTTCGTGTCAGCCCGTGCAGACCAGCGACCCCCAAGACACAGCGCGGGGCTGCCAGGAACCAGGATTCAAATGGCTAAACAGGGGACACCAGTGCCCATTCACACTCATGAAACCACATCTCGATCCTGCACCCAGTTCTGGGTCCCCAGTACAAGAAAGACATCAGCTAAGCAGTTCGAGCTCTGGGGAGGGCCACTGAGACAGTCCAGGCTGGAGGAGAGACAGGGGCACAGGGCTGCTCCAGCCGGGGGCTGAGATGGCTTCAGGGGCCTCTGGCAGCAGCTGACCTGCCTCTGGCGAGCCCAGCTCTTCCAGCCGTGGCAGGGAAGAGCACGAGAGAAAACAGGCGTGACTGGCAATGCGAAGTTCAGACTCGGTGTAAGGAAACGTTCTTCCCCATGAGGGCCATTCAGTATTGGAGTAGAAGCCACAAGGCTGTGGGATCTCCATCCCTGGAGATTTTCAAAAGTCAACTGGATGAAGTCCTGGCCTGACCCACAGCTGGCCCTGCTCCATGCAGGGGGGGTGGACCAGGACTCCCCAGGTCCCTTCCAGCCTGGATTAGCCTGTGACTCCACATATGACAGCAGCTGTGCAGCCCCAAATCGATCAGCCCCAGCAAACCAGCACGTGGCTCCTGATCTGGGCAGAGGGAAGGGAGCAGACTGCAGCTCCATGGACTTCGCAAAGCATTTCACCCAGTGCTTCAGGGGAAACACCCGCTCATTCGAAAGGGACAGTCAGCACCAAACCAGACAAATAACAGCATGTTGCAGTGAGCAGGACCTGTGGGTGGGGGTTTGGGGAGACACCATGGGCTGACCCCATCTGGATTTCCATCACCAGTGCAGGGACAGCCGCAGGAGCTGGCGAGGATGCCTCTTGGGGACACAAAGCTGGGAAGTGTCATGATGAAGAGCTCAGGATGGGTCCAGAGTGTGGGGCACCTTTGTCACCAGGGAAGGTGGTATGACCAGGGCAAGGTTGTGTGCTGGGGGCAGAGCAATGTCTCCGTGTGGCAGTGGGCTCAGGCAAGAGGCGCTATGCCATAGCCCAAAGAGGATGGGCTCTGGCTTGCTGCACCCACCACCAAATCTGGCAGCAGGGTTCAGGGACAGATGGGAAGGGCAGCCAGACTATCCCTTGGGACTGGCAGAAAGGCAGCAAGAGCGAGTGGGCAGAGGGTGCAAGAGATCCTGAGCAGATGCAGCACTCGTGACAAGACCTGCCACACTGTGCCCATCACACCAGTGCCCAGCACTGCTAGCGCTGCTGAGCAAGTGCTCTCATTCCCACGCCAGCCACCCCACCCTGCAGGGAATGGAGGGGTGCACAGCCTTTCCTGCTTTCCCACTGCTGCTTTCTGCAGAAAGCAGCCCATTTCCACAGCCTTCCCTCCCCATCCGCCAGGAGAGACAGCTCCACTCCGAGGCCTCCTGGTCCCCATGGGGCCACAGCACAGGACCCCGCAGCCCTTTCTGTGCCTCCCAGGGGACCCTGCCCACAGTGGGTCTGTGCTGCAGACCCTGACCCCTGTGCCAGGACTCCTGCCTGGTGTGCAGATGGGGCCTGCTCTGCCTAGTGCACGGCCAGCCTGGGAGAAAGATTGTCTCTCGTGGGGGACAGGGGACCCTGCCACGCACAGGCAGGTCCCACCGGCATGGCATTTGTCCTGCCTGCCCTGCACAGCCCGGGCCCTGAGTCTGCTCTGTCCAGATCCATTTGCGCCAGGATCCATTCTGACGGCAGAGACCAGCAGGGCCAGTCAGCCCAGCACCGCCAAGGGCTCAGCAGATGGGGCGCCCTGGCCCCTTACCTGCTGCCTGGCCTCAGGATCTGGCCCTTCATCCTGGCTGCACGCTTCAACCGCCTGTAGGAGCAACACCGCAGCTGCCCGGTCAGGGACACGTGCAGGGACACTGGGCAGCACACTGGGCAGCGTGTCTGTGCCCATGCCCCTGGGGCCCTCACTTGGGCTGCAGACCTCCCCTTGGCACAGGGACCCCCACTCTCTGCACCGGAGGGAAATGTGGAGGTGCATCACCACCAGGGAGCAAAAGCTGCCCTCTCAGAGCGGCCTCTGCAGTAGTGCATGGGGCAGGCGGGCAGCCATGGTCCCCCGGCCACAGCACGGCCCCCTGCCTTGGTTAGCGAGTGCCCGTACGGCCAGCTGGGCGTAGGACTGGTGAGCAACAGGGATGAGAGGGATGCTGGGGAGCCACAACACCCAAAGCACGGCCCCCTGCTGTCCCCCCAGCACTGCCCAGTGTGCCTGGCACTGTCCCGAGCCCCATGCCCCCAGCTCTGCTCTGAAACCCCGGCCCCGCGGGCTCCCTGATGGCCCCACTCACTTGTAGAAGTTCCTGTTCACCTTCTTCTCAGCAGGGAAGCCCATCATGCCGCAGACGACACGGCTGTTTTGGCTGTTCCAGCCCTCGTCGCAGATCTGTGCCCAGCCATCCTTGTAGCGCACCTCCACAATGCCCTCCGTCACCGGCAGCTGCCTCCGGGCCCCCGACACCACCGGCCGCAGGCGGACCTCCTCCACGTGGCTCTGCTCCGTCTGCAGGGCACAGGTCAGCCAGGCTTGCACGGCACCCCGCCGCCCCAGGTGGGGAACAGGGACAGCCAGGTCCTGCATCCCTGCAGGCCACATCCGATGGCCCTGGGGGGCCAGGGACCTAATCCCACCCTGTGCAGCCAGTGACCCACATCCCCTTGGCCCCCCAGGCGCATCTTCTGGGAGCACAGCCAGGAGAGCCAGCGCTGCCGTCCTGTCGCCTCTGGACCCTGCACCCGGAGGGAGGGTGCCCAGACCGCCCCACGCCCAGGCACCCACCCAGAACAGGACGGCAGCAGGGGGTGCCGGGACACCGGACACAGACTGCAGGAAACGGTCCCAGCCCCCCTTGCCTCGCAGGAGACCTGCCGCCCCGTGCCCGGAGCTGTGCGTGTCCCCACACCCAAGCCACATCCTGAGCAGAGCCTCATCCTCCACAGGTGCTGTGGCTGGAGTGGGTGGACGGGGGCCCCAGCCGGGAAGACAAGGGCAGCCGAGACCTGATCTGAGAAACAGAGAGCCTGGAAGAGAATGAGAGAGAAGGAGAGCCCAAGTGTGCTGCAGGAGTGCAGCGTGGAGGAGGAGGTCTGGGACCAAGGGTCCCCGGCAGGCAGGAGAAAGAAGAAAACAGGTGAGGTGTGAGACAGACCCCCTGGCTCGGAGAAGCTGCTGGGCGAAGCGGCAGCTCGGGATGCTCAGGGGAGGCCGTGGCAGTGCCACGCTCCCATGAGGGGCAGGAGAGGGATGTACCTGCTGCAGGGTGGCCTGACACAGTGCCGACTGCTCCCTGCAGCCCCAGAGCCAGGCTGGGCTGGGCGCACCCCAGGGAAATAGGTGCTTATGTGTCTCAGAGACACTGCGGGTCTGGGGAGCCAGGGCGGTGGGGTAGCATGCTCCCCTCTCCATGGGGAGATGGGGACAGCTTGTGTGCTGGGACTGAGGGAAGGCACCGACAGAGTCCCCTGGTCCTGCACATGGGAGCCTGCCAGAGTGCGGTGGGTAAGCTGCCTCCTGACTATTCAGGGAGGACTGAGGCCGGGCTGGGCTGCCCCACAGCAGAGATGACTCATGGCAGGGCTCCTGGCAGCTGGCTCTGTGGGGTCCTGGGCAGCACTGGCTGCCCACCCTGGCCAGCAGCTTCCTCACCTCGATGACATTAGAGTCCTTGAAGCCTGGGATGCGCTCGTCCTTGCAGATGACACCCGCATCTTCCTCATGGCTGCAGTCGCTGTTCCCCCAGCCCCGGTGTTTGCAGTCCCCAATGCTCTTCTCACCTCCGGCACAATTCACGTTGTCCAGCCAGATCCGCCCTGCCAGACACCAGGGCCAGAGGTGAGGGGGGGGCAAGCCCATGCAGCATTCCCTGGGAGCAGGGAAGGTGCTTGTGGAGCACAGCCAGGGACCACGCAGGTGTAGAGCTGGCATGTGTATGTTGGGCTGGGGGCAGCCCTCCCTCGGCACAAAGCTGAGGCCGGCGAAATGCCAAGAGTAAAGCCCTGAGTAGGGAATCTGCAGATGGGGAGTTTCCACCTCCCCAAGGGGCTGCTCTGCCAGACATAAAGCCCTGTGCACGCCGGGGTCTGTAGAGCATCTCACCTGCAGCACAGCCTGCTACATCTCTGCACCATATGCCCACTCCAGCCCAGACCTGCAGCCCCCCTACACCTCCCAGGGGCATGTGCAGCCCTGCCTTCTGTAGTGCATGCCTGCAGCCACCCTATGCCCTGGATACACGCACAGCTGCTCACACACAAACATACAGAGTTTCCCAGCCCGCTTTGCGGGTGCATTCACGCGCATGTGTACACACACATGCTCACAGACACCGCCACAGACAGCAAACACAGGACCTGCCTGCCCCCGTCCCCCAGCAGCGCATGCAAACCTGCTGTGGCATGCACACCACCCCATGACGGTGGGCTGATGTGCAGCCACAGCCAGGCTGGCCCCAGCCCAGGCAGTACGGGGGGCTGTGCCCTCCGCCCCTCTCTTACC
The DNA here is from genome assembly GCA_013389905.1 of Sula dactylatra. Classification (NCBI taxonomy): domain Eukaryota; kingdom Metazoa; phylum Chordata; class Aves; order Suliformes; family Sulidae; genus Sula; species Sula dactylatra. Next base: position 65,259 of record WEKW01000886.1, read on the forward strand.
GACGCCTTTGCCGTACTTGGCACTGTGGGCCCAGCCAGTGGCAGCCACAAAGCCGAGGTGCCGGCACAGCACATGCGCATTAGCTAGCGTGAAGTCATCGTCGCAGATGGTGCCCCACTCTTCGTTGTAGAAGACCTCGACACGGCCCTCGTTGTGCTTGCGTGGGTAGCCAGCCAGGCGAAACTTCAGCTGGGGTCCAGAGGCGTGCGTGGGGCCTGGGGGGGTGGGCTGGGCACTGCCCACCCAGAGCCACAGGCTGCTCAGCAGCACCAGCAGCTCCTGCCATGCCCACGTGCTGCAGCTTCCCATGGCAGCTTGGCTCTGCAAGGGCAGAAAGGGCCAGGTTATGCGGGATAGACTGGCTGTGCCAAAACACCAGCTCCCCTGATCCAGACCCATGCTGGTTAAACCCCCTGCTCACGTGCAGCTCTGCTCAGCACCAGCGCACCCATGGCTCTTGTCCCTGGCCAGAGCCACCCCACTCTTGCTGCCTGCCCCATGCCTCGCACAAGCAGCCCCCTGCACCAGCCCTGCACCCCCAGGGCTGCCGTCGGCCAGGGATCAGCCCTGCACCCCCAGGGCTGCCGTCGGCCAGGGATCAGCTCTGCACCCCCAGGGCTGCCGTCAGCCAGGGTTCTGCCCAGCACCTCCCTGGCACCTCGCAGCCCCCCGCAAACGGCCACTACTGAAATCCCACTGTGCCGGTGGGTCGCATCTCCTGTCCCAAAAGGGCAGTGATGGCAGACAGGCAAAGGGGTGTGCGTCACCCCCAGGAGAGTCAGCTGGAAAGGAGGGGGATCAGCTGCCAGAGCAGAGGGAGCCAGAGCAGAGGGAGCCGGAACAGGACCAGGGCCCGGGGAAAGCCTGGCTAGACCGTCCGGGAGCTTGATCCACCACGAGCAGAGCAACGGCTGCTGGCCGTGAGGGGCTGCCAGCCCGTGCTCCTGCCCGCTGCGAGGAGCAAGGCAGCCGGAGCCTTTCACATTCCTTCCTGTGCGGCATTTCTCCGGCTCTCCAATAACATCTGTGGCTCCCTGAATACCTGAGGGATATGTGGTATTCCTGCACTAGCCCCATCGGCAAATAATGGTGAAAACACCTCTCTGTGAAACGCCTTCCCAGGCACTATTCCCATTTATCCCGCCAGGGACCACTTTAACCCTGTGGGTGCCGGGCAGCCCAGGAACAGCATTTCTGCGTGGGCAGTGTCAGCCCTGCTCCAGGCTGGTCTCGCCGCGCTTTTGATGGCAAAGCTCCGATGCTCATCCAGCACAGCAACCCGCCACCACAGCTTCACATCACCTTTCCAGCCAGTCCCTTCCACAGGTGGGGAAGCACACCCCCAAATCTGGGAGGCTTCCCCGGGACAGGCCACCAGAAATATATCTCTGTGCCTACAGCCCCCCGCCCTGAGAGTAGATCCTGCATGCCACACTCAAACAGACCGTGCTTGTCATTAGGCAACATTAAAAAGAATAAGGTCTGGCTTACCCACAAGTAGGGGTGATTTAAAACTCCAGTGTTTAGGTACAGGGTTACAGAGGAAGGAAAACAAATGCAAATCCCGCACATGCGCCCAGCACGGGGCTGTGCCGTAGGGACCCTTCTTGCAGACCCTCCCCACGGTGCCAGCACGCCTCCTTAGCCAGCACACTTCCCTGCAAGCCTTCATGGCCGCTCTCTCACGGCTTGCTGCCTATGTGCCAGTTTGGTGGCACTGCAAGGGTGTGTTGGGGCATCCTCAGGGACCACAGCTGCTCTTTAAGTGCTGCACTGTAGGAGCCCCTTTCCCTGGACTAAGGCCTGTGTGCGTGTCGCCCCTTTGCTCCTGGCCCCTCGGTACCTGAGGGTCACGGCAGGGTCCCTGCAGCAGCTTTGGGAAGGCGGTCCTCACAGAGCGAAGGGGCCGGGGAATCCATCCTTGGACAGCTCAGCCCCTCCAGGGCGTCGCCATCAGCCTGGCTGCCAGCACAGGGCTGGGGGCTGGCACAGCTGGCCCACTGCCCTGCCAGCCCCCGTGGCAGGGTTTCCGCAGAGACTCTGCTAGCAGGAATCCGCCCCATTCCTGCTCTGTTTGCTCTTCCAGATGATGGAGGCCAGGTGACACCTCCATCCTCTGGGAATGCCTCCTGGACCCAAGGCAAGGATGAACCAGGACAGTGCCCAGAGACAGCCCGTTTTCCATGCCCATCGCACCAAGAAAAACCCCCAAAGGGGCCCAACCCTGCTGCCTGCCAGCCCCTTCAGGCATGCACCACATTGGAGGTGACACCAAGAGCAGCACGATTCTTGGGATGAGCACGTGGTGCCCACAGGGACCCTCAGGGACAGAGGGTGAGGGGGAACAAGGACCAACAACACGGGGCCAGGCCAATGCGAGATATCACGGTGGGAAGCACACCAGTCCCCTTGAGGCGATCACATCAGCACCAGGTCAGGCTCTCCTCTATCGCAGCCAGGGGCACGGGGACACCACAGCGCTGATGGAGACACGACCGCAGCCTGCGAGCCCTGGGCTTGGTGGGAGCTGGCTCCGGGCTCCCCACGCCTCGGCTGCCTGCTTTGGCACTGCACGAACAAAACAAAGCCCAGCAGGAAGCATATTTGTGGGCAGGCAGCAGGGAAATGCTTTGCTGAACCTTTTAATCAGCCTGTTATGGCAGGAGAAAAAGGAGGGCGGGCACAAAGGGCCAGCCCAGCCCTGCCGGCGGCTGGGGTAGGGGGGCTCTGGGCTTGCCAGGGGCTGGCAGGGCAGGAACGCACCATCCGCATCTCTGCTCTGTCTGGAAAGCAGCGGGGGGACGAGTTTACCACCTCACAGCAGTAATAAAACACTTCTTATTCCGCCCATCGGTCACTGAGGGGATATCCCCCCCCGCCCAAATGAAGCATTATAAATCCTCAGAGCTATACCACTTTGCACGTGGACAAAAGTTTGGTCCCTCCGTGCTAATCGTAACACGCCTTGGGAGACTGTGAAAGGTGCAGGCACGTAAGGACGACAGCTTCACCAGCACTTGCACTGAACGACCAAGATGATCTCTGCTGATGGGGGCTGCAGGCAGGTTCCAGGCAGTTTTGCAACAGGGTCAATGCAATGCTAAAGGACAGCAGCACAATTAATGCCAATCTCCACAGGTCCGCAGAAATAGCCCATGTCAGAAAGCTGGTGTGACCTTTTAAGAGATCACAGGTTTGGTTAATTGGAGGAACTGCGTTGATATAACAGGCTGAGACTGGAAGGCATTCAATTCATCTTGCACCACCTTTTAATGAATAATTAGCACTCAACAAAATCAGTGCACCTTCTACTAAGTGGATTAAAACTGGTCACCTGCTGGAACTAAAATGTGGTTACAACGGGGAAGTCACCATTCATTGGGCTTTCTGGTGAGGATCACATGCTTTTCAAAGCAAAACTGTGTCTGGAGGAGGAAAAAAGTCCTCTCCTGGTACAGTCTGCAAAGACAGAAATGTGGGGGAGAGTGTGGAGAACTGTGATGGGGACAGACCTGGACAGCCTGGTAACATGGCATCATCCTTGACTACAAGGAATATTTAAGCCTGTGCATTTAGGAACAAAGCATGTAGGACCAGAGACCAGAACACGGCACCTGAGAAAGTGCTTGGGCTTTGTGCGGCAAAGCCCCAAGTCCCCACCAAGCCTCAGTCCCCACCGAGCCCCAGCAGCGTGACCTTCAGGGTCTGGTATGCTCAGTCTGAACAGGATCACCGAAATCACCAGTGTCAGTGAGACCGCTTCGCTTGATGCAAGGTCTCAGCCCCAGCCCTGCAGTGATGTGGGGCAGCCCCACATGCGCCTGCGGCCTCGCAGGGCGCAGCCAGAAGAGTTGGTGTTGGGATGACCTCCACATCCTGACCTGGTGGTGGTCGGGATGAGAGCCGTACAGCTGTGTGAGGCCACGACAAACGTCCCCCAGCCCAGGACCCTGACCCCTACGGCAGAGGCAGGAGGTGCTCTGGGACAGGGCAGTGATGTCCTGCTGATGCCCTGTCTGTCACCCCCAGCTCAGCTACCTCAGCCTCCATATTTTAAAGCTCACTGTGGATTTCTCTTCCTCACAGTCCTTCAGTTGCTTCTGAACCTGCTCAAACTTTCGCCATCCATTTCTGCACTAACCCCAAGCTTGCTGCCACCCTCGGCACTCTTCTCCCGGGTCATGGCTTTCCTCTGCTCAAGCTCCAGCGTCCCCCATCCCCACTGGGCTTCCTCTGCCCTCGCAGCTCAGCCTGTCCTCAGCTCCTGCCGCTCGTCTCGGAATTTCCCAGTGAGATGGTCTGCACGGGCCAACAGCACTTCCCGCACCCAGCCTAGGATAGCTGTTGGGCTGGCGGCATGAGCTCCCAAGGGCACGGCAGGAGCCACTTCCCTCTTTCTGTACCATCTCCCTCTCCGAACGTGCTCCAAGTCCATGTGCCAGGGAGGTCAGGCTAACAGGGCTCTCATTGTCCAGATCACTTTTTCCATTTTCTGAAATGCGATCGGTGCATTTGCTCTTCTCCAGCCATGTGACGCTGCCCGACTTCCCTGCTCTGCTGGCAGGCTTTGCTCCCGGTCCTGCCTGCTGCTCCTGGAAGGGGCGCCCACCCCCAGCCCTGGCGAGGCTGTCCCGGGGAGCTGCGGCACAGATTTGCAGGCTGGTGGATGAGGCCGCTCTGTGCGCAGCATCTCCCGGTTTCAGCCTGGGGCCCCCTCCCTCCAGCTGGAGGGCCAGCCCTGACACAGCCTTATGGCCCGTGGTCCTGCCGGCTGGCACGGCAGGAGGGCACCAGGCCTGTGCCAGGGCTGGGGCTCTTTGGCTGGGACGGACAAGATGGAGGGAGGGGTCCCTCCACCCTGGAGGGGCTGATCACCCAGCACAAGAGTCCCAAGGGGGATTTCCCGCCTCCTTCCCACCTCTGGGCCAGGGGAAGGTGCAGCCCTTTGCCCAGCCTCCGTGAGCTATTCCTCCTCAGAGCAAGGGTCCCACAGCGGTGACAGCTGCCACCCTATTGTCACACGGGACAGCTGGTGCCACCAGCAGCACAGCGGGAGGTTGCTGGTGCTTTCAGAGGACCAGGAATCTGCAGGAACCACACACATTCCCTGGAGAGGGCAAAAGGCAGAGGTGCAGACAGCCTGGGCATGGCTAGCCAGCACCTGTGGGAGGGGCAGGGGGCCGGGAATCGCCTGGGACAGGGACGGGGTGTCCAGGCATGTCCCCTGGCTGCTGCCACTGCACGTCTTGGACAGGAGCCGGGCACAGTCCTGCCTGGCCTCACCTGCCCTAGGGCCCCGGTCCTGGTGCTGCCAGCTGCCTGCTCCAGCCAGGAGTAGTCTCCTCTTGGACTGGGGCTCCTGCCACAGCCACCATCTAGCCAGCCTGTGCCGTGCCGTGCCGCGCTGAACGTGCCTGCCCCAGCACACGAGCGGGCTCAGAAGCACAGCAGCACTCACGCTGCAAGTGGAAAGGGCTCGGGAGGACGGGCTGGCCCTGAGCATGGGAGCTGGAGAGCGGCCCAGGGCCTCCCCACTGCCCAGGAAACCTCAGGAATGTACCAGCTGGACACGTGCAGGGCCCTGAACCATCTCCCAGCCCGCGGCGCAGCTGGTGCTGGTGGCGGGGCATCCCAGAGCCCTGCGGGGCTGAAGTGCTGGGGCTCCCTGCACTCTCCTGGCCTCAGCCCTGCGCTGCTGAGGCTGGTATGGGCGCAGGGACCCTTTGGTGCAGAGGGCAGCCCTGCACAGCAGCAAGAGCCACGGCACTGCTCGACCCGCTCCCACACCAGCCCCGCTGGCTCTGCCTGTCCCAGCGGATGACGGGGGCTCCTGTGCGCCCCCCAGGACAGAACCACCCTGGCAGGGCCTCCAGCGCTCCCAGGTAGGCGCTGCTCCCACCATTGCTCTGCTCCCCCGACTGTGTCTTGCACAGGGGCTGCACCTCACAGAGGGGCTCGGCTGTGCCAGTGAGGGTGAGTGGTGCCAACAAGGGGTGCCTAGAGCCTCGGGGGTTGCTGGCTCCCAAGAACTGTTCAAATCTGACGTGCCATTTGGCATCCTCTGGGCACTTGGAGGGACATTGGTCTGCTGCAGCAAAACCCTGGTGAATGGCAAACAGACTTTGGGAAGGGGCAGCTTCTGATGAACCAGAGCCCAGGCGTGTTTGATCGGCATGCGCTAGGGCAGCCAAGTGCAGGGCATCCTTGCAGCACGGGAACAACATCGCAGGCCACAGGCAGCAGGCCAGGCCATGGCAAGCACCACAGGAACAGGCTTTCTCACCAGCAGCCTTGGACACAGGCACGGGAACATGGAGCAACCCAGACACTGACAACTGGAAGGACGCAGAGAATAGCAGTACAAGCGACTGAAGAACTGGGAAACCCGCCAGCACGAGGAGGAAGAAGCTGCCTCTGTTTATCCTTCCTTGGGAAGGTTAAGGGGTGACACGGTCACACTCTGCCGAGGCCCACACCAGGACATCCCTGAGAGCGTGGGGTCGCGTCCCCAGCACTAGGGGCAGGAGAAGGTCTGGTGGGTCCCATGGCTTCAGGCGCTGGGCTCCATCCCTCCCCTTCTCCCCAGAGCCCCAGCATGCACAGCCCAGCGCCGGCCTTTTCGCAATCCCGGCCGCCCGGATGGGGGTGCTTCACTCTTCCTGCTTCCCGCCAGCCCTGTGGTGCCGGGCGTGTGTGTGCATCAGCTGGGGGAGCCCAAACACCCCCACCCTGCTTGGGCCAGGACTGTCCAGCTCCCTGCCTGCAGGGACTCCATGGGATCAGAGCTCCGGGGTGAGCACAGCCAAGGTCTGGAGGGCAGCAGGGCTCCACAGCTGAGCTGGTCCCAGAAGCAGCAGGGAGCAGCCCAGGGCCTCCACAGGAGCCTGGCCACGCTGACAGGCTTGGTGATGCCTCCCGACACCCCCCACCCCCCGCTGGCTAGGATCTCACTGCCCCTCACTGCCCAGAAGGTAGGGTGCCTGTCCACGCTGTCCTGCTGCATGCCCCCATCCCAGGCAGTGACAGGGACACTGCTGTGGACAGCACACCCTGGCTCCCGGGGCTGTCCAGGGTGTCAGCTGAGACGTAGCACTGAGCGCACCCCAGAGCTGCGCTTCCCTTCCCCTGCTGACTCTGGGCCCAGCCCCATTGGGCTACCTGGTGTTCCCCTGTCCTGCTGTCACCCTCTAAGTCAGGGCAGGTCACAGTACCGCTCTTTGCATTTTCTAACACCGCTCAGTTTCCCCAGGACCCAGCTGGACCCTTGGCTCTGCCATGGGGCTTGCCTGCTCTGCTCTGAGGTCCCCTGGGCTCTGGAGGGACAGCCCTGGGAGGAACCAGCTGCAGGCAGGAGGGAAAGACCCCGGAGGAATGTGCAGACGCTGCAGCCATCAGCCACACAGTCTCGGCAGCCCAGACAGGCTGAGGGTCAAGTGGCATGTCTGGGGGGCCCAGGCACCCTGGAGCAGAGACGCAGCCTGCTTGGAGCTACTGGGAGATAGGCGACCTCCTCAGCTGCCTGCCTGCTCCTCTGGAGAGCAGCTGGGAAGATGCAGGGCCAGCGGCAAAGAGAGAATGCCCCCCCCACCCAGTTCCCCTAGCCCTCACGCCTCACATCCCTTCATCCATCCTCTCTTCCAAAGGCTAAAGCAAATTCCGTCCTCATGGAAATCCTGAGTCTCCAGCAGGCTTTGTAAACCACAGCTCAGCAAACAAGCCTTCTGAAGCCTGCACGCAGCATGCTCGGGGGTACGGCATGGCTGCACAGCCCCGGTGTGGCACCCCACAAACCTGCTGGGTCTGCTGGGCGCCCCTTCCCACCCAGCACGTGGGGACCGCACGCTGCCAGCACTGCCCGCACCCCCTCACCCTGCCACGCAGGGACACGCGACGCAGCGAACGGCACCACGCAGCTCCCCGTCCACCGCGCTGCCGGCAGCGGCACAAAGCGAGCTTTCTGCAGCGAGCACCCTCCCGCGAGCACGGAAAGCCAAAGCCCGTGCCGCCAGCCCGCCACCGGCAGGGCACAGACACGCTCTGACAGCCCGGGCTCGGGGCAGTAAACCCGGCACCCGCGCAGCCCTCG
>WEKW01000886.1:73803-95543 GCA_013389905.1 Sula dactylatra
GGCCCCCCGGGACAGAGCGTCGGGGGCTGCCCCGCTTCCCCGGGGCCGCTCCGGGGGCCGCGAGGGGGGGCTGCCCGCTGCGGGAGGGCAGTGCCGGACCTTCCTCCGGACAGCCCCAGCCCTCCCGTGGAGGGTCCCCGAGCCTTGCTCCCACCCGCGTGTCCGTGGACATTGTGTCCCACCAGCCCGGGAGCACGGAACTCCCCGTCCAGCCTGGGTGACCCACGGCAGCCTCGGCTACAGGGATGGGGCTGCTGACACCCTTCGGAGCGGCTCTCGGAGCACAGCAAGCCAGGGAGTGCAAAGGTGCAGGGAAGGGCAGGGCTGTCCCCCATGGTCCTGGTCTTTTGGATGCCCTTGCCCCAGCCTCCTCCTCACGCCTGGAGCTGGGGGGCAGCCAGCTCTGGAGAGCATGGAAGAGAAACCTTCAGTGACAGTTTGCTCCTTCCACCCCTCCCTCCCAGCACTTTTCCAGAGGCTGCAGCAGGATGGCTGGACAGACGTCCCCCCTGCTTGGCTATCCTGCCTGTCCTGGACACGCAGCGGCCCCCAGACCCACAAGGCAGCTGTAACCACAGGGGAGGCCCAGGCCCGGGGGGTCCCATCCCACAGGAGAGCACCATCCTGCAGGGTTGGGGTCTGCCCAATCCCGTGGGGAGCCCTGCTGTGAGCACACGCTGCCAGCGCCTGGAGCTCCTTCCCAGAGCGCAGTGCAGGGGGAGGCTGACGCCTGGTGAGCAGCTGGAGAGGCAGATGTGTGGGGAGCTGCTTCGTTTGAGGTTACGCAGGACCGACTATAACAACAGCCAGCGTGAGACGGACTGACAGGGCTGGCTGAAAGGTGGGCATGAGGGTGTGAGTGGGACATGCTGGTACCCCAACACTTTCCCCCCAAGAGACAAACCATGGCGAGAGCCCAGCAAATACTTTATTGCCAAGGTCAGCACTTCCCTCAGCCCCAGGGCAGCAGTGATGGAGGTTGCCTCACTGTGCCCCATACCATATCAATCCACACAGACAAGCAAGTCCTGGGTGCCAAAGAGCCAGCCCTGGCACCAGCTGCCCAGCCTAGGGCCACACAGGGGATGGCGAGAGCTGGACAGCCCAGCCTGCGGACCGGGACACTCCCTTAGCACTATATGCGCTGCGCCATGCTCTGAGACCACCACCCTAAATACTGCCCATGTGGCTCCTGCCAGGCCTGGTGGTCTGCAGGCAGCCTGCGGATGTTGCTGGCTCCTCAGCAACGGAGGAGGGTGCTCAGCAAGCAGGAACAGTCGGGGAAGGAGTGGAGCGGCCCTAATGCCCAAATCTCCTGAGGCAGCAGAAATACCTCTCTGTTGCCCAAGGACCCTCACAGTGACATTCTGCTCACCCCCACACCATGTCCCCCATCACATGTACGTGCCCTGCTCAAGCTGCCCCTCTGCTCCTGCTCCCTCCGGCCAATTGTGCGTGGGATGGGGTGTCAGCCTGTCCCGTTGCACTGCCTCCCCGTGCCCACACCCAGCACAGCATGCTCAGAGGAGACGTCCCAGGAGCCGAGCGCCAGGGGAGCTGCCCCAGGCCACTGGCAGGGCGACGAAGCCCAGCTTGCTGTAGAAGCTCAGCTGCTGCCGGTCAGCGGCACTGACCTCACAAAACACTCCCCGCGACCCTGGAAGGGAGATGAGAGGTCAGGCCACTGGCACCGGGAACCCAGCGCCGGGGCCGGGGCCAGTGGCTGTGAGCCCCTCCACAGGGGAGTCAGCCTCTCCTTAGGCACCGGATGCCTGTGTGACGCCCTGAGACACGGGTCCATGTGTCCCCTGGTGCAAGGGCAGGGCGCAGTGCCTGCATCAGAGAGGGGATGGGGAGCCTCAGCGAGGGCTACCCCAGTCCTGAGCTGAGAGGTGGAGTGCAGGTGGGGCCAGCTCCCAGCCCTGGGGTGGGCAAGGGAGCAGTCAGGATGGGGCTGTGCTGGATCAAGGGGGCCTCAGTCCCCCCCCAGCGCAGGGAGGTCATGCTCACCATTGGCCCTGAGTGCGCTCAGCAGGCAGATAGCCAGGCTGCGGCTGGCCCCCACATCCAGCACACGGGTGGCCATGCCCAGCTGCACCAGGGAGGGGAAGCGCCTCAGCACAGGCAGGGGCACAGCCGGTGGCTCTGCGTGGAAGAAGAGCAGTGCTTCCTCCAGGGCATCCTGCAGGAGACAAACACAAGTGAGGAAACCCCCTCCATCCCCCCCACGTGCTCCCCCCTGCTCCAGCACCCCCTCACCTGTCCCAGAACTGGGGCACCGGCGCCCAGGTCTCGGGGGTATTTGTGCCGTATGGCCGGCAGCCAGCTGCTGTCTCGCTGTTGCAGGAAGCCTTCGGCGCAGAGTGCTCCGGCTGCATAGCCGCACAGACCACCCTCATCCTCCAGCACAAACGTGTACTCGGGGCTCAGGCTCAGGAAGCTGCCCAGCAGCCTGCCAGCCAGAGCAGGAGCACTGCTGAGCTGCCACCGGGAGCCCAGCCTGCCTCAGGGAAAGCCCAGACCAGCCAGCCTCCTCCTCCCTGCCCCTGGGGAACAGCACTCCAGTGCCCACCGGACCACCCCTTTGAGACGCCCCAGCAGAAGCCCTCAGCCAGGGGGAGCCACCGCAGCCCCCCTGCAGCCAGGCTGGACAGCACATCCATCCCCACAGCAGCTGCCAGGACGCAGCTGGACATTAGCTGGACATCTGCCCGTGGTGCAGGCAGAGCTGGGCCCTGCAGGGATGCGAGAAGAGGCCGCTGCCTCCCACCCCAGCGCTGCATCACCCAGCACACGGCCGGGCTCGCCACATGCCTGGCAAGAGGGAGCCCCGGCAGGGCCACATCTCACCTGTCACCGAGGAGATCGGGGTGGGCCGCGAGGATCCCTGCGACTTTAGGGTCACAGTCCAAATTCTCTTGGCACATTCGGTAAAGCTCTCCCTGAAAGACACAGATCCACCTCAGCCCTGGCTCTGCCTGCCCTGCCCAACCCCTGCGCGCTGCCGGCCCTCAGCTGCCTGCCGGCCCTGCCGCAGCCCCTGCCAGAGCACGGTGTACCAGCAGCTGCCCGAATTGACCGTAGCGAGGAACTGCGACCAGGGCTGTGGCCTCCAGCGTGTCCTGGCCAGGGGAAGGTATGAAGGTATGAGCTTCGGCTGTCCAAGGGTGCTGGCATCTGCGCCAAGTGATGCACCGTGCACCACCTTCTGCTGGCCTCTGAGGCTCGTTGCCACAGCACAGCAACACTTAGAAATCAGAAATTGCCATTCCAGTCAGGCATCCCAGAGCAGCGGCTGCTGAAGAAACGCTGCTCACCCCAGAATGGAGCATGCTCAGAGCAGCCAGAACTGCAGTGAAACACTGCAAGTCAAGTATCCACAGAGCATGTGCAAAGTGGAACATCTCAGAATTTCCCATCTTGGTCAGATTTCAGTTTGCTGCTGCTCACAGGATTAGCAAAAAGAACATCCTGGTAAAAGCATTGCTTCTCAAAGGAAAGGCTGCCCTGATCACTGAACGACAAGGGCAGGATAGAGCCCTTGTGAGCGCTATTCCCAGGACGGGCTGAAGTGCTTAGCTGATTTTTCCCTCAAAGTTTCACAGGACACAGACATTCAGCTTGTTAAAGTTTAGCCTGATCAGATGAAATCTGACAACACGCAATTGAAAACAAGCTCTTGCAATGGGAATTGCTGGCAGCTGCAGTGTGACATTAGAATCTGCTTTCATGGGCTTGCTGTTATTTACTCCTCTGTTATTTACAAGCACTGCAGCTGTGCATTGCCGGGTTCTGTATTTAGCAGGGATGTGCAGTTTTGTCCAGGACGGCTAGATTTGCAGCATCAGCATTTCCTTTAGCTAGGAGAGGCGGCAGGGTGAGGGAGCAGGGTGTTTGCTGGAGACTGTGTGGTACGTGGGGAACCCAAGGCTCTACTGGATTTGGCAGCAGTTTGTCTTGTGTGTCCACCCACCTCCAAATTCTCCTTTTTCCTCCCCATCCCATTGAACTGCTGGGATGTCAAACAGGGCAGGGGGGTTGGCAGCAAGCAGGTCACGGCTGACAGGGGCTGCTGCCTCTTCAGTGGGGAATCATCCCATAAACTGGATGAGTGAAGGGACTGATTTGGACATGAACTTCAACAGGCTGAAGCTGGAGATCAGTGCTGGGGGTGCTCTGGAGATCGCCCTTACAACCTGGCAACGCCATGTCTGTGCCAGTTTATCTGTGGCTGTGCCTCCCACTTCTGAGTCGGGTCTCCCTCTCCTGCTGCTGGCTGCCAGGAGGGGCTCTGCCCAGGCGCTCGTTGCAGGGAGGCGGGTGACAGTCCCTGCCAAGGCTGTGGGCCACAACACTCACTCTCCAGCCCCGGGGACTGACACAGTGCTGGACACAGCCCCCAGCGACCTGCCCCAGGCTGGGCTGCTCTGAGCGGGGGCTGCACCCCAGAGGTCCCTTCCCCCCTGCATCAGCCTGCACTGCAAGCTCAGTCCCGGGGTCAGCAGCAGGCAGGCACGTATCTCATTAGCGCACATACAGCACAGGCCATGCAAAACTGAGCTCTGGCCCGAGTGGTGCAGGCCACCCCTTCGGTCCGTGGCTCCCACCTTGTCCAGGGGCAGCAGCGGGCGCAGGAGGTAGAGCTGGCTGGATGGGAAGAGCGGAGGTGGGTGGTAGAAGAGGTCACAGCTGTTCCCCACGGGCAGCAGTGCCTGAAAAAGATACAGTCCAACAAGGAGCAGGCTGTCCTGGCTCCAAACCTTGTCCTGGAGGCAGCAGGAGGAGGGTCCCTCTGAGGCACCCGAAACTCCAGGAGCCGCAGCCAAGGCACAGAGGCCTGGGGCAGCTCTGCCTTCCCAGGCTTGCAGCCACCCAATGGCAGGGCCATGAGCAGCAGCTGGGATCCGGGCTTCCCAACAGCTCGTTCAGTCCCCACAGGTATGGGCATGCTCTCACCTGCAGCTCTCCAAAGAGGCCCCCACGACGTGCCCAGGGCTCAGTGTCCCCCCCCAGCAGGATCGGGGCAGTGATGCTCTGGCACCCTGGAGGCAGCAGGAGACAGACGTATGCGAGGTGAACAAAAACCAGCTGGGCCAGGGGGAGATCAGCCTCCATCACACAGCCACCTCACGATCCACACTGGTCATGGCTCCAAGGATCTGCCCCCACAGCTGTGCAGCCCAGGCATGGGACCTCCCCTGGGCTTGGGCAGCCACCCCCATGCATTGGGGTAGCAGCACACACTCTGCAACAGGGCTTAAAGCGGGGGAATGGGGAAAGGAATGATCCTGCCTCCATGAAAGGTGCAAGGTAAAGACACAGCTCCTGGCTATAATGGAAATCCGCAGCCTGGCAGAGGGTAGTGTGCTGCTTTGCTGCCCAGCCAGCCAGCTCTGCAGTGCCTGTGGGAACTTGCCCTGCATACGGCTGCTTCCCTGCGGAAGTGGTCCAAGGCACACAGCCCCATCTCACACTAAACTTGGAGACCCTCTCAGGTTGTCATCTGGTAACAGTTCTTGGTTTGTAAGAGGTCATAAGGCCCACAGAGCAACCAGGAAACCCTAAAACAGAGGAACAGGGGCTTCCAAAGTGATGCACATGATGCACGTGATTCAAAATCCATCCTCACCTCTGTCACCCAGGGCATTACTGCTTCCAGTGGCCCATGGAACCCTTTTACCAGAAAGGCTAAGGTGTCCTTGCATCAAAAGGGCTGAGGAACCATGTCCTAGAAATAGGCATTCCTTCTAGACTGTGAGAGATGGTGAAGAGCTGCTCCGATGACTGCCCTGTCCCCAGCAGCAGCACCACATCCTGCCTTGGTGTGTCAGGGCACGCAGGGGTGCCAGCCTTTTCATGGCCTTTCCCGCTCCGCTTGGCAGGCAGAGCGTGGGAAAGGGCAGCCCAAGGGTGAGTGCTGGCTGCTGCTGCGGGGCTGGAGGTGACGGAGAGCAGCAGCCAGGGCCCCACCACCCAGGCGGGTGAGCCAGGGCAGCACCGGTACTTACAGCCAAAGCAGCTCCCCCAGGTGCCCTTTGGGTCACGGTCGCAGAGGAGGTGGCCATCTGCAAAGGAGGCGAGGTGGTGAGCACAGGACATGGGTCAGCGGTGGGGAAGGTGTCAAGGGGAGGTGCACTGCCAGGAGAGACCCTGGCACCCCTGGCTGGACACAGGGACCCCAGACCTCTGGGAGGGGATCCCAGAGGCCTTCATCTCTTTAGGGGGGAAACAATGGATCACCACAGAACAAGCTTCAGATGACCTGGGTGTGCCGCAGTGCCTGGGAGCCCCTGCACTTCAACATGTCTGGATTTGGCCAGGGTGCAAATATGTGCTATGGGGCCACAGGAGCCGGCTTGGGGCTGGCATCAGCCACATACCCAGCCAGAGGATGAAGGCACTGGCGGCCAGCAGCATGTTGCGGACGTCCCAGAGGTAGGGGTGGAGGTCATAGAGCAGTGCCTGTCCGGTGCTGCTGACAAAGCGGCTGTGCAGGCGGCACGTCTGAGCGCAGAGCAGCTGGAAGGACTGGGCTCGGCTGCGCCATTGTGTGCTCTGTGGATGGACCAGGTGTCAGCACAGCTGTGACAGGCACCATCCCGCAGCAGCGCCCGGACCAGCCTTACCTCACCGGCATCGGGTGCCGTGGCTGGGACACCCACGCTGGGGCTGTTTGCTTGGAGCCACCGAAAGTGCTCAAGGAGATGCTGCGCCAGTGGCCCATGATGGTAGGGCAGGTAGAAGAGCTCCACCATCATGCGCACCTCCCCCAGAGTCAGTGGTGCTGTGGGGTTGGACCCAGCCTCCTCTGGGGTCACTGGTGCTGTGGGGCTGGTTCTGGCCTCCTTGGGGGTCAGTGGTACCATGGGGCCAGACCCGACCTCTTCCAAGGTCAGCAGAGCCACGGGGCTGGACCCAGCCTCCTCTGGGGTCACTGGTGCCATGGGGCCAGGGCTAGCACCAGCTCCATCAGTGAGCGGTGCTGGGGGGCCAGGGCTGGCACCAGCCCCAGGCCCTGGGGGTGTGTCAGCCCTGCTGACCTCAGGCGGGGTACTGCTGGGGGGCTGGGGGGAGCTCTCACCCCCTGTCCTGGCATCACCGGTGGGTAGGGGAAGGTTCTGGCTGGTGTTGGCTCCACTGCTGCAGCACATGGATGGGGCTGGGCTGTGGGGAGTCTCGGTAGCCACTGGGGTTCCTGAGGACTGGGTGCTCCCAGCCACACTGGGCAGGGCAGAGGATCGCTCACAGCTCTCTCTGCTCCCCGTGGTGAGCTGGTCCCCATCTCCTGTAGGGCTTTGCTGACTGCCAGCGGGTGTCCTGCTCTCACTGCCCTTCTCGGGCTCCGAGGTCACCTTCCTCCTTCCCTCCCCTGGTGCCATGCTGCAGGGCTCAGGGCCATGGTGGTCTGCCCCACTGGGAACAGAGTCGTGGGGCTGGAGGTCAGGCATGACCTCCTGTCCTCCGTCTGTGCTGGGCTGCAGCCTTGTTCCTCCCTTGAGGCTGACGCTGGGGTGTCCTGGGGTCCT
This sequence comes from Sula dactylatra, assembly GCA_013389905.1. NCBI lineage: Eukaryota > Metazoa > Chordata > Aves > Suliformes > Sulidae > Sula > Sula dactylatra. The sequence goes on from WEKW01000886.1 coordinate 81,330, forward strand.
TCCTCCTGGCAGAAAGGAGCAAGGGGGCAGCCGCTCTGGCACCTGCATGGAAATGGCTGCCTGTGGGGCAGGACAGCCCTGGGGGTGGTCATGCCGGGAAGCTCCATCTCCGAGCTGGCAGGGACTGGGGAGCTGCCAGGATCATAGGCTTTGCATTGCTCTGTGCTCTGGAGTTCAGGCCTCCGTGCCTGGTGAGGCCACAGGTTTTGCAGAGGCAAACATTGCAAAACACCAAGCTTGCACCTGGCTGGACCCCCTCTTCCAGAGCTGTATCATGGCCCCAGGCTCCCACACTGCCAGCCGAGGAGACCCCCTCTGGGATGCGTCCAGGGCAGGAGCACCCATGGGGCAGCTTGGCACACCCATGCCTGCCCACCACGACACACACAGACCCTGCTACCGCACCAGCCAGACGCCCCATCCAAATGGGCAGGGCATGGGGCTCCCTCATCCCACTGAGCTCCCAGCAGAGCTGGTCCAGCGCTCCGGAGCGGGTGAGGGATGCTGCACATTGCGAGTTCATCACCTACCTGGCTCCGAGGCCTGCTGGTTTATCTCAGCCACCCAGTCATGCAACGCCAGCTCCAAGGCCTCCTGGGGGCTGTAGCTCCCCTCCTGTGAGCCTTGGCTGTCCCCCAGGGCTGCCGCAGTCTCCGTCCCTGAGGAACTGGAGCTCATCAGCCTGGGCAGCCCCACTCTTTGCTTGATGGAGCTATCCCATGCCATACTAAGGGTGGGCAGCCCCCCCCACCCCGCCCCGCAAGGAGATGCCCCAGGATGGATCCCATGCCCTGGGATGCCAAGTGGTGCCCAGCCAAGTGAGACACCTCACCTAGGCTGCCATGCAGGAAAGCCTGCAGGGCCATGGCAAAGATGGGCAGCGATGGGCAGGGCCCTGCCCTGGGTGCACAAGCTCACTACCGGCACTGGTGCCCCACATACGGAGCTGCCTGGGGTGCTGGGGCCAGGTACCTGTGTGATCAGCATAGGCACAGCTCCCCAGCTCACTCCGAAACCAGCTGCCCAAGGTGTGTATGGGGATGAAGTTGGCCTGGAGCTCACAGTTGGGGTTGAGGAGCAGTCCATGGATCCTGGGCATGAGGCCGGGGGCACGTCCCGTGTAGGGGCCCAGGAAGACACGTCTGCAGTCGTAGTCGTTGGCGTACAGGTTGTCCCAGATGAGGGGGCGGCGCTGCAGGACACCCTCCACCTCCTCCAGCAGTGTGGCTGAGAGCTCCTGTGACACCACCTTTGGGCCTGGAGCATCACGGCATGGATGTATGTGGAGTGCCCAGGCAGCACAGACCATCATGCACACTGACAACAGGGACATGCACACATCGGGCGCTGAGCATGGAGATGGGGGCTGAGTCAGCCCACCCTCCCCAGCCAGAAGGAGAGCAGACCCACAGCCCGACTCACTGCCTGCCTGGCTGGGGCTGCACACGCTGATGCCGAAAGGCACCATGATGGGGCCACTTGCTGGCGCCTCTCTGGGGATGGAGCCCGTGGCTGCAGGGTTTGCAGATGCTGGCTCTCGCTGAGGAGCTGCACAGGGCCGCACACCCCACAGAGCCGGGCCAGGCGCTCACCTGTCCAGACGACACCAATCCCTGGGAGCAGCTCCTGGCCGAGGGTCAGCAAGTAGCAGGACTGGCTGGGGCTGGGAGAGCAGAGAGAATTGCAGTACTCTGGGGAGAGAGCACAGAGCATCCCTTGAGGAGCAGAGAGACTGGGAGAGGAGAGGCTGCCTGGGATAAGGGCTGGGGTGATGCACGGTGCAGCGAAAACAGCATGCACGGCTGCTGAAGCACCAGCCCGTCTACGGCCTGGTCCTGTCCTAGTCCTGAGATCCCCAGGGCTCCCGCAGGAGCATGAGGGGGCTGGGGGGAGCCATGGAGGCTGTCAGGGCAGTCAGCTCTCAGCAGACACAGATGGAGCCAGCCAAAGGGCACCCTGCTCTGCTGTGGGGTGGCTGGGGCCACATGGCTGCAGGCAGTACCTGTAGGGCAGAAGAGGAAGACGGAGGGTTGGCCTAGCTCCTGGTACACCTCGTTGGCCACAGAGGCCTGAGCCTGCGCCAGGGAGGGGAAGACGTCTCTGTCAGCTTGGCACATGCAGGGGTCGATGTCGTCAAAGAGCAGTGCGAAGGAGCGGCACCCCATGGCAGCCACCTGCAGGCATGGGCATGGGCTGCTAGGATCCCTGGGCAGCAGAGAGAAAGGAGGCAGCGAGCCCCAGACGAGCCCCTGCTGCCTGGGCCCCGTGAGGACAGCAGGGGTCTGGGGCACCCGGACAGACGGGGCGCGTTCCCCACGCCTGCCCAGCGGATGCTGCACGCAAGGCCCCGCCGCTCTGTGGGCACGCACCAGCCCAGCAGCCATGGCCCACCTCACTCCAAGCCCTGGGCATGGCCGTGTTTGCTGTGGGCCGGGAGCCCTTTCGAACCAGAGTTCGTGCTGCAGTGGCCAGAGCCTGCTCCTGCCGTGCCGCTGCCGGGCAGCCCCACTCACCATCCACCACATCCACTCCCCCCGCACCGCACCCCGACATCGCCCTGCAGCACTGGGAGCCCCGCAGCAGGAGCGGAGCAGCCTCAGGAGGAGCATCACCGCACGCCCGGGCAGGTGCTCCCTGCGCCAGGGCTGGCTGGGGGCAGCTGGAGAGGTGGCTGGGCATGGCGCAGTGCAGGGCGGCTGCTGCCTGGGCTGTGCCATGGCGAGGAGCAGCTGCCCACGGAGCAAATCCACTGTGCTGGCAGCTCTTTACCCTCCCTGGGGACCAGGGGCTTCGCACCAGCCTGCACCATCCTCTGGTGCTGCCCAGCAAGCTCTAGGGCTTGGCCAGTCCCTCTCCTGCCCCCAGCGCTGCTTGGTAGCAGTCAGGCATCCACAGAGCCCTCGGCTCTCTGTCACCGTGACAGGGACAGCATGTCTGCCACTGGGCACCCCACAAAGCTGCTCCCTGATGCACAGCAGCAGGAGGGGTTTACAGCCCCACACCAGCCTTTGGGGCGGGCATGGGGCCCACACACAAGCATGCGTGCCCCCCGCCTGGGAGCAGTGGGATGAAGGAATGGCCCACGGTACCTGCCTGAGTTTTTGCTGCAGCAGGAGCCGATCCCCGGCACTTGAAAACACCATGTCCTGGCCAGCAGAAATGGCGAAAACAAACTCCACACCCTGCTCTTGGGCACCTTCGATGAGAGACCGCATGTGGGCTGGGGACAAAGCAGAGGGGGTGCTGTGAGCACTGGGAGGCAAAGGATGGAGGGAGACAATGGATGGAGGGAGTGGGAACCCCAGTGGCCTGAAAGGAAAGAGCTAAGGGCATCAGGAGGCATGAGAGAGCATCTGGAGGGGAGACAGTTTCTAGTCCCTTGGGTCACAGAGGACTCTCCACAAGGGTCTGTGGGTCCTGGCATATTTGAGAATACTGCCAGGGACCCCCGTGGGGAGCTCCCCATGCTGGGTGGACTCTTAGGCTATTCCGTATGATGGGCAGGGTCTGGGGAGGCTCCCTGTACCGGGCAGGGTCTGGGGGTCTCCTTGCACTAGGCAGGGCCTGCAGGGCTCCCTGCAATGGGCAGGCTCCTGGCAGGAAGAGTGGTAACAGCCAGCCTGACCCTGGCTGACATGCAGACCATGCTTCACCCTTGAGGACCTGGGATGCTTGCAGCCCACCCGTGCTGGGGCCCAGCAGAGCCGCTACCTGCCTCATGCTCTGTGTAGGGCTCTCGCCAGAGCAGCCGGTGCTTCAGCTCATCCTTGGGCGCATACATGTAGCAGTTCAGCCCCCAGCGTTTCAGCCTGTGCAGCAAGGACAAGGGTCACACAAGGCTCCAGACCGGCTCTTTGCAAAGAGGCATCCGGACAGGTGCCAGCCCGCAACACCAGGAGCTCCTCAGCACACAGCACCCTCCCCTTCCCTGGAGCCGCACTGTGTCCGGCAGTCTTCCGGCCTCTGCTCACAGAGAGCCCCCCCAGAGTGCCATAGCTCTTCCCCTGCACAGGTAGCCCTGCCCTGCGTGCTTTCTACGGCCACAAAGTGGTGAGCCAAACGATTTGTGTTGTTTAGGGATGTCCAGAAAGAGAGTGCATCTGGATGAGAAAGTCTTGGTGACCAGCAGGACGCTGCCTCCTGGGAGATGGGTTGAGTTAACACCTTTGTTGTGGAAAAAGTGGGTCCGAGGGCCCAGCTTAGCCTAAACAGCCTGTTTTAACCACTTGACGGAGTCCTGTGATGATGAAAAGCTCAATGTCCTGAGCAGGGAATGGAGGAGGGACAAGTGGCCAGAGCAGCCTCCTGGGGGTGAAGGGAGATCATAGAATCATAGAACGTCCTGAGTTGGAAGGGACCCACAAGGATCATCGAGCCCAGCTCCTGTCCCTGCACAGGACAGCCCCAAATTCACACCATATGTCTGAGGGCGTTGTCCAAATGCTTCTTGAATATCGCCAGCCTTGGCGCCGTGATGCCTCCCTGGGGAGCCTATTCCAGGGCTCCACCACCCTCTGGGGGAAGAACCTTCTCCTAATACCCAACCTAAACGTCCCCAGGCACATCTTCCTGCCATTCCCTCGGGTCCTAGATCCTTGGGAAAGACTGAGAACAAAAAGGCCAAGGAGACAGAGGATGGGGCTGGAGTGATGGAGGGAGCAGCTCTGCGGTCTGCTGCTCCCTGCGGCCCCCTGAGGGTGCAGGCGGCCCCAGCCCTGGACTCCAGCTGTGGGGCTCCATCAGGCTAAACCACCACTGCAGCTTTGCAGCAGCTCTTTCAGGGCTTGCAGTGAGACCTGCGGAAGCACTTAGCATCTTGTGTAAGCATATTTGGGGTGGGTTCCTTTTCCCTTTCTCTACAGCTATGCTTCTAATTGTGTGATCAAGAACCAAACTTGTCTGTAGCCCAAACACGCAGGCTACAAGGTTGCCCGTGGCGACAAGTGACTCCAGATGAAGCACGTACGTACGAGGTAGTCGGCCTTCTGGATGTGAGGGGTCTCTGTGGAGCGGGACCAGTGGAGACATCCTGCAGAGCTGGCACCTCACTGCTCCCCCAAGCTCAGTGTCCAGGAGCAGGGTGCACCTGCCAAGCACAGTCTGGCCCGGGGGACTCAGCGCAGGGTACCTCTCTGGGAACCACACGCACCTGGGGAGCCCTCACCACTGCAGACCCCCTCACATCATCCACTTGAAAAGCCCATATCCTGTCTGCAGGCTGGCCTCACCCCACCAGCAGTCCCTGTACACTTGCTGCACCATTCCCAGATCATGCCTTGATCACTTGAACACGTCAAGACCTTCAAAGCTATCACTCTACAATGGTTTTTGCAGCTACTGGGTCTCACTGGCGCTCTTTCGCACTCTTGCATTTTTCCATCTCCTCTCCAGTGAGACGCCAGCACAGGACACAGCGCTGCAGCCCCAGCCCAGCTCTGGATAGGGAGGCTGCAGCTTCCTCACGATCGCTGGGCTGTCCCCTGCCTGCCCTGGTCTCCCCTTCCCCGCACTGTGGCCAGATGTGCCCCACACCACCTAACCAGCTCCTGCACAAACACCTTTTTTTTGGCTGCGTTAGGTGGTGTTTCAATGGAAGGGTCCCCAGAGCACGCTGTGTGTTTACTGCTGGGATAATGTGCATACCACATGCCACTGTGGTCTGACACAGATCTCCAGAAGCAGCTCTGCGGCAGCAGCTGTGCAGACCCTGCCAGCGAGGCTTGCAGAGCAGCTCCAGAGAGCTTGCACCCCTCTCTGTTGCACCCAGTTAATGTGGGGTCCAGCACTGCCACCATAATGGGGATGAGGATTCATCAAGGTGCAGCATCTGGCATCAGCAGTAACTCTGCTTTAACTGAAGTCCTTTTACAAGGAATCCACGAGCTGCTGGCATTAGAATCACAGAATGGTTTGGGTTGGAAGGGACCTTTAAAGATCATCCAGTCCAACCCCCTGCCACGGAGAGGGGATGAGATCAGGTTGCTCACAGCCTCAGCCTGATCTTGAACACTTCCAGGGATGGGGCATCCACAGCTTCTCTGGGCAACCTGGCCCAGTGTCTCACCACCCTCACAGTAAAGAATTTCTTCCTTATGTCCAATCTACATTGACCCTCCTTCAGTTTAAAACTGTAACCCCTTGTCCTGTCACTACAGGCCCTGGTATAAAGTCTGTCCCCGTCTTTCTTATAAGCTCTCTTTAAGTACTGAAAGGCTTCAGTAAGGTCTCCCTGGAGCCTTCTGTTCTCCAGGCTGAACAACCCCAACTCTCTCAGCCTTTCCTCATAGGATAGGTGTTCCAGCCCTCAGATCATTTTTGTGGCCTCCTCTGGACTTGCTCTAACTGGTCCGTATCTTTCTTGTACTGGGGACCCCAGAGCTGGATGCAGTGCTCCAGGTGGGGTCTCACCAGAGTCGAGTAGAGGGGAAGAATCACCTCCTTCGACCTGCTGGCCACGCTTCTTCTGATGCAGCCCAGGGTATGGTTGGCTTTCTGGGCTGCAAGTGCACATTGCCAGCTCACGTCCATTTTTTCACCCACCAGTACCCGCAAGTCATTCTCCGCAGGGCTGCTCTCAATCCCTTCATTGCCCAGTCTGTATTGATACCAGGGATTGCCCCGACCCAAGTGCAGGACTTTGCACTTGACCTTGTTGAACTTAATGAGATTTTCACAGGTCCACTCCTCAGTCCTGTCAAGGTCCCTCTGGCTGGCATCCCCTCCCTCTAGGTGATCAGCTGCACCACTCAGCTTGCTGTCATCTGCAAACTTGCTGAGGGTGCACTTAATCCCACTATGTCAATGATGAAGATATTAAATAGTGTTGGTCCCAGTATGGATCTCTGGGGGACACCACTCGTCACTGGTTTCCACTTGCACGTTGAGCCATTGTCTGCAACTCTTTGGACACAGCCATCCAGCCAATTCCTTATCCATCAACAGTAACATGCGTTAATTATATACTCACCCCTTACTCTAGTTTTGATAAGCTGAATCCTGTACCAGCTTCTTCATTCCTCAGCCAAGCACAGCCAGAGGCTCATGGGCTAGCGGTACCCGATCGCCCTCCTGCCTATCTAACACCAGCGCAGGGGTGTACGCAGGAGGACCCAAACCCCAGCTGTGCTGCTCCTCCAGCTGCAGGGCCCCAGGACACATGTCCCAGACAGCTCAGGCACCCGCTTCAGCAGTGCACGAATCCTGCACAGCTGCACACAGAGGCAGAGACAGAGTGAGGCAGAGGAATCCCCTCCTGCACGTCTAAACCCAGGCACTCCCTTATCTAACAGGGTCACACTGATGTGGATCCACAGACATTAAAAGGCCTGTCAAAAGAACTCTTTGGGACTGCAAGATTTTTGCCAAGCCCTGCAGGTGGAAAGCCCCAGAGTGCTGAAAAATGGTGAGTGCTGAAGCAGAGCTTTGCCAGGGTGGGCAGCAGAGCTGGGCAAGTGTGAACCCGTGGCAGGATGCTGCGCCTGAGCGGTTTGCAGCTGGCAAAGACCAAGTAAGTGGAGAATAAAGGAGCAAATACAGCACTCGGAGTGATTTGAAATGGTTGTTAAGCTGGCCTCCAGCAAGCAATATACTTCTTAATACAGCCAAGCATAAAGTCCTACCTAGCTAAAAGAATACAGAAGATACGGTGTCTGAGGTAACAACTTAACATAACAAGCAATTAGTTGAACATGAGTATCCTCTGCAATGCCACTGATAACTCAGCATAAGAGAGCACCCCCGATGAATCACTGCACAGTGTCAGGCAGGACTGGGAAGATTTGATGACCTCTGTGCTGGCTGCAGAGCCGAGGCATGGCATGACAAGGACGCTGATAAACTGGAGTGAGTCTGACAAGGAGCCACACACAGAGACACAGGTGGAAAGCCTGTGAGTAACAGTCTTGGAGCACAAATCTGCTCATCTCCCCGGGGGAAAGCCTCAGCCTGCCTGGAGGAGAGAAAAGCCACACCTGGCAGTCGGGGACATGGCGGGGTCCAGGGGTGACTCAAAAGGACACACATTTGGGCAAGATGGGAGAGGAAAGATCTCCGGCTCTCCAAATGCTCCACTGCAACCGGAGCTGAAGGGAAGCAGGTCTGAGAGACGTCAGGGCCTGCCTGCTTCTGAAGATCATGCTGCACTGTCATAAGGCCCTTTCTGGCCTCAAAAAGCACAAATTCCTTCCAGAATCTCCCCAGCAATCCAAGACTCACTGGAAATTATCAGGACAGGGCAGACACCTCCCTAGACAGCTCTTTTGGCACTCTTGTATGAAAGCCATCTGATATAATAATTTGTTTTTATTTATCCTCCTTAGTAGATGATGTTTTACATTTTCCCATGATGAACAGACTGTGCAGCTCTTCACATACCACGTGATACAAGTGCCTCACCTTGTTTCTTTCCAGAGAAGAAAAACACCAATGAACACACCGCTCACATGTGCAAACGTGAACATAATCCCAGTCCAGCACCAGACAAGACCATCATTAGACCTTCTCATTCCCAATATAAATGTCATAAACATAACATAAATGTGATAAACATCCTAACAGAAATGTCATGAACATCACATCTTGCTTTTCTTCCTGCATGTTTTCGCCAAATTTTCTAAGCTACATTTTTCTGTATCTGCATCTCCGGTTCCTGCACTATGGTCCATACTTGCACTTGTGACTGCTCACACTGTCACCAGTGCACTGCCTGGCCATCACCAGTGCACTGCCCACGCTGTCACCAGTGCGCTGCCCACGCTGTCACCAGTGCACTGCCTGGCCATCACCAGTGCACTGCCCACGCTGTCACCAGTGCACTGCCCACGCTGTCACCAGTGCGCTGCCCGGCCACCACCAGTGCGCTGCCCACGCTGTCACCAGTGCACTGCCCACGCTGTCACCAGTGCGCTGCCCACGCTGTCACCGGTGCACTGTCCATGCTGTAACTACCAGACTACTCCTGCTGTGACCAGCATACTCTCCACACCATTCCCAGTGTGCTGCCGATGCCATCACCAGGGCAGCACCCACACGGACCAGTGCGCCGTCTAGGCTGTGACCATCACGCTGCCCATGCCGGATACTCCATGGGAGGCTCCGCAGGGCCCCAGTCCGTCGGTGGCAGGTTCTGTCAGCGCAGCTCATCCCACTGATGGCCAGTGCATGGGCACCAGCTGCTAGGAGAGGGCTTTTTCTCTCCTGCACAGATCAACTCCCATCCCAAGGTGATTCTCTGAATCAGTCAGTGACAAATCCTGCCCATTCTTCTGTCACAGGGACACATGGTGACACACAGATACACATGGGGACTCACAGGGACACAAGGGCCATCTCCACACCAGGCAGGGGTGGCAGCCTCAGGATAAAGTGGCCACCTGTGCCCACGGTGGAGTGATGCGGGTTTGCTGTGCCCGGCTCCAGTGAGGCTGGGCTGGCTGGAGGCACCTGCCCAGTGCCCTTGCTGGGAGTGCAGGGCAGAGGGGATGGTGGCCCCAGGCAAGGCAAGCCGGCCGCTTGCTGCTGGTGGCAGTGGGCATGCAGCATGCTGTCCTGCGGCCAGCACACCCACAGGGGCTGGTGCTGTGTGGCAGTGACCAGGCCCACACAGTTCAGAGATGAGGCAATAGGTGCTCATCCTGCCAGCTCAGCATCCGAGGTGGGCTTCCAGCCTTCTGAACACCCCACATTCTTTCTTACACAGATCTGACTTCCCATTTCCAGCCCTAGCCCCTCTGCCTGCTCCCTGACACCCCTCCTATGCATGGGCTGCCCTAGCTGACCCACCCCACGCTGCAGTCAGGGCAGAGCAGCTTTTCTGGTGCCTCCAGAGGCAGCGTTTTCAGGCTCGTGTAGTCCCCACGCTCCTCTCCAAACGCTTCCCAGCTACCATCGCTCCTCCCATGGCGCAGGCAGCAGAGTCCGACCCTGTCCCACTGTCCCTGTGGGTCTGCACCCTCACTGGAGCACCCGTGCCAGCTGTGCAGTGCCAGCACACAGGCACTAGTGCCCACCCAGCCCCTTCCAGGCCCCATCCCCAGACCCCATTCCCTTGGAGCACCCAGCCCTGGCCCGGGCATCCCAGCCAAGCACATCTGGCTGCAGCTGGGCTGTGGCAGAGTCCCAGCACCATCTACTGGCACAGGGCAGTACAGTCCGCATCTGTCTGGGTGTCCTTGGGCTGCCCGTCCATCCCGCAGCCACCGTACCAGGGCCCAGGGTGGGGGAGTCTTTCCCTGGGCCAGATCCAGGGATGCAAGAGTGCTGGGACAGAGGGAGCACTGCAGGAGCAGCCCTGGGAGCAGCATGAACTCCCTTCACTGCCGTTGCCCCAGCATCCCAAAGGCAGGCCAGCCCCAGGAGCCTCCCTCATTTTCCCTCACCGCTCCTGTCTCCACAGCACTCTGGCTTCCACCTTGTCACTCTGCCACAGGCTAGTACCTTCAGAGATGAAAATTCAGGGTACTTGCCATTGAAAGAGAAGTTTTCTTTGTTCCATAGACCATGGTCTCCCATAGAAACCTATAAAAGGAGAAAAAAAAAAGCCAAAATGCTGTTGTCAGTAACTGCCTTAAAACACAGTCTCTCTCTCTCTACTATTGCTAAGTGCCTGCTCCTAAACCCAGAGACCCACCAGTTGTTCACCTCTGGGTACTTCAAATGTCTATCACCCTGCTATGACCTTGCTGGGTATTGGTATTCAAGCAAGTGGGTATAACGTCTGTGCTTCCATCCTTCCCAGAAAGAGGCAGCTGGAAAGAATTGCACAAGGTAGCACTTAACCTTGGAGGGGGAATTTGCACAGTAAAAGCCAAGCCTAGAGGAGACAGCTGAGGGCTGCCTAGGTTATAGGGCACTCTACCATGACTTTGGGGTACACTGAAGCACAGAGCTATTGTACATCCATCACAGAGTTTTCTGCCTGGGGATTTTCTTCTTTACAGAGACCAGCTGTGCGTCTCTCTGCATCTCTCTGTGTCTGTGCAATGTCAGGCTGTGTCAAGCAGAGCATCATCACTCCTGTATGGGCTATAAAAGCTGCTCTCTCTGTCTTTAATCACTGCACAACTCAAACTGCACCAAAATTGCACTGACACAGACAGCTCTCCCCTACACCCTGCAAACACATACCTGCATTGCAGCAGGGCAGGACTTTGAGGCAGCATCCCTGTCTCATGACAAGCCGTTCAGACCAGGAACACACAACCAACCTGCAGGAATGCCCATGAGTGCTGGGACTGTGACTCCACAAGACATTTCACAGACATCTTGTCTGTCCCCCACTGGAAAACACCATCCCCATAAGCTTGCAAAAGGAAAATCCAGAGAGGGAAAGCACACCAGGGAGCAACCTTACCAGCTGTCTGCTAACAAAGACACTCACTAATGAGCACCAAGGCTGGCTGCAAGGACATTGCCCTTCCAGAAGGTTCACATCAACAAAACCGAATGCAGGAAATAGAGATACGGAGTCAGCAAATTCCCAACTGTTTCTTAACATTTCCACTTCTGCTGCTTGCAGGCTTTAGGTGGTTGATGGGCACCAGTGTCTGACACAAGCTTGAGGCTGCAGCACCACAGCATCTGAGAGTCTGCCCTGTGCTCTGCATGGCACGGCACCAGTCTGTGACCAGACAGAGTGAGCTGAGGCACTGCCGCACATGCAGCAGATATTCCCCTGTTGGAATCTCTTTCAAGGAGGGGCCCTTCCTATTTCTGCATGTAGGAAGACCTGGGAGGTGCAGAGTTGTCTGCAAAGCCACTGAGAAAGAATACCCGGTGGAAAGTGAGCCAGTTCACTTGGGGACAATGGAAGAATAGGCAGGTAAACGGGTTTGGAGAGATGCAGATTTGACAGCTTCTTAAAGAGGAAGTTAAGGGGAACCTGTAAGTGTTCCAGCACAGACCTGAAATTTAGCAAGACAAGAATCTTCAGTCACTTTAAGTCTCTGCAAGATCTGGCAGCTGCAATGTGAAGTCTCACAGAAAATACATTACATCTTGAAGAGTGATGGCAATTAGCCATCAAGGCAGCTTTCCAGTTTTGGATGGGTTCTGCATCATGTGCAACTTTTGAATCAGTCAATGCACTTTCTGGCAGACAAGGCCAACAGGAGCAGATATTCAGGGAAGTGAATGCATTCACTAAACTGGGTGGTGCACAAGGGCAGATCGCAATGACTTTGTTAGTCTGGGAGAAAGGACCAGCGTCTGGCACTGGCGCCGAGCATCCCCAGCATTGCCCAGCATTTTCCCAAAGCACTTGAGTGCACCAGAGCTGGCCTGACTGGGAGGGGACCCCCATGCCCTGCCTCCTTTGGCAGGAGTCCACCCTGCAGCCCTCAACACCAACCTTGGGCAACGGTGTGGTAGGTTGTGCCACAGCACACACTGAACATTACCTTCTTTGAAGATAGGTCTTCTACCTGCTTGAACGTCTATCTACACGGTCATACCACCTATTTTGAAATAATATGTATTTGCCTTACTAGCTATCCCCCACCGTGCATGGGGCCAAATTTGTGGCTACTCAAGGATCCCAGCAAACATTTCACCCAAAGAAGGTATTTCCATGAATAGATTTTCCATTTCCATAGGAACTCCTGCTCAGCTCGCAGTGAGGTCCCAGGAGTGTCTGTACAGCACCCGCCTGCAAGTGCCTCACTCACACTTTGCTGTGAACTTACACTGCCTTACAAGTACGACACACACCCTCTACACCCGCCCTGCCAGCATCAGCTGTTGAAAATGCCATTCTAGTGTATTCTGCTCACTGAAGTGGCTTAAATTGTACCAGCAAAATCTGTTTGTACCTGTGGCTGCATCTCCAAAGGAGTGACGTTGGCACTCTGCTTTTTTGAAGACAGATGAGCACTGATGAGTGGTGCTGTGCGTTTATACCCTGGCCCATGGCCCAGATCTCTACACCAGTAACCCGTCAACACCATTACTTGCCAAACTCTGGGGCATCTGAGATGTCCCTCAGCAATTGCTTCACAACCATTAGCGAAGTTCTCATGAACACACTGGCAAGCAAAGTCCCTAGGCCCCAACTGTTCCCGAGCCCCTCTCCTCTCCTGGGTGCAGGTCACTCAGAGACATCAGTCTGTCCGTGCTCTCTGGCTGCTGCTAGCAATGTTCTGGGTGTCAGGAGGGACCAGGGGGCTTTATGCTGGACATGCCACTCCTGGCCTGCCTGGGCCCTGCTACAGCTGCACCCTGCTCAGCAGCCTGCCTGCCACAGCACTGCCCTGTGTTCCCTGCCAGGGCCTGCGCTACCAGGGTGAGGGATGCCTTTCCTTCCTCACTTTCTAGGGACCTCCTCCTCCTGGAGTGGCTATGCTGGCAGCATCTGTGTCCTTGTCTTTCTCAGGTCAGCTTTCCTATATCAATGATTTTTGTGTGACTCATATTTCTTTTTACTATCAACTTCCCCATCTCTGCACTTTCTATTTATTTTGTGTTTATTTGCATGGTGCTTTTGCTTCCTCCCAGGCAAAGCAGTGGGCAGTGGGCTTCAGCAGGGTACTGTGCTGCCAGGAAAAATGGAGATGCTTCTGCCTAGTGGGTGCCAAGCCTGGCTCCAGAGGTGCTGTGCTGCAGAAACAGGAGTTGGGGGTGGTGGTGGGGAGTGGGAGCAGGACAGGGCTGAGCCATACAGAGCTGCCATGAGAGACCAGGCTCTTTCTGGCCAGCTCTGGGCACGGCCCAAGACAGCATTGCACTGCAGTAAGGGCACACACCGGGATGCTGCTCCACGCCCACGGCAGAGAAAAAAAAACCACTGCGGTGTGCTGGAGATAGAGACAGAGCAGTGGATCCCCATGCCCCACTGCGGCGCGGGGTGGGGTGGGGGGGCTGTGCTGGCGTGGCTGCGGGGTGCACCAGTGCTGTGGAGAAGAGCTAGGGAGCGTCAGTGGGGGGTGCTGGTCCCACACCCGTGGGCAGAGATAGGGTGCTGTGCAGGGGCCCGGGTCCCTGCCTCCCCAATACCCAGGGTCCCGGGCGCGGCTCGGGTTCCGGCGGCCCTTCCCGGCCCCTGTTCGCTCCGGGTGGACCGGGCCAGCCCCTGCAATGCCCGGGCAGGCACCGGCCCCAGCCGCGGCCCCGGAGGGACCTACCTTCCACCACGCCGCAGAGGAAGCGCGGCCGCCCCGCCATCCCCGCGCAGGAGCGGCCCTGCCGGTGCTGGGGCGGGCGGAGAGGGACGCGGGGGGGTGG
>WEKW01000886.1:100112-150489 GCA_013389905.1 Sula dactylatra
CGCCGCCGCCGCCCGGCCCGGGCCCCGCGTAACCCCGCTGCCTTGCAGAGGTGGAAGCGGAGCTGGTTCGTGCTGTACCCGGCCAGCCAGCACGGCGTTGCCCGCCTGGAGTTCTTCGACTGCAAGGAGCCGGCGGCGCCGCCCGAGCGGCTGGGCACCAAGCGGCTGGACAAGACGGTGGTGCGGCTGGCTGACTGCACCAGCGTGGCCCCCGTGGCCGAGAGCGGTCCCCGGCCCGGCACAGCCGTCTTCCGCCTGGAGACCAGCGACAGGAGCTACCTCTTTGCAGCTGACAAGCAGCAGAGTGAGGAGTGGGTGGCGAAGCTGTGCGAGATCGCCTTCCCGGTGAGCCCCAGGGTGAGCAGAGGGGCGTCCTGGGCACCTGGCCACGGCTGCCCCTGGGGGGGGGCGGGCACCAGAGCATGTGCGGTACGGGTGGTGGTGCCACCCCTTCCTACCCAGTAGGAGGGCCTGGTGGTACAGGGAGGGAGACCCTGAGGCTCGCGTCAGTGGTCCCAGGTGGTCAGAGCGCCTGGCCCTGGGACTCCGGTCCCCTCTCGATAGCTCCCGCCATGCCAGCAGCCAGGTGGGTTACGGGGCTCGGCAGCATGCTGTCAGTAGTTCTTGGCTGCAGCTACAAATTTCAAGTAGGGCTTTTCCTCCCCTAGCGTAAAGCCTGTCCTCACCCCCTCCAGAGACCTGGCGGGGGCTGGGTGATGGCTGAGGAGCATTTCCTCTTGGCCCAACCACCGCTGCCTTTCCTGCCACAGCAGCAGCGGAAGCGGAGCCCCAAGAGTATTGCAGGGCCTGGCTCCGGGACCCACCTGGCTCCTGGGTGGCAGCGCCAGCAGTTGCAGGGCCAGTGCACCCCCTCACCCAGCCCTGGAGCTTGCCCCTACCTGCTGCTGGGAACACCCCACCAGTGCTGGGCCTGCGGCACAGCCCTCTGGCTCCCTCATTCTCTGCCTGCACCCCCGTAGTAGCTCTGTAGCCTTCCCTGCAGCTGGTGGTCAGCCAGCTCAACGCCTCCCTGCAAGGCAGTTTGGACAGCGGTGGCCTACAAGTACGGTTGTCCACACCACTCTGCGAGAGCAGCCTGCCCATGCCCTGCCCCACGGGTCCCCTGCTCTCCCTCCTAGGAGATGTTTGCACAGCCCTGGGTTATGCTCTAGCCGGTTCCAGGCTTTGAGTGCTCAGCAGGGCTGCCTTGCAGGATGGCTGGCTGCATAGCTGGTGATCCTAGGATGTTCCCACAAGGACCTGGGTGTTTGCTGAGTGTGATTTACCTTAATAAATAAGCTTTTTTTTTTTTTTTTGTTCCTGCTTGCGTCTCCCTTGCAGTCCACTGTCAGGCTAAATGTGACTGTGCAGCAAGTGCCCTGCTGCCCAGGCCAAGAGGCACCAGTGTGGTACTGGAAATTACTCCATGTCCATGCCCGTGTCTGTTTGGTGCAGACAGTGTTGCAGCCTTTGTCCTGGAAATGGCTTGCGGGGCTGAGCTAGGGACACAGTATGTGCCTTTGGAGTGGTGCAGGGCAGTGGCAAGGCAGGGGAACATCTGCTTGGAGCAGGGGTGTGCTCATACCTTCCTTCATGCGGTAGCTGTTAATTGTGTGTGTGAGGTCTAAAAGCAAGCTGACAGTTTAGGAGGCGGTGGGCAAAAGGCTGCAAGGATGGCATGTGTTCTAGAAAGGCCTGGCCTGGAGCAAGAGGCAGAGGAGCTGCCTGTAGCCTCTCTGCAAAAAGCTGAAGATCCTCAGTTGTGATTTCTGGTCATCTGTACGGACAGCATGATTTTGTGTCATGTTTTTTGTTGCTGCCCAGAGGGTAAGCAGGGTCCAGGAGCTTGGGAACTGGGGCCAGAGATCGTTTGGGGTTCAGAACAGAATTTCTTTTTCTTTTGAAGATGAGGGAAAGCGCAGTCAAATGGAGCCCTAAAGGGCTCTGGCAGATCAGCTGGCCCTTGACTTCCCAATCCTAGGCTGGAACCCTGCTGCATTAGATGCTTTTGCTGAGCAGGCACTGCTGCTATCAGTGTTAAGGACTTTTAGCAGTCCCCGTTCTATTTAGGAGCCAAACAAGAGGGCCTGATGGCCCTTTTTGGGCCTTGCCTTTTGTTAAGAAGCTCATGTGGCTGGGTTTTAAACTGAAACTGTGACAGCTTGTCTTCTGCAAGACGTACACTCTGCTGCAACCCTGTCCCACGTGACCCTGAGAAATAGCTTCCAGCTCCCATCCAAACACAGACCCATCCGAATACAGACCCTCATGCAACAGTGCAAAGTCTGCTGAAGCAGCTGTTGCAGGGCATCTGTGAGCCTTTGATTTGCATGGGGCTTCCCTGGAGGAGGATCTTTGCTATTTGGTGGTACCACCAAGGGTGCATCCCCCCACAAAGGCCCTTAGGGGACCCTGCTGCTGGGACACGGGTCGTTGACAAAGTGTGTGCGTTGCACTTTCAGTTCTGTATGCACTAAAATAGAAGTGCTTGCTTCCCTTCTGCGGGCTGTGCGCTGATACTGACGCTGCCTTCCTGCCTGTGCAGAAGCGGGACACAGGCCCTTGCGTTACTGGGTCATCTCACCAGCTCCCTCCCTTGCCCGTACTGCTGAGAGAGCGTGCCTGGGCCCATGTGATGCTTTGGGCGCAGATGTTGCGTGTGCTGAAGTACATCGGTGAGGAAGCAGAGCTGTTCTCTGCCTGGGGCCCAGGGCCCCTGCATGGGCACACTGTAGCAGTCAGACGAGCAGCAGTGGAGTGGGCGCGTGGGACCCCCAGGTGCTGCCCTACAGGAGGCTGTGTCTCAGTGCTGGCTTGTGCTGCGCTGGGGGGCAGGGTCTGGAGGGTAGGGCTGCCAGGATTAACTGCTTTCTTCTTCGCCCTGTCCACTGCACCGCCCGGCCCCATTCATCCGTGTTCCTGTCAGCTCAGGGCTGGGGGGGCCCTGGGGTCTGTTGCCGGCTCTGGGCAGAGAAGGGCTTGGTGTGGCTGCAGGGTGGCCAAGCTGTGAGGGGCTGGAGTAGGCCCCTCGGGGAGGGCGGCTGGGGGGGGCAGTGGCTGCAAGGGGACCCAGGGGCTGATGTAGGAAGAGGGGGCTGGGGCTGATCTGCTCTCCCTTGTCAGGGAAATGGCCCCAGCGATGCTGGTGTCGTGGCCCGGCGTGGCAAAGAAGGCAGCGAGGAGGTGCCAGCCCTGGAGATGGCCGTGAACTCCATCTACTACTCAAGAGACGAAGGTGGGACCTGCCACTGCCCTGACTTTGGGCCACCTTCTGCGGGGCCTGCCCTGCTGCTGCCCCATTACTGGGGCTCTGGAGGGCAGGGCGAGGCCTCGCCTGGAGCTGGGGACATGGCTTCCTCTGCCCTCCCCTGAGCATCCCTGTCCCCACAGTGAACGCCTTCTGGGTGACGGTGCAACGGACCGAGGCTGCGGAGCGATGCGAGCTGCGCGGCACCTACGTGCTCAAGGCTGAGCGTGACAGCCTTGTCCTGAAAGATCCGCGGACAAATGAGATCCTGTATGTCTGGCCCTACCGGCTGCTCCGGAGATACGGCCGGGACAAGGTGGGCGATGGGGGACCCTTCGTGCCCCGCGCCGAGGCCTGTCCCCCCTCAGGCTTTCCCTTGCCGAAGGGTAAGGTGCTGATGTGCCCGATCAGCCTGTGGCAGCTGCGCAGTGGGCCCTGCCAAATGCCAGAACTGCTGCGGCCCTTGGTGACCACAGCGGGGTCCCCAGGGGCATCTGTGATCCTGTCTGTCCTCAGCTCCTGCCTGTGTCACCACACAGGAGCGTGGGCTAGCAGGACACCCGTCGCCACTGAGGGTATAGCTGGGCAGAGCCCCTCTCTGTGTGGTCCTTGCCCCACTCCCACTGGGGGCCATTGCAGCCCATGCTGGCCCTTTTGCCGGACATTCCAGCAGCTGGCTTGCCCCTGTTCTTCATCCCAGCGCTCCCCAGCCCATGCCTTGGGCAGGCATGTCCTTCCGTGCTGCGCACAGGCATTCCCCAGCCTCTGGGGACCTTGGCTCCCTGCAGTCCTGGCTCTGCCCTGGATTCAGTCCATCCCTCCTGAAGGATGGTGGCCAGAGCACGAGGGGCTGTTTGAGACACTAGGTACTCTAGATTTCTTCACCTTACGGACCGTACTGCTCTTAGCCTGGCTAACCTGCGTAGGTCCACACAGAGGAGCCACATGGTGTGAGGAGCAGGCAGCTACACTCACAGGTCCCCGAGCAGTGCTGGGTTGGCTGTGCTTGTGTTTGGCAGCATTGACCCACAGAAGGAAGTCTGGCCCCAGAGGCTTTTGCAGCAAGCCCAGAGACTGCTGCTGCATGTGACAGAGCCCCAGTGAGGCAGAAAATGTCACCTGGATTCAGGGACTGAGGTTGAGGAAGGGTGTGGGCATCTGCTGGTGGGAACCTGTGCACGAGTGTGTGTTCAGGCCTGAGGAATGTAGCCCTGGTGCAAGACTTCTCTTTGAATTACATTATACCATTAACAGAGTAATGCTGGTAAGGCAAATGCTTTGCCTACCACTGCTAGCCAAGCTGCTGCTTCTGGCCTTTCTCCTGTGGAAAGCTGCGTTCCTCTGTCTTGTATCTCCCGCCTCTAGATGGCTTCCCTTCTGCTTGACCAATGCTGACTTACCCAAGATGCCCACAAGTTTCCCCTGCTGAACTGTCACTCATCTTCTCACTGCACTCTATTCCCAGTGCTAATTGCGTATTATTTCCTAGACTATCTGGTGCCAGTGGTTGACCCTGCTGGAGTTGCTCACGTAAGGCAGCAGGTCTCCAGCAGGACCTTCAGCTCTGGCCCTGGGGCATCTCGCAGTGATGTCTTCCCAAGTGTGCATCCCACTCCAATTTCACAGCTTGTTCTGGGCTGCTGGGCAGCACAGCCTCCCCCCCCACAGGCGCTGTGCAGCTGCTGAGTGCAGCATGCCCCTGGGGTGGTGCTTGCTGAGCTGTGGCCCTCTCTGGGGGGAACGGAAGGAGCAGGATGTTCAGTGAAGTCTCTCCTGCAGGATGTGCAGGATCAGCACTGCAGCCATGCGCCCTTCAGCAGGAAGCACTGCCTGCACAATGCGCTGGGTTGGCAGGTGCTGGGCAGGATGTGACCCTTCCACTTCCTCTGCAGGTGATGTTCTCCTTCGAAGCTGGCAGGCGCTGTGACTCCGGCCCAGGGAACTTCACCTTTGAGACCAAGCAGGGCAACGAGATCTTCCGCCTGGTAGAAGCCTCCATCCGGGAGCAGAAAGCGCAGGTGGAGGAGAACCGGCAAAGCTGTGACTCGCTGGATTCAGACAGCCCCAGCATGGTGCTGATCCGCCAGGCCCTGGCCGACTCCCTGAGCCTGGAGCTGCCCGTGGAGGGGGATGACACCCTGGCACCCAAAGCGGGGCTGTCGCCGAGGCCCAGTGCAGCAGCAGAGGAGAGAGACGCTACGTCTCTGCTGAAGACCCGGAGTCTGCCAGAGCTCCCTGTGCCACAGGCCAAGCCCACGGTCCCAAGCACACCCCCGCGCTCCCCTCTGCCAAAGGTGTCCCGTGCTGTGCTGCCAGCTGAGGACCCATCCAGTGTGTACTCGGAGCCCCTGGACTCGGTGAAGGGCTTCCGGCCCTGGCTGGACCCACTGTACTCAGACCCCATAGACAGCAAGCCTGTGAGTGGGGCCAAGGTGCCCAGCGGTGCCTCGGATGAGATGAAGCTCCGGCTGCCGGCGCCGCTGTACTCGGGCACGTACGAGCAGGTCCGGGCTGACGGACGCAGCCAGGCCCCCACAGTACCCAGGCAGAAGGAGCACATCTACGATGAGCCCGAGGGTCGCGCCCCCCGCTCACTGCCCACCCCCACCTGCATCTACGATGAAGCGCGGCCCACGGGCGAGGCCTGGCGCACCCAGGGCCATGATGGCAGGGGCGGCTACGAGTATCCCTACAACCCCAGCACTGATGACTACTCGGTACCTGCCTTTCAGGCCAAGGCCAAGGGCCCCAAGCCGGTGCCTGCCCCCAAGCCCCAGGCAGCCTTTATCCCTAAAGGTGCCGAGAGGAGTGGGGACCCTGGCAGGCGGCGAGGGAACGCTGTCCCAGAGAAGGTGGTTGTCAAACCTAGCCTCAACAGCAGCAACAACAACAATGTGGAGGTGCTGTACAGCCAGGTGGTGAAGCCCCAGAACGTGCAGAAGAAGGAGCAGTCTGTGGATGAGTGCAGTCTGTCGCCTGTCTACGAAGACTTAGGAGAGATATAGTGTGCTGCTGCTCTGTACCTGCCCGGGAGGGACTGGGGGGCCCAGGCCCATTCTTAAGCGGTGCCAGCTGCTGTTCTCCACGGGTCCTGTGGGTGGCTTGGGGCCGGGGACTCTTCTGGCTCAGGCAGAGCCCCTCTTGCTCACTGGTGCTGAGGGGCTGTGGTTCCATGGAGGCCTTTTCCACAGCAAGAGCAAGAGAGCTGTGGCTGGTGCAGGTGCCAGTATGCTCCTCCGGCTCTGGAGCTGGCTCTGCTGCCGCCTCCTGCGCCCTGCGCCCGCTGCTCTGGCCTTGCTCTGGCTTCCTCTCTGACCAGGCTGCAGGGTTGGGATGCCCATTGTGGTGCATGGAAGTCTGCTTGCCATCAGTCTCCAAGAGTATTTTTATACAAAATTATTTTAATATTAAAATCTGCCTGTCTCAGAATAAAATGTTTGCCTGTGGCGTGTCTGGGCTGTCAGGCATACGGATGGGGAGGTGCTGGTGCAGTGCTGCACAGCAGGGCAGCCCAGCTGAGCAGTGTTCACATGATGGTACATTAATGTCTGTGCTAGAGCTAAGAAGAAACCACGAAGAAATGCCAGGTTCAGCTGTGGCTGGGCTGCCCTGGTGCCGGGGGATTAAGGGATATGAGAGTCCGGCTCGCAGATACCTTTATGCGCTGATGGGGGTGCAAAATGTTGTGATGGCCTCCGAGCATAAGGCTGGGCAGGGCTGAGCTCTGCTGCAGCTCAGTGACTGTTGATTAGCCACAGGATCTCTTCTTCCATAGCCTGATCCCTCTGCTGATTTCCCCCCACTCCCAGCTGCTCTTGAAAGGTCTGGGATGGCCCAGTCTGGATCCCATTACTTCAGTGGCAAAAACTGATCCTTGCTGTGTGGTCTGAGGCTAGGGGTTTGGCTGTGATTGCTGTGTGGCTAGCTTTGGGCAGAAACGTGTGCAGGGGAAAAACAGGTTGTCCTTTTGGTACTGGTAACGGTTTTGAGAGATTTTTTTTGTCCCTTCTGTGTGGGGCTACCCTGGCATTGGCTGTCCCTGAGTTTGGATGGGGCTACTGATGACTTCTGCAGGTTTAACAGCCTGTTGATGTAGATAGCAGCAAAACAGCCAGCTGACAAGCAGCACTATGATGTACCTGTGCAGAGGACTAAGCATGACTGCTGCAGTCCCAGTTCAGACCCAGGGAACCACAAACCATTGGGGAAGTCTGGAGGATCAGGTTCAGGTCTGCAGACTGGTGAGATGGTGACAAGGTGGTGAGCGCTGACTGGACAATTGTCTGATGCCCAAGTTGCAGGGGAGGAAGCCTCAGTCCTGTACCAATACAGCACAGTTGTAGGCAGGACCAATTTATGGCTGTTCTCCTGTGCTGGGTCCTCTTCCCCACTGGGGTTTTGCTGCAGGAGAAGGGAAGAAGCCTAAGGGGCTTTGGGAATCTGAGGGAGGCTGAGGTGGTTCCTGCATGGGACGAGAGGCACAAGCAGCAGGCATCTGCTGCTTATGGTTGGCTGCTGGGTGGTCCCATGCTTGTGTTCCTGTCCATGGCAAGTCCCTGCATGCATTCCAAGAGCAGTTCTGCCTGCCTGCTCCAGAGAAGAGCTCTGGGCATTGCTTAGCAGGGGGCCTAGGCCACCTGCCCATAATCCTTGCTCGTGACTCCAGTGTGAGGCTCTAAGACTTAAACAATGAAGATCAGCCTCCCAGGAATGGAGCCCCGGGGCTGTCCCTTCCATACGGCCATGGGTATTTGGGCATCTCCATCACTGTGGTCACTGTATCTCACTGCACTGTGTCCGCTCTGTCCCATGGAGCTGAGCATGATGGCTAGCAGGGCCTGTTACTGAGGTGGGATCCCAGGGAAAAGAGATGGCTCTGATGGCTCTGCTCTCCTGCTTAGCAGTCCTCCCAGGAGCATGGTGTTTGCATCATGCCCTTTGTCAACTGCGTGACAAAGTTTCTCAGGAAGTACAGGTCAGTGCTGGGATTGCTGCATAAAGTACGCATTATGAACTACAGGCAGTAAGTGAACATTATGGTGGATAACTTTATTTTGAAACAGCTTGTCAGAACGAAGCAAGTAGAACACAAACCCAGGCTGGTGCTGTGTTGGCTTGCAGAACAGCCCCAAAGGCACACACAAGCCATAAGGAGGAAAGCATCCAAGCAGCAGTTGGCCGGGAGAATGGTGCTGTGCTGCCGCTCCAGCTGCAGTGAGCTGTCACTGTGTAGCAGCCAGCCGCGGCCTTACGGCCGGCTTGGCACTTGCTGCAAACACCTTCATAAGCTGGGGAGTTGGACAGTGAGACCAATTATGGAAGCAAGAAAATCAGCACCATTGTGGGTAGTGCTGCTGTCAGGAGGGCAGCATTCTGGGCTTTAAATTCTAAAGCCCTGCTGAACCTGCTCCTGCAGGATGAGGGCAGCTTGATTTTACTGCCTACTTTATCCATCTGTCTGACTTACTCACCGCTCTGCTTGCAGCTTTTCTGCACCCGCTGACAGCAATCTGTGGTTTGTGGTCTGCGCTAGCCTAGCATCAGAAACCGAAATTTGAGGCATGCTGGTGATGTGTGCTGGCAAGAATGGGAAACGTGGGGTGTTGCAGGGGATAGCTGAATCTCTGGACAGACGGCCCCAGAGTAGCAGGCTTCCTGCAGACTGACTTGGTGACTAATAAAACCGTAAAACAAGAAGGAGGAACAAACGATGGGAAGTGCCTGTCTGACCAAGGCCAAGTTTAGTGTCTTGCCTGACCACTTCCGGCCCAGTGTGTAAGGCTTGGCAGCTGAGCGAGAAGCCAAGCTGTGACTGCATGTGAGCAGGCTCAAGCAGTGCGTTCACTGCAGGAACTCATCATACTCTTTGGGGAGCAGGGAGTGCTCACAGGAATCTCTCCTTGTCGCTGCTGGTCTGAACACTTGGACAGGAGAAGGAGCCATCAGAAGGGGTGCCACCGTAGCTTTGGCTCTGCTCTGATGCTGCAATATAGGGACAAAATATGAATGCACCTTGTGGAAGGAGGCGCTGGCTTGTCCAACAGCACACTGTCCGATTGTGTCTGCATCTGCCAGCTCTTCAGCATCCCTCTCCTCAATTGCATAAGCTTATGCTACACCCATCCCCCTGCTCTGTCAGCTGCAAGTGAATGTTGCCCTTGCCACGGGCTGCCTTCCCTGTACCACTAGGGTGTGAGGGAGCTGCCCTCAGCCCTTCTGCAGGAATCAGACCAGAAGTGCAGAACAGAGACTAGGCTAGTCAAAGGCAGGAGACATACCTGCTTGGGTTGATGCCGCTCTGGTCGCTGGTCCCTGGGCTGGGCCTGCTGCCTGTGCAGAGGTTTGTACAGCATACTCTTCAGGTATTTGTAGAGGTTGCTTTTTAGGTGCAAGGGGTTATAAGCAACTTCCACTTCCAAGCTGTTCAGGGCACTCTGTTCAGACAGAACAAAGAACCTAGTGGCTATGAGATATGACAGGTAGAGACTGTGGGGTTTGCTTGGGGTTTTTTTTTGTTGTTTTTCATGTCGAGGCCTTTTTTTGCAGGGATGAATGATACAGATGCTCCATGCCACCCTGCAGTGATGGAAGAAGGGATCTTTGGCTGTGCTGCTACCCACAAGGACCACTCTTAGCTTTGTATAGAACAGGGGGCATCTGCAACGAGGTCTTAATGGATTAAGGTATCCCCTTGCAGGATGCAGTCCTATCCTCCTCCATGCCCAGAGTTGGCCAACAAGCTGGAGCACCCTTTCTGGGCACTGTCTCCCTCAACTCTCTGCTTCATAAGACTTCTTCCCCTTCCCCCCAACAGATGTGCAACATTGCTCCAAAGGACAGGCATTTGCTGTCTGTGAAGAAAGCCGTAGGATATATTGGCTGATGGGAAGAAGTTTTGGAGTGCTCCATCATATTCCAGCTGTCACTAGACATTTTCACAGCTGTTTCCTCTTCTACTTATCTGCTAAGACCAATAGTGAGGGCTCTGCCCTTCCTGGCAGACAACTCAGGAGAAGAACATATGGATGCACAACAGGAAATGCAGAAGCATGAATCTATTGGAACAAACAGAGACACTTTATGTATTGATTTATCTTATCCCTAAAGCAGTTCTCTCTGCAGTCTGGGGAGATCCATGTTCCCCAGCAATGAGGGAGATAAATACATCTTCAGCAGCAGCTGCATGTCCTGTGCATCAAGGCTGATCATTACTCTGATCCCTGCTTTAACAACTGGGATCCTTTCCACAGATATTTGTGCAGGGCTGTCAATGACTTACCTCTATAGAGCCATGCACTCTCTCAGGATGTTCAGCAAGGAGGGCTGGGAAGGTTGACGGCAGCAAGAGCTCCCTGATGGCGACCGCTCTGACAAGTAGAGTGGCAGAGTCGGAAGGGACAATGATGTAGTAGGAATGCACCACGATGTTGCAGTTTGGACTAGTGTTCTGTGGCTCACGTTTGGCCAAAAGCATCCACTTCCTTTTCTAAATGGCAAAAGCCAAAACTGATGTGAACAATGGGCAATAGCCACTTCCTTCAGCACTTTCACTGTAGGGGCTGCTGGGTTCAGGAGCAGACACATTCATACACATCAGAATAAGAACACCATTCTGCATTATGGTCGAGGATAGTATGTTGTTTCAGGGTTCTTTTTTTTCCCTAATTGAACGCAAGGCTATTTTTAAGAAAAACATCCAATTTTGCTTTATGACTTGTCAGTAATGGAAAGTCCTCCACATCCCATGCCTTAGTTAATTATTTTCACAGTTAAAGATGCATGTCTAATTCCAGCCCTGACTTTTGCATTTCATACCTCCAGACAGTGGATTTCTGATAGGCTAGAGAGTCTTCTCTAAGGTTTGATATGCTGTGGGGTCTTTGCAGTGGATGCATTGGCTGGAAGGATTTACAAGCCCAAGTCTGGCCCATGAGATGAAGCTGCAGCTTTTGAAAAATGTTTTCTGGTGCAGGCTAGACAGATCTTATGAGATGTGCACTAACTGTTCCTTTCTATGGCAGTGCCTCCCCATGAGACTGCAATTTTCACACACTCACCATAAGACTATGACACAGAGCATGGAAGCTGTGCTGGTTTATCTCCAGTTCATCCCAGTCTAGCTGCCAGCAGCTTGTGGGCTTCATGATGAAGGGCAGGCCATACAGTACAGACTCACAGATGCCTTCAGACTTCAGAGCCCTGCAAATATACAGCTCGTGAGTGAAGCACAGCCAACATGAAACCAGCAAGACCATCTACCAGGAGGTGACTAGCCCAAGTGGCTATGGCAGTTACCAGCTGCAATACTGCTACAAGCACTTAATGTCTGTATTGCTGTGGCCTGTCACAATGAAACCTTGCAGAAAAGTCCAATTGCAGTGAAAAGAGGCTTTCCTGCTGATTTCCAGATTCCCTTGTATCTGTGTTGACAAGAGCATGCCAAGAAGCAAATCCAGTCTTCATGTATTTTGTGTACAAAACGGATTGTTAATCTGGCCTCTTGGGCAATAACTCACTCAGGCAATTACACCTCTTCCTAAGTGATTGTTTTGCTGGATCGTGGTTCTCTTTCAAGTGAAAAGGGAAACTGACGTGTGCTCTGTTCCTGCACAGAGCCAACATCCCACCACCAACACTACTACAGACTTTGTAGTGCTTGACATTGCCTGTCCGTAGCACACTTCTGCTTCAAATAGCTTCAGTGCTTTGGCTGTGGGCCATTTATGCACAATAACAGTGCTCTTCAGCCACTGACAGGATGAGAATCATTTTAAGAACAACTGTATATGTCAGAAATTACACAAAATTTTTCCTATAAATAAACCTCAGAAAAGACACTAAAGAGCATCACTCTTGTTGTTGTGCTCTGGGCTTACCAGCCATAGACTACTGATGGGAAAGTGAATAAGTTCTTACGTGAAGTCACATGGCACTATGAGGCTTTGCTTGCTTTTTTACTACTAGGCAACTAGTTAGCTCAGGCTCTGACATCCAATTAATTGCTGTGGTCTCATTAAGTAGTGAGAGAACAGCAGAATTATATATGGAGCAATGGCTGCAATCTACAGAACTTCACACTGGAGGGAAAGAACTGTTGCATGAATAACATATATGGTGTTAACACTTATGAAGTGCTAATGTCAGGGGAACAACATTTTTGGCTCTGCGATCCTGTCTGCATGTGTGGGATGTGCTGTTTCATAACACTAAGAGCTACAGGGGTTGAGGGTATCTTATGTCAGAATTTTGCTAACTAGCACTTTGAGTCCCCCAGCACTTTATGGTGATATTACTAGGTCCTAGTTGAAATTGTACAGAAAGAGTAAAGGTTGCTATTATACCAGCCTTTCAGTTACCAAGCGCAAAGCACATAACAATGCTTACTTTACAACCCGGAGTTTATACAGCACTGTAGCCGGCCAGGCTGCCATCTGGCAGGGTGAATTCAAATCTGCTGCTCTCACGGTGCCATCAGCCGTCCCAGAAAGTAGAGCTGGGTCAAGCAATCTCTCCTGCAAATCACACTTCAGGCACACTAGGAGAAGATTATTGGTTTAGATTGCTGGAAATGGCAATGTTTAGCATATGACATGCTCAAAGCACTTAATAAGTCAATAATTTCTAGCAAGAGCAACTATTAAGGGAAAAACAATGCTAAAGCCTGTGACACAGGCAACAATCTATCCCCATTTTACACAGAGGGAGAAATACCACATGCTTGGCATGTGAATGAAACAATGGTTGGTTGGTAACCGGGCAGACAAGTTCCAGTTTTGGCGACGAGTGGCCAGCTATAGAGGCAGCAGAAGCTCGTTTCCCAATGCCATACCGGGTTCAGGGCCACACATTTCCTGCCAGCTATTCTATCTGTGTCTGTGGAGAAACCAGCACACTGATGACACTAACTCTGGTATAATATGATATATAGCTGCATACAATTTCTCTGGCCTTCTACAGATTTCTTGAATGTGGGAAGGTGAAAAAACCCAACTGCGGTGTAACTTGGTTTGTCTTGCTAGCTGTAATAAGACAATGCATCGAGTATGAAATTCAATGTTATGATGAAGGAAAATCCACCTTTAACAAAATACCATAATTGCCTGTGCTGGTCTGGAGGCTGTTACAGTAACTACTATATAAATAAAAAGTCACACCAGGTTTTCTGATCTGCTTGCTATGGAGGATATCTGCAAAAGCCACCAGCAACTTTCTATGAGCTTTACTTCCAGTCTGGGACTGGCCTGTGGATCACCAGAAGGAAACAAGAGTGCTTCTGCTGTGATGGCAATGGGAAGCTGCATGTGAGTACCATATTGGAGTGGCGTATAGTACTGTATTAGAGAGGCATGGAAAGAGGATTGCCAGAACTGCATGTGCAGATTCCCATGGCAGTGCAATGGTGACAGTACAGTTAACAACAACTTGCAGGAAACACCTATGTCTGCTGTAGCTGTTGGTGTTTTCAGTGCTCAACCAAGGATGGATTAGGGATTTGGACTTAGACTAGTAAAGGAAAAAAAATCACATATTCCTTATAAATTTTCCCATGCATTATTATAGCTCTTGGCAGCTCCAGGTAGAACAGTAGCTATTTTGGTGCTAAACTAATGGATATAAATGCAAGCCAAGTAAGACAGCCTTTATTTAAATGCAGCTCTGGCACAGGCTTTTAGTATCAAACACAAGGAACACAATCTTTAGGGCTATACAACTGAGCCAGAAGGTCCTTGGCTTTCAGTATGTAAGGCCCCTTTTATCTTGACGAAGTGGCTGTAAATTCACATACTCTTCAAGGCACATTTTTGCTGTAGAATGGAAATTAATTATAGCATCAGCAGCCACAGGACATGGTGGCAACCTAGAAGTATTCTAAGCAAATGGCACTTCTTAGCCTGAGACAACAGAAACTCCAGACAGCTTTCAAAGTCACCCAGAGACCTTACTTGGGTCTCTAAATGTGAGGGAACAGGCCCATAGGACAGGCCTGGGTAATCTTTAAGGCTGTGGGATTTAGGAGCACCCTGCAGAGCAGGAGAGAAAATGAAATACTTAGGGTGGTCTTGGGTGCACTGGCATGGCTGTAGCCTCCTGATGGAAGGAGGAGATGGAGTTGTTCGCTCTCTGTGCTGTAGTCATGTAGCCATGTTTTAAACAGCATCTCCAAGCTGATGACATTGTCCTCTACGGTTTGCACATCGATGTCCATTCCCATGATTGCAATATCTGCAGGAAAAAAAGGTGAAAAAGCAAAAATATTTTCAGCCATTCTTTTCAGCCATTCAGAACATTCTTTTGCATTTTCCACTACACTATACCTCCTTAGTCCCTCAAGTGCTTTTACATGAGAAGTGCTTCAGAAGCTATTACCATGCAAATCACAGCACAGCACTGTGATCCCAGCCCTTCTAAAAGGACATTGTTAGAAGCTGAGCTGCTCCACAGGCCACAACAACACCCTTCTCATCAATGGGGTGGGTGGATTGGCTACTACCGTCTTCAGAGGACTAGCTGTGACTGATGCAAACTATCCTTTGCTGCGGTCATCTTGGCACTGGCCTCAGAGACTCTTCTCACAATTTTAAACCATTCCTCCTTTTCCCTAAGTAAGAGACACTGGATACGTGGTGCTATGAGAAATGAGAGAGACTGCAAAACTGAAATGCTATGCTAATGGGGAATTTTGTAGTCGTGATGGAAAAGTACTACTCCTCATACAGAAGATGAACGTTACTTTGCAATATGGCCCCGTGACTAAATTGCTAACCATCCTCAATGTGTGTTTAAAGGAGCAGCTAGTCACAGACCTGAGTAGAACAGAAGCAAAACTTGACCTGGACCTGACCAACACAGAGGACACTGTTTCAACATGTTACTGTTGAAGTGCTGCTTGGTAACACAGCAATCCCACAGAACATCCTTGCAGGTAAAACAACAATCAAAACTATCCACCAGCATTACATTTCATTTCAAACAAGTGAAATGCATAAAATTTAGAGACTTGTTAAAAAGAAATTAAAAGGAGAAAGTTAAACCATTTGCAAGGACAAAGGACATAGCAAGGATATTTTTTGCATATTTGCAAGGACATAGCAAGTATTTAAGCTACCAGGCTGGAGGTGCAGAGCAAATGTATATGATCTAGCAACAACATTTAGGAATGGAGAAATGTAGGCTGGACAGCAGAGTTAGGGAGGTCATAAACAATATTAAGTCCTTGCAAAAAAACCCCAACACCCCCCCAATAATAACTCAAAGGTGCATCCAAATGAGAAGCTAGCATAAAGTCTTGCAGATTAAATAAATTAAAAAAAAAAAAAACAACAGGTAAAAGTGAAACCCCTCCCAAATCTGAGTAACAATTTGCAAAATGCATAAGACGTGTAATATACCCATTTGTAAACACAGAAGGAACAGACAGCCTGGTAGCATTAATAGGGTCACCATACAGGATGTGAAACAGGTATTCTGAGAAGATGAATACGTAGCAGAAATAGCTTTCCCCCCCGCCCCCCAGTGTGTTTACTAGGCCAGCGGGGGACTAAAATACAGTGCTACATCCATCTACAATGCGAAATATTTTCTTTATGCATTAGTATTTATAGTTTGCAAAAATAACACTATGCAGCTGCTCCTACATAAAAAAAAAAAAGAGTAGTTGATTAATCTCCCTCTACATGACAAATAATCTAGGGCTAATATAATTACTGTAAGTCTTCACCTTGCAAATGCACTTTTTGTAGTATGGCCATCACAGCAGGACACACTTTCTAGTTGTCTCTGCCTTCCAGCCTTGAGGAAGGCATTGAGATCATGTAGGCTGTGCCTGTGCAGCAAAGCAGAATCAACTCCTACTTACAAGAGGAGCTCCTGCACGCTGTCCTTGCTACTGAAAGCCTTTCCTTCTTAATGTCTGGTCTGACTGCCCTTGGTTGCAAGGGCATTTCCCTCCTTTTTTTTTTTTTTTTTTTCAGTTCTTCCCAAATGTGTATAGGAAACTGATTATTTGTTTAGTTTTATAGCAGCTTTTAAAAACGTGTCTTAAGACTGCTCCCATGTCTTACCCCAGTCTTTTCTGATGCTTATGGGAATAAGAGTTTCTCCCCTATGGAGCAATGCTGGAGGATACTCTGGTGGAAGGGAAGAATGTCCTGCTTCTCTCTGGAGACTGCTCCTCATGATCAGAGCTATTACCACTGTCAGTCACTTGCCCTGGAGCTGAGTCTTGCTCTCATTTCCCTGCAGAATGCAGCGATGCACCTGGAGAGCATGTTGGTGTGTTTCAGCTGTGATGCACTCCCAGCTTTTTTTAGACTTAGGTTTTTCTCTGGGATATTCACTGAAGATGGCATTAACAGTTCAGAAGACAAAGCACCAGGAAATGCATGTGATTGACAAATAGTGTATACGCAGGTGACCAGGGGAATTATCTGTGTTTTGAGAGACAGTGTTTTGGGGCTGGTAAATGTTTCAGTCCTTTCCTCAGTAAATACTTTCCTATTTTTTTTATTTTCCCTTCTGTAATAAATATGTAGCCACTTACACATCTTAAGCTGGCACAATATATGGCAATTGTAAAAAGAAATTCACTGCATTCATTGCTGTCCATTGTTAGGAAAGAACAGGTTCGGATGCTGACATCTACTGTGTGATGGGTCTTAAAATTCCTAGAGAGCTGATATGCAGAGCCATTTACTGGTCAGCAGCCTGCTGAGCGATATAGAAAAAGGTTTGCTGCAGCTTGCAGAAGATGGATTATGGTCATAAAAAATGTATTAGTGCTTTATCTTCGGTGCTTGGTTTTTGTCTTCCCAAAACAGAAATAGATAGGGCCCGTACCTATATCACATACAAATATTAACCTTCATTAGCAAATGGTTTGGCAATGCTTAGATGCTTTAAGTGTTTGTAATGGGGCAGGGGCAAGAAAGAGAGAATAATAATTCTCATGTTATCAATCAGAGGTCAGTCCACTGCATCTTATCAATTACTCCCACACACTATTCCCACCAAAAATGCTGTATGCATTGCTCTCTTTATGGGATATATATGACATCATGATCTCTTCTCCAATCTGCAGTCTGGCAAGCCGTCACGTTTCATCATTAAAGAAACATTGCAGATTTAGCCTCTGTCCCACAGAGGAGCTGCTTTGCAGTTTTGAAAAAGCAATCCTTGTTGCTTGTCACATGGTCTTTGTTTATCTAGAAATGTACTCTCCCAAGGAGGTTGCTCCTGTGCAAGCATTTTTCATCCATGACACGTTGTTCTTAACACATTCAAAGCTATTCTAAGAATTGCCAACTGCGGAGTTTCAAAATACTGGAGTCTTTTCTAGCTGCATTAACCTGGAAATGAGCCTATGAGAGGGGAGATCCTGATCCTGTCTTCCTTCTTTCAGTACCACAGGAAATTGTAGATATATGTTGCTTTTTTTCCCTCCCTGCTATGGTAAAGAGAGGAAATTTTCTGGGTCAGCTGAAAATCAGGTGCTTTCTCAGGATGTAGATTTTGCATCTCCAGATCTCCTTGGCTTTGGAATAACCAATTTGTAGTCTAGTACTATGTGACTGTAAAATAACACAGATAACATTCATTAATGGTCTAGGAGGAACCCTTGCAGTGGATTAGGAGCTCGCTGCAGTATAAGCAAGGCAATGAGATGATATGAGCCTTAAAGGTCTTACAGTCCAGCAGAAGATGCAAAAGAAGGAAGCAGGGTAATAGCATATACTCCATAGGAGTCTAAGAAGAAAATGCAAGCTTCTCACTGAATTGTCCATAAGAGTGTCTTGAAATCATGGAATACAAGTCCATTTTATCTGGCAAGATAATCAAGTGACATGTCTCACTGAAAGCCTGAGCCAAGTGTCACAGCTGCTACCTCCCTAATGTCTAAACCTCCAGCTCGTTGCCTGTGCCTCCCCAGTGCAAGTGGCTGTCTTGAATACGCTACTCAGCAGCATATTTGACACTGTACGTATTTTTTTCTTGCATAAATGGAAACTTTTAGCTTTGACCAGATATTTAAGAAGCCCAGTTTAACAAGGCTGTTTCTGTGTATCTGGCATTTGCCAAATATGACTGCTTCATAGAGACAGGGAACAACTGCACAAACATGCCCCAAACTCTATTGTTTCCTTCATGTTCATCAATTAGAATTTGTCTTACGTCCTTAAATTTCACTTCCAAAAATCCTTAGAGAGTGGGGGCAGGAGGAGGGAGAAAAGCTAAGTATTCAATTCCAATAGCTATATCTCAATATAGGTTTGTTACTCACATAAATGGTCTGCAGATCTACAGGATTTCTTTAAAGATTAAAGAGATGATAGACCCTATAGCACAGATTTGCAAGTTAAGTGAAAACGGGATCACTTTTTCTTTTCCCAGGGTAGTGTGAGCCCAGACCAGTTTCCTGCTATCGAACAGTTTTGATGGAGGAATGGAATGAAGGGGAGGGATTTAGGACTGTTTCTTTCAATAACAATGGCTTATAAAATACACAAAATTACAATTCTAGTTGTTCCTGGAAAAAATAAACAAACTTGCATTTATTCCAGTATTTCTGTACTAATATAGAATACTAGATAGACCATTAAGATGTAATGTTAGAATATTATAGAATATTAATTAGTACACAGAACATGTAATAAACATATTCTATGTTTAGAAGATCACAGAAGATCTAAACATAAACATAATTTATAAACATAGTTCCCAGCTCCTTAATTCTTAATTTAACTGTTTTCCTGTGGTATGGCTTTTATATGTAGGTATATATGTCCAATAATCTCAGTTTTGTTATCAAAGTCTTAAGACAACTGTGCTATAAGCATCAGAAAGCATGGGATTGTTTTTCCCTATCACACCGTGATAGTAGTTCTCAAGCAATAGAACATCTTTTGCTATATTTGCTGAAACAATTTTGTGAGCTGTTGCAAGTTTCTTCAGTGAAGTAGATTGTCTAGTAAATGTTTTCAGTTCATTGTAATATGCTGTTATGATACTTCTGCCATTTTGAAAGCAAGTTTTTGTGATGCTTTTCAAAATGTCATTTAAGAGAAATATGCTGTGCGATTAAAACATAATAAAGGCAAAGCTTTGTTTCCTATTCAACCACTCCATGTTTCAGCACCAGCTATTCTTGGAAATCCCACATCCTGCATGGGATTTCCAGTAAGATTATTCTTTTTTGTTGCCTTTTCCTAATACATTTAGTCTGTGCCATTTTGAAGGTCGCTAAATTAATTCAGTTAGGTTTAAATACACGTATGATGTTCACCACTACCTAACTCATACTGTAAACATTTTTGCAACCTGTGCTTAAAATTTCACTTTCATGTCCCCTTAAATAGTGTAATTATCAGCTTGTTTTTGAGGTTTGGAGAGAATAAAACTCAGCACTACTGTTGCATGCAGAAGAACTGTCTGACTGCACTAATGTTACACCTGAGTGCGTTACTGTTACTTCCTTTCAGGGAGTCTGCCAGTAAAAAAACTTGGGTCCTTGGGTGAAAAAAAAAATCTAGTAATAATCAAGAGCTACAGCTTTTCATTGTTAGAGTCAGTCCACATTTCTATTGCTTCCAAACTTGGCATTCATGCTAATGGGTGGCTGTTGCTGGTCTATGACAGACTTTTCTCCACCTTATGTCTTTACCTTAAAACTAGATGTCTTTCTAAAGGTTCTTGATTCTCCAGGAACTGTGGGCTTGATTCAGAAATCTAATAAAAATGTACTCCCATGTTATAAAGGGAACAAAATTAGATTGTATTCTTGAAGTCTGTCAGTATTTAAAAGACAAAACAAAAAATCCTTTACTCCAATCGTGTAATTGCCAAGAGAGTTATCTCCCAGAGGAAATATTAACACACAGTCTGTTAAAAAGAAAGGATTAATGCATCCAAGTTAACTGGGAAAGAAAGGTGAAACACCAAACAGACCATTCTGGTCTATTCTACCAAGGTCCAGGTCGGTCATTACAGACAGGTGGTGGATATATTTATGGACGACAGGTGAAGCTAGGAAAACAACATGTTCCTATTCTCCTTCTTGAAATTAGGAGTCATTGAATATTAGGTCAGGAGAGAAACAAAACCTTGATTTTAAGTATGTTTTAGCAGAAGGTTCTGGAGAAGCAGAATGTTGGGCTTAGGGAAGAACATGTAAGGATTACTGCAGTGAATGTCAGAAGTCAGATACAGAGGCACTCAGACCCTTTATACCCAAAAACATCCACACAAGAGAAAGGGGAGAAATGCCAGTAACCCTCCTGCCTGACAGGAAGGCTGTTTTGAAAGTAATACCCAGAATGGTTGGATAAAAAAATCAATGTGTGGTCTGGTCAAAAGGTGCATTGGACAGTAGAGCTTCCTGATTTGGGGACCAGATTTAAACCATCCTTTACGAAAATTTGGGACAGTGAGATGAAAGAACTTTGAGGAAGTTTGGCTAGCAGGACACAGCTAACTGATCCTTACAAAGCAGACATGAGGTCCAGCAGCTGGAACAGCAAAAAAGAGACAGAAGCCTACAATGGTACAAAGATTTTTGATGAAACCCAGTCAGAAAATATTTCCATTCTCATTGGTACACATGGAGACCATTAACTGTTAAGACCTCAAAAAGAGGACGATAGGGCCAACCAAGAAAAGAGCTCAAACTCTAGCAATCTAACATTAAAGCCCTAGAGCAGGGCAGAAGAGGTTTTGAGAGCAATTTACCAAAGCCATTACAAATAGGTTAATTTTTTTCAGGTTAATCAGATTCATAACATTTTAAGATCTCTGAGCTCTGTGGTAGAGCTATATAAAACAGTAACAGAAAAAATAAATTGGAAACTGTCATTTGCTTCCAATAAGCTGAGATGGAGAGGGCACAAAATTAATTCCTCAGGCAGAGGATTTTAAAAAGAGATGATTTTTTTATATGCTACAAATATAAATGCAGGATGCAATGTCCATTTATTGGGTGAAAGGGCTACACAACTTCTCTTTAAAAAAAAAATATGGTGGAGTTTTGCAGGCTGTAAAGCAGTCCTGTGACCAAGAGGCACACAGCATCTCCTGTTGTGTGGTGTCTAGTTTTCCAAGGCTTCCCCACAGGGTTCTGTGCAGCACCAGCTTGTTGCAAAGTCCTGACAATAATCGTCCTCACTTGAGAAGCCAGCATTTGCAGCCACCCAAAATACTGCCCTCTTCCCATATGAACAAGACTGGTGCTTTTAATTAATACCTCAGCCTCGGAGCTGTAGGCAACATTTCCTTCCACAATTTAGTAACTCGCGGTTTTGGTGCAGTTTTGGCATATTAAATTAATTCTGAAGTCACGTCAGAGTAACAGAACCATATTCCTCTTCCTTAGGAATCACTGTTCCCAGTGTTAGTGGTAAAGGTGCTGGTCAGAAAGAGAAGGTGCTCCCTTTCTCCAGCCAAGCAGTTTTACCTGCAGAGATGAGCACTGTCCCCAAGGCCTCTGTTTTCAAACAGTCCAGAATAACCAGCTCTAGGTCATTGAGGGAGACTGCCCCTTCAGGGCAGGAATCTTTTAAAGGGTAGTAAGAGGGTTGATATTCCTCTAAGTGCTTGATTATACAATTTAGAGATTGATTTGTTCTGCCACCAGATTAGTGGGATGCAGGGGCAGCAGGGAGGGCAGTCATCCTCTGTAGCAATATGCACCTACTCAGTGCTGTGCTGCAGATGGGGGGAAAACCAGCGTAAACTCCTGCTACTTAGCAGTCATTTTATCAGCCTCGAGAAAGAGCTGAAATAACTGAGCAGATTTGGAAGTTAGGTAAAAAAAAATATGGAAATGAAAGTTGCAGTTATAACTCTCTACCACTGAACCGCTGTCTTACTGGACTTTTGATCACCCTCTGGCTGGTTTATTTAGAGTCTGCTCAGCACCTTTTGTTTTGAAACAAAAAAGGCTCAAAACAGGAGCAAACAGGAATTTCTGTTTCTCATTACTGTAGCTTAAATTCTCACTGCTGAAAACTGTTAGTTTAAGAGATGAGTTCTTCAGAGATATGGCCAGGAAATATAACATTCAGGGTCTGAGGTGTACTCACTCTCTCACTAATGGAGCACGTGGCCACGTGTGCAAGGGAAAGGGCAAAAGTGAATCTATGATCCACCTAAGCATTCCCAGTCTCTACTCTGCTGGTTGACCAGAAATTTGCTACTGCAGCCAGAAAAGAACAGCTAGAGACAGTTAAGGCAACAACATCCAATGTTGCCTATCACTCAGTAAAAACAATATTATCATTGCTAGTAACAGGTTTTACACTAACTTTGCAAGGCATCGGGACTCAGGTTTTTAAGCTTATTATCAACTAGTTGTGAGAACTTGCTGTGTGAACCAGAGCTTGGTACCAGGTGTGTCTTGTTGATGGGGAGTTTAAGTGTCAGCAGTAAAGGCCTTTAAAATGGAGATGTGGATTAGAAAACAGAGGCTTCAGGGCTACAGAGAATTCATTGATGTGCAGTTGCTGGTTACTGAAGAAGTACAACCTTAAAAGCTCAAGAAAAACTGCCCTAACTGTAGAGAAAAGAAGCAGCAGTTAAGCAAGGACAATATCAGTGACAAAAAACAGCTAATCAACAGAGTAAGTACCTGACTCGGTCTGAGAAAGTAACCTTTCCTAGCATTGTGCAAGATGTAATCTGGGGGAAAGGACTAAAGGCTAAGAACTGTCTAGAAACCAAACATCTTGTAAAAGGACAAGATCTTGGGTTGGTGAGGGGGAGGAGAGGGTTATCTCTGTAGGCTCGCTGAAACTGTAAATGGGCTGCCTGCTTCTCCTTCCCTCCCTTCTGCCTGTCTGCATGCTTGCTTCTCTCTCCCCTGACTACCTGCTTCAAGGATTCTGGTTGCCTCTGCCTGCACCTTTTGATCAATCAGTCAATTGCCCAGGGTGATGTTCAGCAATATGTGTATATGTGTGCCTGACAGCGTGTTACCCCATAAACTCTATGCATTTGTGTCTTTAATCCCTCAATAAAGCTGTATTGCATGTTAAGGCAATTGTAGGTAATACCAAGAGATGCAGTAATGCATAGAGTCTATATGTTAATTTTGCCCAAATGTGATACAGCCCTAGAGAAGTATTGTGGTACAAACTTTTTGCTGTTTCTCTGGGCACAGTAGTTCCCATTTACATGAGTGATGCTAAATGGCACAAAGTAGCTTATATCGGACCAAAGCAGGAACTAGTGGTTGTACTGCTGTCCAAAACCATAACTTCCCTGAGTACCCTGTCTTATACTCACCATTGCTGCTGGGCTCTTCTGCTGGCATGCACTGTTCCACATCCTCAGGCTCCAAAAAGTCTCTCTTCAAAACCTCAGTGACTTGTATTCTTTGCAGACTCACAAGGTCTACATCTTTTAACTTCTTTTCCAGCTGCTTTACCATTTCTTTGCTGGGCTGGCTAGTCAAAATTGTGATCTGAAACACAAATCAGACTGTGCAAGACCTGCCTCTACCCTAATCCTCCCTTGACAGGTGATGATGCCTGGTCTGTTTGAATAGCATAGGTCCCACTATAGAGAGAGGAGAGAAATCTTGCTAAAATATCTCATCTATTTAAAAGCATTTTTTTGAGCTTTGCCTTATATTTAAGCCAACATGAAATGGATTGAGAGGTTCACTGTAAGAACACCAACAGGTTTTGTGCTACAGCTGGAAGAAGATGGAACAATGCACAACTTATATTCTATGCTTTGCACTTACAGTCAGTGAGCCCGTGTGTGCACGGGAGGGACTTTGCCTGAGACTTTCTGAGACAAAGCACCACTTCCCATTACTAAATGGGAATTACTAAATTTGGCCTTCTCACTTGAAGGCTGAATGGGATTTTTTTTTTTTAAAAGTATATGGTCTAACCTAAAGATGGTTCTTAAGAGACCAATGTCAGGTGTGAGTCACACCTCCCAGTTTTGATGTAATACTAAGTAAGTGACTGCAAAGAGTTTCTTCATCACTGACAATCAGCAACAGTTTCTAGAAACATGTCAGGTATGTTTGACACCAGCTTCTACCTTCAAAGAGTAGTTAGATAAGAAAGTTTCGAATTCTGACCTTACCTGATATTTAGTGATGGTGAAGTACTGAGCCTTCTCAGCACATTTGCTCATTTTTCCAAAGGACTATTTAATAATTCTAAATAAAAACTAAGGTGTATTTTAGGTAAGGCTGCTAACAGATGTTCTGTAGAGAGCATTTTGGGAAACTTAATGGTAGACCTTCACAAATGAGCTCTACTACAAAGATATTAGAAAATGTCAACAGAAATGACTGTTCAAGCCTTAGGGATTTTTTTTTGGGGGGTGGGGGTGGTGGTGGTGCAGGGGGCAGGGAGTATACCTTTTCCATCCAGATTTATCCTTAGTGTTTATCTATGAGATATTGAGAATGAAGTAGTAATTATGATCTCCTTTATGAACTGGCAAAAGTAGATAATAGGAACTGTTCTGGACTTGGGTGGAACAGAACCATCTAAAGATACTATTATTCTTTTATACAGATATGGACAGAGCGTTTCCTACAGTAGCACACCTTAATTTCATGAAAACCTTTAGGTTATGTGATGGAAGCTCACCTGCGCGCCCACAAAGGAGAACAGAGACACAGTGACGGGCAGAAGAGCCCAAGCTATGCCCCTTCCTGGCTACTGCCCTCAGCCCATCAAAGGCCCATTTCCCCAAGCCTAAAGGAGCCCAGGGGCACAATGTCAGACCAGGAGACCAAACTAGGGGCTTGGAGGAAGGGACACCCTCCTGGGGCCGCTGCCTGGGCTGTCCCCAGAGAGCTCTTGTCCAGGTGTGAAACCCATGAAGATGAGCCAAACCCCGAGCGCCTTTCTGACTGAGAGGGGGGTCGCTGCCTAGGGCTGTGGGACGTATTATGGGGTGCAGGGGAAGAACAGCTGGGGACTGCACAAGGCTGATTATGTTTAGGGGAGGAACCAAAAGTGGGCAGAGGGACGGAGCTAGGTGATTTGGGAAAGAACAAGTGTGGGGAAAATAGAGGGGTAAGGGGCTAAAAAGAGCCGGTCCCATGTAAACGGTTGGCTGGGCAGTATGCTTGTCTGGCCAGGCCCTGCCCAGATCACCACCGTCTGTCCCATCTTCTTCTTAAATTCCTTCCCAGCTCTGTGCTGGGTGAGGGCTCTCTTCTGTGTGCACGTGTGTGCGTGTGGGGTGTCTCGGTGCAACAGCTGGAGCCACACCGCGGGTTGGAGGCCCGTGGGTCTGTGGCGCAGTGGCTGGAGCAAGCGCGAGTGAGCACGTGATCGTTAGGAAAGACCAAAATGGCCCAGCCGGTGAATAGGTGAAACGGCTTGGGAGCACGGGGGTCTCTAAGGGCGAGACCTTGGGAGGAGGTGGCTGTTGGAGGGGAGCCCTGGCCAGCTCTGTTTGTCTGTACATGTGATGGTCTGTACCAGCAGCTGGAGTGGGGGTGCAGCCTTGGGGACTTGTACCTCCAGATGCAAGCAACTGGGGAGACCGGGATCCAGGGGGACTGAGTGTCTGAGCTCAGCTGATGGAGGGATCCACATTGTACGTACGGAGATAGATGGGGTGCGGGGTGTGTGTGTATATATACATATTTCTGCTAGTGGATCTCCATCCTGCTCAGGCAGAGAGGGGAGCAAGCTGAGGCCATTGGTGCCATCTATGTTTGTGTGAGTGCTCCGAGTGTCTGTGATCTGTTTGACCAAGCACACACGTATGTATGCGTTCTATACATGTGCTCTGTGTGCATCTGCCTGCTGGGAATACGTGCTCAACCTCACAACTGTTTGGGCCTGGGGGCATGGAGCTGTGGCAGCCTTGCTGATGTCAGATCAAGCCTGATTTCACTAACAAAGTATACATGTCCAACCAAATTTATCCCTAGTGTGTGCCTCTGAGTTACTATTACTATGGGCTCCTTTTAGGAACTAATGAAAAAGGCTAACAGGGACTGTTCTTGAGCTGGGAATAGCTGAACTGTCTAAAAGATATAATTATCTTTTGCAGAGCTATAGACAGCATTTGCTACACTGATGCACCTTTGTTTCATCAAAACCATAGCTGTATTACATCTGTAGCGTATCACCTTAGCCTTTTCACAACCTGAGCCATACGAGCACATGCTGGTCAGAGAGCAGGAGAAATATTTTACCACATGCAAAACCTGAGGTAGCTACTCTGACTTCCCTTCATATTACCACAGTTTCTAGATATAACCCCTTCATGCCATTATACTTCCTAATCTGACAAAAAATGGGCTACTGGTGACTTGAAAAATGCTTTTCAACCTGTTGCAGATTGGCCACATTTCCTGCCCTGTAGCTGCTGCTAAGACTTAGCTTTGCTGATGCTGGTGGATTTTTCCCTCTGAAGACAGGATCTGAGAAGGGTAAGCATTTTCAATACTTTTAACAAATATTTGGGTTTTAAATGATTGCAAGTTGTAACAAAGTCTGCCTCCTATGCTTACTAGTCGTCTAGGAATATTCTTGCCTCTTTGTGGTTTAACTGTTAGAAAAATGCACATTTGCCTAAAGATTACATCTGATTTGCACAGGCAAAATGCCAGCAGCACTCTTGTACTATAAATATCAGCAATCATGGTCCTATGCTAAAGAAACTGTACTTCTAATATAACCATAATGCATCCTTAAGCGCTTGTGTTTCTGCTAGCTCACATGTAAGCATACTTCATCAACAGCTTCCGACGTACTGTTTCTTCATCCTACTGTTGCTCATAGTCCTGTGCTGTCCTTCCTGCCTCTTCCTGCTGAGCTGCAGCAGGTGTGTGCCCGGCTGCCTGCAGCATGCTCCACTGCTGCTGCCCTCCAGGTTTTGCCGCGGTGCGGCAGCAGTAGTGCAGCGGCCGGGTGTTCTGGTGCGCAGCGCCGGAGTCGTCTCCTCCACATGGATGGAAGCATGTGGAAAGCTTTTTGGTGTAACTTGTATCAGTTTAGAGACATAACAGCAAAAGCAAAGAGAAGGCTTCACAAACAGAAATGGTAACCTTGCTGAGATGAGCTAGTGCATCTCGGTGGGAGGTCTGGCCCCTTGCTGGCTGCCTTTTCTCCTCCTGCCCAGCTCTGCACACTCCCTCTGCTAAGCATCTTCCCTCTGCTGAAGGATTTCACAGACAGTGATCTTACTTGTTCCTAATTATTTACTCCTCAGTTGTTTACTGACTGTAATTATATGCCTGTAATTTGCTGTTCCAGCCAGTGCCATGGGTTACTGTGTCTCAGTAACAGGGCCACAGAGATGTCAGCTTGGCAATTGGGCATTGATGCATTAAAATTACATACAGAGCAATAAATTTTGGTGAATAACAAACACTCCAGATAAGTCTTATGTTAAATGTTAACTGCAAAATACTGGAATCAACTGATTTATGAGGGCACTTAACTAAGGCATGAAGCTCTTGAAACAGAAGGAAGAAATTGCTACAACCTGACATTTGTCCCATTGAAAAACAGATTAAACTAGAGAGTTCCAAAAACTTGGTGAAGTAGGGCTTGTTTTCTCTTGTCCATGACTTATAGTTCAATGCAGAAATACCTCCCCTAATATGTTTTCTAATAATAGAATAGTTTGGGTTGGAAGGGATATCATCTTGTTCTTGCAGTAAGCAAGGACATCTTCAGATAGAAGGGGTTGCTCAGAGCCCTGTCCAACCTGACCTTGAATGTTTCCAGGGATAGTGCACCTACCACCTCTCTGGGCAACCTGTTCCAGTGTTTCACTAATGCTTTAAAATATCACAGAAACAAAATTGCTGCTTGTCTTCACCATAGGCTAAACAGAAAATGCTTGTGGGAGATGTTATGTACTCCATCACCACACATGGTCTACCTGATACAGTTGAATTTAACAGGGTAAATACCTACTTTAACTGGCTTCAGTTATCCAGGCTTTACTTCCAAGAAGGTATTTTTATTTTTCCTTCTTTGAAAGACACTGTATCTGAACAAAAACATTCAAATACCTTCTAAGAAAAGGAAACAAAGAAAAATCCAATTTACTCTGCGCTAAAAAAATGCTTTTGATGAAAACAGAATTTCAATCACTATCTGAAGCAGAAAGCTGCCTTTTTTGGAAACATGGCCTTTTGCAAGGGTGAAATACCCTTCTGCCTTTCTGTGATCACTGGCTTTTATTTTCCAGCAAAGATCTGATAATTGTAGGGGCTCTTCAGCTCACTTCCTGGCTCCTTAGTGATCTGATGGTGCTTATTCACCCTTATGTGAAAGACCAAGGCCACCCCTTAGATCCCATTTAGGTCTGTGAAACACCTTTTCTCTGGATTTGCAGAAGACTGAATTTCATCCACAGGTTACATTCATGCAGCATGCAAAACAGGAAGGATTGCAGGCTTGGAGAGAAGTCCTTTGTCCCCTTGAAATTCTCCACAGAACTAAACTTAGAGCTACAGTTTTCTCAAGATAGGCAAGTACGATGTGTTGCTTTTTGGAAGCCCTCAGTACCTTCTCTAGTATCTGTGCTAAAATCAAGTGTACTATAATACTTCGGATCTTTTCTTTGAATTATCTCTCTAGTTTTATTTTTGATATTTTTCAAATGAAATAGGATCACTATAAATTGTATCCACTAATGAAGCCACAAAAAAGCTATTCTTAATTTAAGTTTTCTTACCCTTTGCTTTACAAGGCATGCATTCTTGGAAGAAATATTTGATGCCTGTCACAAACAGCTCAAAGGGAAGTAAGGTAGCGGAAACAGGGAATGAAATATAGTTAGCACAGAGCAACTCAGAGGGAAGACTAGAGCTGGCAAGTGTGACTGATGTCTGTGGTATTTGCTGTTGTATGGAAACCGGGAAAAATCAAAGACTCCAATGTGGACGTTATTTTGAACGTGGTGAAGGGAAGGGGGTTATATGCTCTGCTGTCAGTGAGAGGCTTCTAAAGGAGCTCCTCCTACCTGTTGAACTGACTGTCTGCAAGGGTTCTCTAATACTGTATGAGATACTTTCTGGCAGAGATTCTCTATGCAGCAATTTAAGTACAGTTTGCTGCATGAAGTTTCTGAAGAATGGCCACATCTCCTGGGTTATAAAGGTCTTGTCGTCCCTATGAAATCTTTCAAGTTAGAATCCATGCATGTTTGAGAGTGGGTTTTTGTTTGCTTGTTGTTTGAACGTTGTGGGTTTGCTGTTTGTTTGCTTGGTTTCTTTAATACAAAAATATACTATGTTATTCTCAGGTTTGGGTATACTGGAATTAATCACACAAATGTTGGTCAGACTGCTGTTTCAGCTAGGCACGACAGCCAGCTCTACGTCTTAGACTGAGTATTAGGAAATATTTCTTCACTGCAACAGTGGTCAGGCACTGGAACAGGCTGCCCAGAGAGGTGGTGGAGTCACCATCCCTGGAGGAGTTAAAAAACATGTAGACGTGGCACTTCAGGGCATGGTTTAGGAGGCCTGGGGGTATTGGGTTGGCAGTTGGACTTGATGATCTGAGAGGACTTTTCCAACCTTAATAATTGTATAATTTTATGATCTTTTCAGATTGCCCTGAGGATTTTTATAAAGAATCTCTGCTAGGGTTGTCTTTAGATGGGACTGAGTGTACATATCCAGGACCTTTGCAGAGCCAAGGATAGTGTACCCATGTGAACTTGCTATTTTCTGGTACCAGGAAGAAAAAGATTTGGTGAACTATCAAAATTATCAACAAAGTGCTATGTGGTCAGATTAATTCCAAAAGAGTGGAGGACACACAATTTTCCAGGCTGAGCCAAGTACATGAGAGCAAATATAAGTTGGTAAATTGTCAGAAGAGGAGGAATTAATGTTGCATCTGTGTACACTGTTCCCATGAGAAAATGTAAGTAGACTATACAAATGGTGGTCAACGCTTTCAAATAAGTATATAATGCCACAGCCTATCACTGCAGCAGGTATCTTACATCCTTTTGCAATGAAAAGTATAATACATTTGCATAATCTAGAGGAATAAGGATTGCTTAGTGGAGTATAAACTCCCTATATTAATGCATAACTTAATTTTGAACGTGGCTATCGCATTCCTTCAACTGTACTAGATGATGTCGTGGGTTTTGTTGTGTGTCAAAAAAGGTCTTGTCTCAAAAGTGTACTCCGTTTGTTCCAACCCACAGCTTTGATGTTAAAGCACAAATCACATTTGAAATGGTCAGGAAAGATACCCCAAGGCCCTAAGAAAACACAGAGAAGCAGTAAATCAGGAGAAAGGCTTCCTGGATAGACACTAGAAGTGAGTCTTAATTACAGCTGGGAGAGTCTGTCTAATCACAGCATGACTCTGGAAGGGTTTAAGGACCTAAATAAAGTAGAAGGACCGGGGAAATTTCACTCATGGGAGTCTGGATTCCTTTTTATGACTGACAAAGCTCCAAAACTAGGCAGAACCTGAGCCTGTGAAGTCTGAAAT
The DNA here is from genome assembly GCA_013389905.1 of Sula dactylatra. Taxonomy (NCBI): domain Eukaryota; kingdom Metazoa; phylum Chordata; class Aves; order Suliformes; family Sulidae; genus Sula; species Sula dactylatra. The sequence continues at coordinate 130,812 of WEKW01000886.1, forward strand.
GAAAGATAGTTTGGAGCTGATGTTTCCTCATGTCCAGAAGAAAACACCACTTCTGAGTCCTTCCTCTCCTGATAACTGCCTGTCTTTTCACATCAGTTGATACCGCTTTAAAAAAAAAAAAAAAAACCAAACAAAACAACTTCTTCCTGAGAACCTTGCTCTGCTTTCTCCATTTGTATGTATGTTCTCATGTGTTTTTAGCAGCTTCCCTCTCACTTATTCTCAGCTGGGCGTGTATACTTGAATACAGCCACTAGTGTGCACCAAAATCTATTAGATCCTGCCCCAGGACTGCTGTATGTATCGCTTTTTCCAGATATGTCCCTTTTTCTACTGGAATCTGCCCAGAGGGATTTGAGGACTTGATATATTCACACAGGATTTCTGGACATCGGATCTCTGAGACAGCGAGATTGCTGAATATCTAAAACTTTCTGGCATGTTCACTGTACATAGGGTCATAGCAGAGCCATTGCTCAAGCTAAACGGTGACAACACACTTATGCAATTGGCTTAGGAAGCACTGGACACACCTGCTGTGTGCATGTTCATTCCCACTGTGAATCCTGGGAGACAAGACACCAGTATGGGTGTGTACTCAAACTCCAGACAAACATCAGGCTGTCCTACCATACCAACTCATGTCACTAACCTGTCCAACAAGACTTACCTACCTGAAGTCCCTGTTCTTTCTACTTTCTCCAGGCAAGTCATCAATAGCGAGTCCCACAACTTCACAAAGTCTGAGCAGAAAGGAAATGTTTGCATGTGGTGTTTCAAAACACTTTACTCTCCCTTCCCAGGGCCTTCCTCCTTAGAAGGAAGTTTGGAAACTGCTGTGGCATGGGATACAGAATAACACATAGCCTGGAGTTGGGATGAACAAAAATACCTTTCATGATGCAGGAATGCTTATTTAGCTGTAGAATTTGCTTTTTAGGCTGTCTTTCATGAAATTTCCTAAACTACGTGAGTGTAGGTGGAACATGAGAGGTAAACATTTATAAAGTATGATTCATGAAGTGGAAAGTGAGAGAGAGTGCTCTTAATGCATTAGCAGCTGCATCTTATTCGAGGCTTTGTAAAGTGCAAGGAGTGGGGATAAAGCACTGGTGCATCAGGATTACAGCAGGCACAGTTCTCCCCTAATTCTCTGGAGCATGGGCAAAGCAAGTATATTGTCCCATTCTTTGTGTCTGCAGCAAAGGTGTCAGAGATTACCCTTTTTCCATTCACCCAATGTAGGGAGGCATGCCAAGAACAGACACGATGATTCCTGAGTTTCAGGGGCTGTCTGTTGCAGAGAGCTTACAATGGTCCTTTTAGACTTTTCAGTTATTTCACGCAGCCGTTGCCAACGATGTGTTGTAAGGGACCCCTATTACAGTTTGCAGAGTAGGAGCCCTGTGGAACTCCCAAGTTGCCACTGAGAAAAGAAAAATGCTAATTATAAACAAACCCTCTTGTTATGCTAAATGTGGACCACGTCTTCTTTTTACTCTGAAAACGGATTTGAAGAGGACTGTGCCAAGACAATGACCATTCTGTAAGCTTTTCCTGTCCTTTGCAACTGTACCAGCTACTCTCAAAATGAAATGCATTTATTTTGTTTGTATGAGTTCACTTTCAAGGAATTGTGGACGCGCTTTCAGGCACAATGAGGACCTTTGTACAAACATCCTACTGTATCAGGGAAAGTTCCAGACGCTATTAACTGCAGAATGTAACTGTAGGCTGAAAGGAAAATCATGTCCATAAGCACTGTGAATGTCTTTGCATTTGACACAGTTGTTCTGTGCAAGTAATCAAAATAAAGCTGAAAAACCATCCAATCTTAAATGTCTGGAAATTAAATTAATTTTTCTATACTATGAAGTAAGTCAGTCTCCATAAGCAACTCAGACCTGAATCTGTATAGTTTCCATGAGCATCCAGAGATTGCCACATGAGTTTTTTTGTAGGGCTTATTTTCTTAATTACTCTCTCCCCTCCCTCCCATGGACCTTAGCACATTAAGATGATAGTCTGCGTGATATCTAACAAGTGGCAAGTCTGGTGGATGACTTCCACTACCTTCCCAACATTTTCTTACCTCAACAGAACTATTCGTTGAGCCTCCTGCTGCTGTGTGTCTGCTGTATTGTTTGAACTGTTGCAATCCATCCTGCACAGCTTGTACCACTCCATCTCCCTGCTGCGGGAAAGAGCCTTCTCTTGGTAGTGAACGGAGCTCCGAAATGCAGGCTTGAATTCGTGCAAAGTTTTCTTTCACTTGCTGCAGAAAAATATTCAATGAAATTGAAAGACTGGAAATGTCAAACTGATAATATAAGGTATTTTCCCATAATGTGGAAGGAGACTTTTGAATTCACAGCACTGAGATAAGACTGGGGGCAGGAGCCAAGTCAGAAAGCAGTGAACAGTGATATGAATCAAAACCAGCTGATTGTTATGTTACTAACAACATACATGATCATTCCGCAAGTTTTCGGCTGTCTACCTGTTGCCTGCTGCTAGCCAAAATGTAGTAGTTTGGCACGCCCCTCTCCTCTGGCCCTGCATAAAACAGAGGCAGAACTTGAGACATAGATAGGAGAACGGAGGCAGCGTGATGTTCATAGTCACCCCTGCCATATCCATACTCCTTCACTTGTCGAGTTGTGGACCTCTGGAACCTGTGTTCAGGAGGGTTTGGCAACAGATTCAAAAAGGGGTTCCACAAACTCATGGGTAACAGGTCCAGAAGCAGATACCAAGAGAAATAGCCTCAAATGATCCTCTATCATTCTTAATACAACAGTTGTGGAACTAGGGGAGTGTGAGGAGAATGAACTGCAGAAAGCGATTGGGCTGGGGCATTCCCCCAAAATAGCCTTTCCTTTTGATACTGGGCTGGTGGACTGTCGGTCTGACTCAGGAGGACATTTCTTATGCTCTTACACTGCTCTTTTAGGACATTCACCACAGTAATGATTATCAAAAAAGCAAATGCTGATGGAAGGTCTGTGGACCCTCCTGCTTCAAAGATGAGCTACCAGAGCAAGTGTTAGAAAGGAAAAATTAATCTATATCTGTCATTCGTGAAAATGTTTTATTCCTTCAGGCAACAGCTGCCACTGTACAATGGCTGCCCTGAGGACAGTTGGTATGACTCATTATGGCAAGATGACCATTATAAATGCGCAGATTATTAACCCATTGTGCTCCACTATGATGCTTTGTGTCAGTCTCATGGATTGGAGGATATCGGGCCATATTCTCACTGCCTGCTATAGTGATTTAGATCACCTACAGCCTGGGGCTGCTGGACCCTTATATTACATATGTTGCTCAGCCCTTCCTTGAACTTGGTATCACTTTATAGTGGTCACCTAAATCCACAGAAGGCAGTCTGAATATGAACCAGGCTGGCCAGGATCATGGTAGACCCCTCTCATACTCTTTCTCCTCACAATATTAGTTGAGGCTACCTGGTGTCTATTACCCAGCCATGATCTTTCCTTAGGATAGATGTGACAATGCTAGGGAGCAGCCAGGATCCAAAGGTGTGTGGAGCATCTCACAGATGTCAGCTCACCTGAGTTTCAACAAGAACTCGAAGGAGTTGAGACATACCCAGCGGGTAAACTGGCAAATTCTGGCCATAGGAGAAATTATTAGTGAACTCTACCAAATCTGTTTGAAGCAATATAAGACACTGCTGCCAGAGGTCACCTTCCTCACGGAAGAGGCAACAGATGAACATATGACTTGTTTGCTTCAGATGCTTGGAGCTCTGACTCACTGAACCACTCCTGAGCAGCCATGGTTTACAGCACGGTCTTTCAGTGTGACTGTTATGAACCAGGAGGCTCAGGCGTGTGTTCGTAAACAGCTCCAATGGTTCTGCAAATAAGGCGGGGAAGAAAGCTGGGACAGCTCAAACCTTGCTTCAGAATAGTGAAAAGAGCAGTCTTAAGGAAAGACACAACACTCTGTACTCTACAGTGTGAGAAGTGTCTGGCCCGTTATGTCAGTTCTGCTGCAGCGTTAGAAATCTTTGATAAATGCACCAAGCAGTTACAGCCAGGAGCCTCTTCAAGTGCTACAGCAAAACTCCCTGCAGTTCAGATGCCTGCCCTGCAATCCCAGGAGGCAACTGCACCTCACGCAGTTGTAAAACAGCTGTCTCAGGTCAAGTATTGCTCCTAACTGTGGCAGAACAGGGCTTAGCACAGGACGCAGGGCAGCCTGAAGTCCAGTTAAGTACCTGTCCTTTGGAGCTGGCACCAGCAGAATTGCATTTTCTCTTGTATATGCACAGCTACTTTAAATGTTAACTTAGATGAGTCTACGCAAGCTGCAGTTTCAACTTGGGAATGTGCTTGGGACATGTTAAACTTCTAAGCACAAATTGTGTTGTTTCTGACTGCACCCCTGTCCTGGGCACTGACATCCAGGCCGGTGCCATAGGCCTTGATGTGTCTCTTCACATGTGACCCTGCCCCTTCATTACACAACTCCAAGAATTCATAATTTCACGCTGTGCATCCAGCAAAACATTTTAATCTGCAACACTACATTGTTTCCAGAGAAAAGCTACCAAAATGAGGGATCAAAGCTGTCCAGGAGCCAGGGTAGACACTGTGCTCACTGCCCTGTCTGCCTCCTTCCACATGTTGTACCCTCACCTACTTCACTTTCTTAATTTGCTAGTCCCTGTAGTTAACATCTTTCTTCCTTGTTTCTTTTTCAGCCTTTTTTGTCAGGGAGGGTCTGGGAGTTGTGGGGGGTGGCTGCCAATCTCAAGGGAAAACCAGTAGGAACAGAGCCCATCAGCTGGAGGTGCTCTGCTCAGAGTCCTTACTCAGTCCATACTAAAATCTTTTGACGCTTTAATGCTCACTTCCCCTCTTGTCACCAGCTGTTGTCCTCCACAGTTATTTACTTTCTTCCTGGTTTCCTTTTCTTCGGCATCCCCCTGCCCTTTCCAGGGAAGCTCTTTGGACTTGTTAGAGTTAGGCCAGTAGGGGAGACCAGTGGGAACAGCGACCATAAACAAGTGCCCAGGAAAGACTAAGAAAAGGGTAACCCTATATGACACTTCCCCATGTACTCTCCCAGTTTCTATTTTCAGCTCTGGGGCTTTCCTGACTTCATATGATTTGTCTAATAAGCAAACTTTAATATAGCTCAATCTTGGTTCCTCACTGAGAAGTATCAAGTTTTTCTCCAACGGGATCAGAAAGTCAATGTGATAAACAGCATGCCCTGTTGAGTCAAAGGGGCAAATTCAGGAGTACAGAAAAAGCAATGGAGCCCTGGTATTTCTGAAGAAGGCTGAAATGGAACAGATGTTTATCAGATAGAGATGTAAAACTGCTTCTGATTCCAGAAGCTGCAGAGGAGCAGATATCATTATTAGTGAAATTAGGTCCATTGAAGAAGACAGTCATCTTGCTATACTTTACTCTTCCTAATAGAGAAAGAACAGTTCTGAAAAACAGCCTTCAGGTACAACAGCAGATGTCTAAAATAAAGACACGGCTCACTAGACAGAACATCCAAGCAAAGCTGGGGAGAAGGGGAGTAGGGGCTCACACTAGACTTGTGCCTATCAACTGGGTATGCGCTACTGGCTCAAATCTTTGAGCGTGAGCTTTGCTGTCTTGGACAAGTCCCAGAGAAACACAATATTATGGCAAAAGAGTTGATGTGATTACCAGTCATGCAAAGAGGGCGTATTTTTTAGCTCTCTGTGCAGCATTGCTGAGTCCAGTATTGGAATGTAGCATCCAAGAAAACAGAAGAGTGAATACATACAAGGGCTTGGAAGTTACTAAGGGCCTGTAAAAATGCCTTGCAGTTAGACTTATACTTTGTTCTCTTTCATTTACCAGCTAGGAGATTGAGAATGGACCTGCTTATATTTAGAGGAAGAAAGTATAAAATACAAGCAGGTTCTTCAATCTAGCCAAAAGAGAAAATATATTAACAAAGCGCCCTGGGAGTTAAAGCCAATAAATGCAAATTAGAAACCAGGTGCAAGTTTCACAATGATAATGATTAACCACTGGAACAAATTATCAACAGAAGTACTTGATTCTCCATCTTATAATATCTTCAGATCAAAACTAGATGTCTTTCTGGAGGAAGTGCTTTAATGATATATGAGTACTTTAGTGAAATATAATAGCCTGTAATATGAAGGAAGCCAAACAATGATCTAAGGGTTCCTCTGTTTTTAAAAACTGTCGTTATGAAAATAAGGAATTGCTGTTTAAACAAGGAAGACAGCCTATGATGAGCAGACGATTCATATGATGGGGCAAGTAGAGGGATTGTGTCAAAGTGCAGTTGTGCCCTGGTGACCCATGATTACCAAACGAGATCTGAGGTTGCTGTCAGCCAGCACACGTTGGATCAGTGTCAGGACATACCTAGCAAATACAAAAGCAGGTATTTGGACCCAAACACTTACAAATTAACTTAGACATAATGCAAAATCACAGGAAACAGGCTGGGAACCGGTTGTGAAACAGATTACCTAGTCCATCCTACAGTGACATGTAAATTCACCCTAGGAAGCAAGCAAGACAAGTATCTGTTCTTAAATCCCCTAATCAGAGTGATTTCACAATATCTCCAGAAAATATTTCTTTGGTATCCCCTTAGTTATCCTTGTCACATTATCTATAACCTATTCTACAAAACAAACACCACCATTAGTCACAGCCACAGTCTTCTTGCAGATCACATTTGCTAAATTACTGTTGACGTCCGATTTTTTTTTCCCCAGTTAGCCTCTACCTTTCCTGAGATGTGGAAACTTGACAAAATATTTCAGAACGTTTTCACCATTGCTGAATAAAGTGGAAGGGTTAATACTGTGTGTTTACAATAATGTAGTGTAAATGAGAGTGCTCAGTATGACTGTTCATAGTAGCATGACTTCATAGATTCTTGTGAACTTTATGATGCCTTGTAATCCCAAACTTTTATTGTAGAGCTGCTAGTCATTCTCTATCTATATTTATTATGCTGCATATCCCTAGATGAGTGAAATACTTGTTCTTACTGACTTAGATCTATATATTTAAAAGACGTGTAGACGTGGTGCTTAGGGACATGGTTTAGTAGTGGACTTGGCAGTGTTAGGTTTATGGTTGGACTCGAAGATCTTAAGGGTCTTTTCCAACCTAAATGATTCTATGATTTCAGGATATTTCTTAAATTAGGCAAAAATATTTTGAATTCTGATCCTTTCCCCTTAAATGTCTGGAATCTCTCCCAAAGCGGTAATATTTGTGTAATGAACAGGTATACAGACCATTTCACCATCCAGATTATTACAGCTATGTTTGGTATTTTGATAAGGAAGCAGTACAAATAGTGCAGAAAGTAGCATATGAAAGGGAGAGGCACAACAGATGTTTTAGAAGGGAACAGCACAAAACCTAATTTATGCACATGAGCAACTTCACAGATCAAAAATATGACACTCCTCCTTTTAAACATCATTCTTTCATAAAATTCACCTCTTCATGAAGTCTATGAAACTATGCTCTTTGAGAATGATTAATTTTTAGATATACATTTGTAGTAAATAAGAACTTTCTTTACTGAACTGCAACAATGTATTGCATTCATGTTTGTTAGATCCCAAGAGACATAATTTCACACATACCGTAAAGGGAAGCAGACACTCCTGCCGGTTTTGCACCAGGTAGAGGCTCAGCAGGGGAACACGGCAGGGGCCTGCCAAACTGCATGCCAAACAGAGTGCGTTTTCTAGAGCTTCAGAGAGTACAGAACAAGTGTTGGTCCAGGAAGGTGATGTGACATCCACAATGAGAATCCGCGATGGCTGCTGGCAGTGTACTTTAGTAGCAGGAAATGTTCTCCGTGTTTCTGAGAGTAATTTTCTGGAATTCATGGCTTCTGAACATGGGTATTAGATGTCCCGTTATCCATCTGCATCTGAGCAGGAAAAATTAACAAATAATATCAACGAGTGAGACTCTCCCTTTCCCATGCACTTGAAAGCAACCTGAGACATAGCAGACAGTAATGAATTAGACTCCTACAGTTTCTCCAAAGCAATCATTACTCTAAGATAAACCCACACAAAGACAAGGGAAAATGCATACAGTCAGAAAACAAAATGGTTCAACTAAAGAAAATGCATAGCAGATATACTCTTACAGATGCAACTGGAGCAGTTAAAAGTGTTAATAGCATAACCATGCCTAGCCCATGGATGAGCTGCATGATATGTTGCATGGTCCCTCAGTACGGCCCAGGCGCGTGGCATCAATCTCCAGCAGAGGAGAGATCTCCAGCAGCTGCTGGGTAGCAAGACACTGAACTCCTACTCCTACTTCTGCAGTGGCCAAGTGATTATACCCAAACACCCTGAGAAGAACACAGTCCCACTCCTTGATACCCAGTATGAGACAAGTAGCTGTCATGTACAGAAAAGCCCAGGATGGTGCAGCAAGAAAATATTGCATATACATAAATTTTACTTGGTGGATGGTAGAGAACGGACCTTTGTCCTTCAGAGTATCTAACACCTGGGTTTAGCTCTCTGCATTGATGAAAGCCTCAGTGAATGCAGCACTAAGGTTGCCCAGCAGCATCTCATGCTGTTCAAGAGCATGGGAGTGCTGCAAGCCTTAAAAAATCTGTAATGTCAGAAACTCCAACAGAAAGTATTTTCAGCCAAACTCCAGCTTTGATTCCCAGAGCTGGCTGGAGATGCTGGGAATGCTATGCACGGAGGTGGCTGTGCTTCTTGTGTCACAGAGCTGTGCCAAATGACACAGAGATTTGTTAGCACAGCTTGGTGGTGCTGTCAGTGTTGCAGGCGACAGCTCGCACAAGGAAGGAAAGGAAAGATTAGGGCTCCTCAGTTCCTGGGTCCTCTGTGTGTGTGTGTGGAAAGAGAGGTGGTTCTTGCTGCGGTACCCTGGGAGACCACGGATCCCTTAGGCACACAAAGAGTGTGTGGTCAGGACATGTTTCATCCCCACTTCTTTTTCTATGTTTCCTTTCAAATATCCAACCTTGCATCCAGCAGCACCACTACCTACCCCTGCATGCATAAGGCTCAGCTGGCGCTGTTTTGAGAGCCCTCCCAACAATCTTTAAGAAAATTGGATTGTTTCTGTGAAATAGTAAGCAGAGAAGAAGCGAGAAGCAAACAGGAGGGGTGTGCTGGCAGGTCTTGTGTCTTTCCTGTACCTCACATGTACAAAACAGAGGAAACCACTCAGCCCTGAGGCCAGAGTGAACACCTTGTAGTTTGGCTCAAAGGTTTAGAGGCAAACTATTCACATCCTCAGACCTTGAATATGACATTTATTCTTCCCCCCATTTCCCTTCAATGTATACCTCTTAAGCACAAGAGCCAGCATTTTCTTGTTAAAAAAAATCTTTTTCTTCCTTCATCGTGAACAAAGATCCTGCGTGAAGTCTTCTCTTCACTAAATCTAAACATATCTGCACAAAGCACTCACTGCTGTTTCTAAGGATATAGAAAATGCTTTAAAAATGCGTCTTGGTCTTGGTAATAACAGTAGTATGTAACCATACAAGGCTACTTGTGCCCAGAAAAGTGTTTGCATAATTGCACACACCTTCTCAATATGAACTAGAATAAATTCTTTCTTCCTACAGCTGGGTAAATCCCCAGCAGGCTTAGTAAAATTTGAAGCAACCCTGTATTTACATAGTTTGGCTCTGGTCAGAACCCAGGCCAGTACGCATTCCTGTAATTTGTGTGGTACGTTCAGCTGAGACAAATAACTCTTTTATGTTTACCAAGGAGACAAGCTACTATATTTCCTGCAGCCTCCAGCACTTTGGAGTAAGAATTTCTGTAAGTCTTGAAAAGCACAAGAAATGCATTTCTCTGTGATTGAAGTAACATCAGAAAAAACCTCTGTATTTCTAGGATGTTTGTCAGTGAAGGCAAAACAGAGTGATCACAGATTGAATTTCAAAACTGAGGCTAACATTTTAGAACTGGTGAAAATGTTATATACACACACACACGTATATGTATATACAATGTACATATGTATAGGTATCTTGCTTTGACTAGTAACCTGATATAATTTCCCTGGAAAATGAAAAACTGCCAGATGCCACTTCAATCAGTGTCTCTGCTGGAGCTTTACAATTTACATGAGAGTTTACTAAATTACTTCTGGGAAAATTGAATCTGGGAAAATATTTGTCTGTATTTTTGGTGATGAGGCTTCATACTACTGAACTCTTCAAGCCCCCAGTGCTTTCTCAGACAAGGAAACAAAACCCATCTGGCAGTCAGAAATCTAGAAGAGCTGGGTCTTTGATTTGCATTGGTTTCAGAAAGAAAAATGAGCTTTGATTCTGAAAAAGACACAGTTTTCCTAAATTTGAATGAATTCGCTCATTCTTGACACTGTACAGGATTATGCTTATTTTAAACTGCTTACTAAAATGGATCTCTCATCAGCTATGCGCTTTAGCAACTGAATGAATTTCATTTCTTCATAATTGTGGTGTCTTAATCTCTGCTTAGCAATATTCCTATGATTTATATGTAGTTCTCTGTACAATATTTGACATACAGTGTAAACAGCCCACCTCTTACAGCCTAAACCAGTTACACTTAGCTGTGATGAGGATGGATAACTGAAAAATTCTGTATAATAGTCTAACTGGTTGCTATGGTAAAATCACATCTTCATTTAAGCAGCAAGTAAACTGACAGAGAGCCTAGCCTAAAGGATTACACCATAATTCAGTGTGCATGAGTGAAAACTGTTAGTTCTAGCAGCTGATATGACATTAACTTATTGCTCAATAAAACAACTTATCAACTGTCAGAGCTTGTTGCTAACGGTGGTGTACATTTTGCTCAATGCAAGAAGACGTACATTTTTCAGAACTAGAAAGACAGGGACAGAAAGAAAACTTTGCCATATCGAGTGACTTGTGAGTGCTGATGACATTCTGCAATTGCATATTGTCCTATGTCCTTCATTTGTTCCAGTTATACAAACCCATTAAATAATATCCAAGTCTAAAAAAGTGTAAATGAGAGGCAACACCAAAGCCACTGGTTAAAGAATACTAAGGATAGTCTCCATCTTCTTTCTAATATAAGAACCAGCAAAACTTGGATCCAACCTCACTCTAAGTGGGAAGAAAAAAACCACAAAAATGTGAATAATGAGTTTAAGTTAAGAATGCCTTACTGGGTAGCTAAGCCCTACAGTCCTCCAGCTGTGAAGACAACTAGTTTGACAGTGGTCTGTTTACAGAGAACTAGGGAGTAAAACCAAGAAAACCTTGAGATGCGTTAATAATGAACACAAGCTATTGGCAAGGAAATGCACACAAAATGGTGAACAAAAGGCACCAACAAACAGTAACAGTCAACAGGTTTAAGGACAATAAAAACTTACTCTGTAAATTATTAAAGAATAAAAGCAACTGCTTAAACACATCAAGAACAAAAGACAATCTCAAAATAGCATAAAACTGCTTATAAGGATATAATTTTTTTAATTATACAGAAAAAGTGTTCAATAAATATTTTGCTGCACATTTAGAAAAAAGCACTGATAACTAATTATTCTCTTTTCCATTAGCAGTTAGAGAAGATATTAACCTGCAGCTGCTAGAACTGTGAGTTTTGCATTTCAGAAAGGGGACCTCTGTGCCCAGGAGCCCTCTGAACCATTCCTGTTAACCTTTAACCCATCTCAAAGCTGTGCAAGTTCCAGAGTAACCGTAATGTTCCTGTTTAAACAAAGAGCACGCAGAACAATTCAGATAGCAAGAGCCCATTTGTCATAATTTACATACCAGGCAAATTCATAGAAACAGTGATATAATGCAGTCAATAACAAATTAAAAAAAATTTGTGTAGTTATGCAAAATAAATCTCATTAATCAATAGTTTATAGTTGGATTACGTATAGGCCTAGGTGGTCAAGACAGGAGTGTCAGCAGAGTTTAATTTGCCTCTGTGAAGCATTCAATTTAAACGCACTTGCTTTTAGTTACCATATCACTATAAAATGCAATGAATCCCCTCAATGAATATATACGAGCTCATTAATGGAGAAATTGCAGATAAATGAGGATTATTCAGTAAAATGTTTCCACTGCAATTATACGGCTATCTATTTTTTCCTTAATTAGGTAGAAACCAGATGATACACAAAAATTTACCTCATAAAATTTGTAGAACACACAAACACTGACATTGCAAAGAAGGGCTTAACACAGTTGCTTATCAAACTGGGCTCATTTGCATACTATGCATTTTAATATAGCCAAATGCAATTAACCAAAAGAACAGCAGAGGTAGCAGAAGATAAGAGCTTATGTCACCTTCAAGTCAGGAATTCCCTGAGCTGCAAAGAGTTGGAGGCTGCAGCAGCATCACTGCAGACTCACCCTCCTCCTATACTCTTCCCAAAGTATTTGCTGTGGGCCACAAATTCATGGAGGAGACAGATGTTGGGTCTTACCCTGTGTCACTATTTTCATATATTTATCATTTGGAGTTTCAAACTAGCTGGTTTAAAAACATGCCATTTTCTGAGTAAGCTTCAAGACCCCGGGAAACATGAAAATTCTCACGTGGAAAACAATTCAAGCTGCATAAATAAGTAGGTTTACTAGAGAAAAAAACAGCAAGCCATGGAGAAGCCTGAGCCGTGAAGTGGCTACGCAGTGTGGGTGGCCTCTGGTGTATATCTTTTTGTCTAACTAGCCTAGAAAGCAAGGCATTGCTTTAAAGAGGTCAGGATGAACAGAAGAATAAAAACACACAAACAAAAAAAGTTAGCATAAAATCAAGCTACTGAAAACAAAATTATTCAAGAGCCTATATAACAGAAGATATTACATGTTTTTCTATACACCAGTGCTATAACCAATAATAAATAAGTGGCTTTAGGCTTGTGCTTTTATTGACATAAAATCACCAAATCTTAGTAAGAATAGTCACTTTATCATAGTGTTAAAAATCACTTATTATAACCTTTATAATTTTTTTTTTCTTAAAATAAGAGGAATTATAATGCTATAGGCGTTTGGAAAAAGGCATTTTCTAATTCTGTACAAATGATGCATCAAATGATTGTGAATGTTTATCAGCCAGTGTGTTGACAGATAAAGCAAAACAAGCACAAGCTGATGCATAATGCATGTGCCCAAATGCCCCTGTAGAACAACCAGCCAGCTCATAAAACCCATCAAGAATGCTCTGAGGAAAGCTGTGTTATGATGAGGGACTTCTGTTTGAGTGATGTGCTGGAACTCTCAATTGAACTTTTTAGGTATTGTAATATCTTTCTGATGAGATTATATGTATCATTAATGAAGCCTCATAGGGCATATACTCTATCTTGCCTGGCATCTTGATTAAGAAACTAGAGTGATATGAAGTCAGCATACATGTTAAATGGATTAAAAACCTGCATAATTCATGCTCTGGCTTCTGCTTTGATTCTACGCAGGATCTTCCCAGCCGTGAATTAATAGGGCTTGCACTTGAATGACCAAAAGCAATGCTGAAATCACAAATGTCAGACCAAAGAAAAACAAAGGGACTTCTGTCAGGTCCTGGGCAGAATAATGTAGCAGGGGGCTCTGTCTTCTTACTCTTCCTCCTTCCTACCTCCAGAGCACTTGATGCTCTTTTGAAGGCTGCACATTACGCTGATGGCCAGTTGCAATTTATCTCAAGTGGTATGATTTCAGGTTCTGCTAGAAGCAGTCTCATGATAGGATGTGTAAGACACTAGTGTCACGTTATATTAGGAATACGGGATTGGCCAGTGAAACTTTCCTTAATATCACAGTCAGCATGTCATGCAGTTTCCTTGTTAACTGGTCAAGACTCACTTTTAAAGTAGTTAGGGCTTCCAGTCCCACTGTTTCTATTGACAGACTGCTCCTAAACCTCAGTGCTCTAGTGATTGGAAACCTTCCAGTAATTTCTATTCTAAACACATGGTGTCTGGCCATTTTATACCATTGTTCTTGTGCCAGCATTACATTTTTCTTCCATAACTTTTCTCCTGCCTCATTATTTGCACCTTTTACATATTTGTAGACAAAAAAATCATATCCCTGCTCAGCTTTGCCATGCTTTTCAAGAGGCAAGGCTTTTCTAGTTGCAGCTTACAAAACACACTCTGTACTTCCCCGATTATCCTAGTAACACTTTTTCTGCAGCTGTTCCAATTTGAACATTTCAGTACATATTTCATGTCCATTCATATTTTATTCAAATTACACAAAACATTTCAGATGGCATCTCACAAATTTATAAGGGAACTGATACTTCCCCATTACTGCTGAATGGCATTTGTCATATATGACAATCGGGAATATGGAATACCTTAAATTCAGATGATAAACCGAAGTGCATAATTTAGTATAAGTATTTTTTCAATTACTGTCAATTTTCCTAAGGTGTAGCTTAGGATTTTTCAAGTCTGGAAGTTGTCCTTGAGAGATTTTATAAAAGAATAAACAAATTTTACTGGACAGAAGTGGCAGAAAGCACAATTTACCTGTTAATGTTATGTTAATAACAATTCTTGTTAATCAAGAATAATCCCTAGAATACTAACGTATGCCCACTGCTTACACACACAGTTCTGTGTGTCTAGATCACATGCTACATCACAAACCCTTGTATCCTGGCTGTGACCTCTAAGTCTCTAAATTTTCAGTCTCACTGTAACATTCTTATAGGTTCATATTTCCTGCGCTATTTTTCTATAAAAGCTTTAAGAAGCAATACTTCCCTGCTCACGAGCCCTGTGACTGGATACTCAGAAAAAGGGAAAAGGGCATGCAGCAGCCTGCTGCACTTGTCCTCTGGCCCACAAGACCGACACAGTAAAATCTGCACACTCTAACTGCATGTCCCACCTGGAATAGGAGGAAGTGCCAAGGTGGCTGTGGCAGCTGCGGTCTCTAAGTTAGGCAACCTCCCCCACTGCAAGCTGGGTCTGTTCTGCTGCAATGCTGTGGTAACAGCAGATCCTCTCTGCTCTGCCCACGGTGGGGGCCACTGAAGAAGGGTGTGCGGTTAACATGGCAGGCTGCGCAGCAAATGGGCTGGCTGGATGAAACGGGTGAAACGCTGCCTGTGCCATCCCTCCTCCAGAAACAGAATCATAGAATCATTTAGGTTGGAAAAGATCATCGAGTCCAGCCGTTAACCTAACAGTACCAAGTCCGCTGCTAAACCACGTCCCTAAGCGCCACGTCTGAAAACACAGGGCCCAGGAGGGAGCTCCTCCCCACCCGTGGGGACCCTGCCCACAGGGGACGTGCCCACGGCAGCCACGCTGGGCTGGGCTGGGCAGGGCCCTGCTGCAGGAGATGGGCCTGTGGCAGCCACTGGGCTGAGGCTGACTGCTGCGCGGAGGCGCCCAGTCCGGGCCTGCGAGGGGCCTCCGCGGTCGGCCATGCTGGGCCTGTGGTGCAAGGGGAGCCCTGCGGGGCAGNGGCCCGGGCAGCGGTGCTGGGCCAGAGCCGTCCGTCCTCGCTTCGGCCAGGGCCGGCCGCGCACCCTCACCTGCGCACGCAGATGTCTGCGTGGGGCTGGGCACGGCACGTGCTCACAGGCCCACCCGGGCGTGCCCAGTCGCACGCACGCGTAGGCGTGTAGCGGCAGGCACGTGCACGTGTAGGCACACGCAGGTAGGCAGCAGGAGCCCGTGAGGCTCAACAGGGAGAAGGACTGACGGTCACCTCTGCATCAAAGCAGCTGTGGTTTTTGTCTGTGCCTTTGCCCTCTCGTCTATTAGGAAATGGATGTTTAAAGGAAAACCTGCATTTTTCAGAAGGGATTTTAGTCTAAGAACACATGCTGGAGATCTCAGGCTAAATCAGTAAAGATCCATACTATTTCAGAATTATTATATACTAATTTATAAATTAAATATGCCAGTTAAATAAACTTAATAAAACTATAAACTAAACTAAAATAAATATTCATCAAATCTCTATTACATTCTGATACCTCATCAGACTTGTTTCTGAGCAGATGCTAGAACAATCTGTTATCTCCCACCTCTTTATCATTCATTTGAGCAGGCGTTTCTAGTCATTGTGGGTGAAGATCATAAATAACACAATAACCAGAGCAGTAAAAAATAATAAATACAGATCAGCTGGAATAGAAATGTGTAGGCCTTATTTGCAGGTTGTAGCATATTTGTGGGAAACAAGAATTTGGATTATGGTGAAAATTATAGAGCATCTCTGAGTGACATAATTGTTAAGAGAAGCAGTGGTATCCTCTTACATAATTAAGGAGATTTCAGATAAGAAGTACAGAAGTGCATTGTCTCCGAATTCTAGTGCAGAGGATTCTTTATCAGACTGAAGAAGAGCAAATCCAATTATTGAAAGTTGAAGCTAGAAAATTATTTAACTTTTAGAATGTTTTCTCAGGGAAAGCATGGCTGGAGTCTCTGAATCTTTATTAGTATAATTAGTAATATTGTGTTTACATTATTTTGTACACACACATATATAAAATACCATCATCTAGCAGGACTTAATGGCACTGAACACTGTTCAAACATGGAACAAAAACCCAAGAGACTACAGAAAGCCAGGAGTATGCAAGTGCTCAACATTGCAGAAAACACTCTTTTGCTTTGTGTAAGTCCACTGTGAAGCCATTTATAGACAATTCATGCCCTTCTGACCCTGCCGTCCTGAAAGGCATAAAGTACGATTAGAAAAAGTCAGGGAAAAACGATGGTTATGAAATACACGTCAGAGATTCTGAGTAAGAAGTGATTAAATAGATTCTGATTCCTTAGCTTCTAAAAGAAATGGGGATATGTGACGGAACCATTTAAGGTTGTGAATGGTGTTGAGAAAGCAAACAGAAATGCTTATTCATACTTCTCTTAACAAAAGAGGTAGGAGACATTGAATAAAATGATCTGGCAGAAGTTTAAAACAAAGAAATAAAAAAGCATTTTCTTATACAGGGCATAGAGTTCATAGGCAGAGGATCACAGAATCCCAGCACGGCAGGGGTTGGAAGGGACCTCTGGAGATCATCCCGTCCAACCCCCTGCTCCAGCAGGCACACCCAGAGCAGGGGGCACAGCACCGCGTCCAGGGGGGTTTGGATGTCTCCAGGGAAGGAGACCCCACAGCCTCTCTGGGCAGCCTGTGCCACTGCTCCGGCACCCTCACGGGAAAGGGGTTTTTCCTCATGTTCAGGTGGAACTTCCCGTGTTCCAGCTTGTGCCCATCGCCCCTGGTCCTGTCGTTGGGCACCACTGAAGAGTCCGGCCCCATCCCCTTGACACCCGCCCCTCAGATATTTATAAGCATTGATAAGATCCCCCCTCAGTCTTCTCCTCTCCAGGCTGAACAACCCCAGGTCTCTCAGCCTTTCCTCCTAAGGGGGATGCTCCAGGCCCCTGACCATCTCCGTAGCTCTCCGCTGGACTCTCTCCAGCAGTTCCCTGTCCTTCTTGACCTGGGGAGCCCAGAGCTGGACGCAGCACTCCAGATGTGGCCTCACCGGGGCAGAGCAGAGGGGCAGGATAACCTCCCTCGCCCTGCTGCCACACTCCTTTAATGCACCCCAGGGCACCGCTGCCCTTCTTGCCCCCACGGGCACGGTGCTGGCTCATGGTCACCTGCTGCCCCCCAGCACTGCCAGGGCCTTCCCAGCAGAGCCCCTTTCCATCAGGTCAGCCCCAGCCAGTCCTGGTGTGGGGGGGTTGTTCCTGCCCAGGGGCAGGACCCGACACTTGCTCTTGCTGAATTCCATGAGGTTCCCCTGGGCCCAGCTCTCCAGCCTGGCCAGGTCTGGCTGGGTGGCAGCGCAGCCTTCGGGTGTACCAGCCGCTCCTCCCAGCTCGGTACCATCAGCGAACCTGCCGAGGGTGCGCTCTGTCCGTCTGTCCAGGTCACTGATGAACGTGTTGAACAGGACTGGCCCCAGCACAGAGCCCTGGGGAACACGGCCAGTTACGGGCCTCCAGCCAGACTCTGCCCCGTTGATCACGACCCTCTGAGCTCTGCCCTTCGGCCAGTTCTCCATCCACCTCACTGTCCTCTCATCTAACCCACACTTCCTGAGCTTGTCTGTGAGGATGGGATGGGAGACAGTGTCAAAAGCCTTGCTGAAGTCGAGGTAAACAACATCCACTGCTCTCCCTTCATCTCCCCAGCCAGTCGTGCCATCACTAAGGCTATCGAGTTGGTCAAGCGTGATCTCCCCTTGGTGAATCCATGCTGACTACTTCTGATAACCTTCTTTTCCTCTACACCCCTGGAGATGATGTCCAGGATGAGCTGTCCCATCACCTTTCCGGGGACTGAGGTGAAGCTGACTGACTGGCCTATGGTTTCCCGGGTCCTCCTTCTTGCCCTTCTTGAAGACTGGAGTGACATTGGCTGCCCTCCAGTCCTTCAGGCACCTCTCCTGTCCGCCATGACCTTTCAAAGGTGATGGAGAATGGCTTAGTGACAGCACCCGCCAGCTCCCTCAGCACTCGTGGGTGCATCCCATCGGGGCCCATGGATCCAGTTTGCCTCGGTGATCTCTAACCCAATCCTCCCCAACCAAGGGGAAGTCTTCCTTTCTCCACATTTTCTCTCTCCCCTCTGGGGGCTGGGATGCCCAAGGGCCAGCCTTAGCAGTGAAGACTGAAGCAAAGGCGGCATTCGGTGACTCTGCCTTCTCTGCATCCTGCCTCACCAGGGCACCCACCTCGTCAGCAGCGGGCCCACAGTTTCCCCAGTCTTTCTTTTACTACTGATGTATTTGAAGAAGCCCTTCTCGTTATTCTTGACATCCCCTGCCAGATTTAGTTCCAAGTGGGCCTTGGCCTTTCTTGTTGCATCTCTGCATACCCTGACAACATTCCTATATTCCTCCCAAGTGGCCAGTCCCTTTTTCCACATACTGTAAACCTCCTTCTTCCATGTGTAGAGGTCAGAAACATGAATGAGTTCCAAATGGTTTTGGAGTTACTTCATGAAATGAGACTCCATCAGTGGCTGTTAAACTGAAAAATGCAGTTAAAACCTTTGTCCTAGAAAAAGTTCCTAATCTGGAGATGTTTCAGTGGAATTAGCACCTGTATGAGCTCAGTTCTTACATTCCTGCTGTCAACATCTCCTCCTGACCACTGCCAGAAGCACTGTACTGGGCAGACAGGGCTTTAACCTGACCCAGCTCCCCCAAGTTAATTTATGATGATAAACAGTGGGCTGAGAGTATTATTTGCCAACTGTTATCAAGATTCTTAAGACATAGGAATAATATAATTTATTATGCCCAAGGAGTTATAAAGAAAATACAACTGCTTTCAGGAGGTTAACGTCTTTGTTTTGTGGATAGTCAGGGTAAAAGCACAGCATGAGAAAAAAAAAGCAACAAAAAACTAAACCCAAAGACTGTCCATAGAGATTATATTTTAAGGCTTATTAGAATTAGAAGCTGATTCTAATCAGGAATGAGAAAAGAGCAATAGGTGGAGGATGTACCAGGTCTCCATGTGTACTGTAGAAGCTAAGTCTAGTAGAAGGATGGGGATAGGTGCCCTCTGGTCTTCAAGCATATAAGAAGATGATGCAAAGAGGATAAATAAATAAATAAACCCCATTTTCCCCAGTGAACAGGGCAAGT
>WEKW01000889.1:2520-49043 GCA_013389905.1 Sula dactylatra
GGGGGGGCAGGGAAAAGTCAGAAAAGTCCGTGGTTTCTAAACAGAATAAAACAGAAAACTAAGAAAATGTGAAAGAAACAGGAGGGTGGATGTCAACAGGGAAGACAACTTAGTAAGTTATACTGGTTTACCATGTAGGCTTTCTGTGATGAGTTGCACTAGAAAACAATCTTGATGGGAATTTGTAGCCCTGAACTCTAAGGACCACTTTTTGCTATTCATCTTTAGGGCCAGAGTCAAGCCAAGTCCTCTCTATCTGCCTCTTTTTCTCTCTTCCTTTATAGTTCAAAGTCTCTAACAAAGGGATCGACTTTGTTCATCTTCCCTCCTAGCCATTTAAATGTTTGTCACTGGGATTCCCTTTCTAGGTAATTGAGAAAGCTTTTTCCAAGAACCATTCTTCATGCTTCAGTTTGACTCGTAAGACAGGATATTGCTATCCTCAAGTTACTACAGAGAGATCCTAGAAGACAAGCAAGCACAGTCTGTACACTCACGCATTTAACAGCTAAAAAAGAGAAGAATTACACTCTCAGAGGTTACAGCATTTACCAAGTGGGGACCCTGACCAGAACTGCTAATTAGTGCACTAATACAAATTCCTTATATTATAGAGTATATCACTGCCCAAGGGCGGGAATGGGTCAGACAAAGAACAGAAGAGTACCTGGTGCTTCCTCAGAACGTATAGCAGCTGGAGAAAAAGAGGTACTGCATTTCTTCCTGTGGCTACATATGCTGTTCCACTGACTCTGATTTAATTCGTTAAGGAGGACCCATGCCTGTTGGATTCACTTTATGACCCAGATGTCCTTGCTCTACAGACATGGGTGACACAGAGCTTTCCTAGTTTCCTGTGACTCTTACTCAGTTTCCCTGCATGGTACACAGCCAACAAGGCACAATGGCCCTGAAATCCTCTGTAGCAGTCATTCATAAAGGTTTATTCTCATTTACGGTGCACTAGGCTTTAACAAACAGCATGACAGGTATGGTGAGGGAAGGAACCAGCCCACCAATGCGCCCAGGCAGAAAACAATAATGAGTCTCCTTTCTCTCTCATTATTGCTCACACAGGAAATCAGTTCTTCTTTCTTACTTGCCCTTGGAGTGATGGGGAATATGCTGAAGCAGTTGTACAGTAGCCTAATTACTTATCACAAATCTTTTAAATGAGTTTATATTCATTAATGGGGCATCTGGGAATTGGGCATTAAACCATCAGTGACCTTTTTGCTAATCAAAGGCCTCAAAGCTTGTTATTTGGAGGGTACTTCTCATACAGACCTTTACCTGCACATCAGGCTAATCAGACAGGTCAGTCTTTCTTGCTGAATTTCAAAATGCTAGAAGTAAGCCTGCAGAGATTGTTATGTAGAAGATAGGCAGATAGAAGAGATGCGATAGGCATACAGACAGGGCTGCTTCTTTATTCTGCTGGTAAGCTTTGCCACAAATGAACCCTCTCTACTAACTTGGAGTATATGTATGCTGCTACTTCGGAATTAACTGCAACAGTCATACCTATTCAGTGTAGCTGCTGAGGGATGCATGTAGGCTGTGAATGGTGCTGAAGTCCTTGTGTTCAGTTATGAGTCATGACTGTTCCAGCTAGCTCAGGTATGCCTAAACCTACTACTGCATTGTAGACCTCAGTTGTGTGGGTCTTGCTTGGCTCACAGTTTGCTTAAACAATCACAAGCCATCAGGTCCTACAGTTTCTCCAGTTTTTGCTTGTCGAGGTAACTAGCACATTTCTGGGTTGCTTGTGTGGAATGATTACTGGGGGTAAGATTATTGAGGCTGAAATTATTGAGACTAAAGTTATATCCACATTTCATAAAGGTTAACTTTCAGGGTGGAATATGGTTGATATGCTAAATATCAGTTCAGTGATCGTTCCTTAAGCAACACCACCTGCAATCTTAGACGTCAGTAACACTGGGGAAGCACAGTATACTAGTTCTAAGAGAGATAATTGGGTGAGGGAGTGGAGTGAAGGCTCCATGGCCCAACTCCTCCATAAATCACTGCAGGTCCGGGAACGAGATGGAACCATGGAACCATGCCCTGGCCAGCACCGCACAGTTGCAAAATTGTGTCCTGTGGATGAGCTTTGCTCATTAAATCCTCATTATAGTACCAAAACACACCTCCATCCCAAAAGTTACCCGCCTCCAAGGTGCGACCACCCCTCACTGAGCTTGTGCATCGAATTTTTCTAGTATATAACTTTAAAAGCAAAGCGAGAAAGTTTTGCACCAATCATAACAAAGGTATGTATGACTACAGCCACTCAAGCTCCACCTGAAAGGTAAAAAATAATATAAATATAGTTTAAGGGAGAGAGGATGTTAGGTGAGATACCATTGTACCACTCCGACTATTGAGACCAGTTGACGGGCTGAGTCTCTCTTCCCCCCCATTGGGACGCCTTTGGGTGAGATTCGAACACTCGGTTAGAAATCTCTATATAGAGTCACTTTATATTATTTCTAATCAGCGCTGCTATTAATATCTACTATTAATATTTGCTATATTATATATTTGTATATATACTTTTGCAGACAATCACTATCGCCGGCAATCCAAAGAATCTGTGTATCTGTTGCTCAAATAAATTGTGGTGTGCATTGGTCCAGTCATGATAGTTCATTTAAGCGCGACCAGTATTTTGGCCATGGAAGCTCATCGAACGCGGCTAGACTCACACTCTTAATGCGACAGCTTGCCACCTAGTAGGAAATTAAAATGCATTTACTTCAATAATCTCCCCCATGACAAAATGAATACATTTTATTTCACCTTTCTAATAACCTTCCAGCACTCTCACCGTGAGTTGCCATAGTTAGTACAATCAGCGGTATTTTTTCAGTTCTAAGCTACAAGTCAAAAGTCAAAGTATCTTGCCTGTGAAGTCACATTCCTTCCCAGCCATATCTCAAACACACTCACTGCCATAGTCTGCAAGAGGGAGTGAAGTCATTCTTTCATATCTATAAGGAATCTTCTTATACTGGAGAAATTCAAGGAGACAGTTTTTGAGAGATGTGCGGCTCTTTCACCCCTCTAAAATTATGTAGATTCTGTTACTCTGCAGTTCATGATAATCTACTTTTGTCACTATTAAGGTCCAGACTCAGTTTAAGCACATATCTTCCTATCAAAACAGTAATGTTTTCTAGTATGAATAGATATACCATACTGGTCTGTGGTTTTAATTTAGCTAGGATGCATAGCAATTTAAATGATAGCTTTTCATTCCTTCTTCTCTCATATTTGACCAGTGAAGTTAAAGCAGTTCCAAGGACGTTTCCATATTGATGGGTTGTCACTTTCTGATACAAACTCCCAAATTTCCTAAGACTTATGGTGGATATCATCATCCTTATTTTACAAATGGAAAAGCTGATGCCAATAGAAAGTTCATTATAGCTAGAACCCACTTTTCATGGTCTGGTAGTTCGTATGGTGACTGCTCTTATACTGCAGGACCGGATAGTATTTACATCTCCAGCTGTTTCTTCTGGCTTTTTTTTGCTTCTTCTTAGCATTAAATGAGGGAAAAAAAAAAAAAAGAAGAGCAACTGAGTCATATTTTATCTTGGTAAAGAGATGATTGTGTATTTGGGTGTATATGTATCCATGTGAATTTCTTTTTTCACCATATTTTTGTTGCTTTGCTCCCTGCTTGAGAACTATTACTATACACATGACATGGAAAACAACAGTGTGCTTCTGATATACTCCAGCTAAATATCTAGGCCTTCAGTTCTAAGCACAATTCTCTTGATTTATTTCAGAATATCAAGACAAAATATCCATCATTTGTGTTAGCCTTAGGCCCAATTTTATGCTTCATGGCACTGATGACGGCAGTTTGAAGACTATGTTGGTGACTTGAAAGCCAGACATCAGTAATGGGATTAACCTGACCAAATGCAGACATTCCTTCTGTAGATAACTGCACTGTACCTTGTTGTCCTGGACTCCCTTAATAGTCAATAGCCAATGGAGAGGAGGAGTGCAATTCATCTTGTGCTAAAACAGACATCTAAAACAAGGCAGATAAATCACACTTCTTTCTCACACTGAAGGCAAAGAGAGCTCAGGTTGACTAGTTCCAATGCAGTAAAAATACCTAAACATGTAATAAGAATCTCAGCCCTGAAGTACACTTGGTACTTCCTGCAAAAAAGCATTTCTTCCACACAGTTGTCTCTTCAATCAGCCCATCTTCCTTCCTGTATCATGAGGGTTGTGGGACAGGTAGTAAGACTGTTTAGGGACATCTGTAACAGAGCAGACCAAGTATGACCTTGTTACTTACACCAGATCTGCTTCAAAGACAGTGCTAGGTAAGTCGAGCTTATGAAGTTACAGAAAAATGAACGCAGGGTATCTCATTGCCATAGCACTTTTTCCTGTCAAAAAGTATCTCAGTACAAGACAGACATGGACTTGTTGGAGTCGGTCAAGAGGAGGGCCACAAAAATGATCAGGGGGAAGGAATACCTTTCCTCTGAAGAAGGGTTCTTGATGAGGGAGTTGGGTTTTTTTATCCTGGAGAAGAGAAGGCTCTGGGGAGACCTTTATTGCAGCCTTTCAATACGTAAAGGGGGTTTGTAAGAAAGATGGGGACAGACTTTTTAGCAAGGCCTGTTGCGATAGGACAAGGGGTGATGGTTTTAAACTGAAAGAGAGTCGATTCAGAGTGGATATAAGGAAGAAAGTTTTTACAATGAGAGCACTGAAACACTGGCCCAGGTTGCCCAGAGAGGTGGTAGATTCCGCCTCCCTGGAAACATTCGAGGTCAGGCTGGATGGGGCTCTGAGCAACGTGATCCAGTTGAAGGTGTCCCTGTTCATGGCAGGGGGGTTCAACTAGATGGCCTTTAAATGTCCCTTTCAACCCAAACCATTCCATGATTCTGTGATTCTTGACAAGTTTGGTAAAAAAATGTAGATAAAATTATGAATTGTAAGTCAAAGCTGCTGTCAGGCAATACACTCTTTTCTATCTGTATAATGATTTCATCTTTCCTTCCATTACCTGTGATTCAAAAGCTACACTAAAGACATGAGTAGATGTCCTAAAATATCTAGAACTTTCCTTTGAACAGTTCTGTTCCTGATGACACCAAAGTTCAGAGGGGAGCAGAAACAAAAATTAGAATTGAAGTGTATGTTCATGTTGTGACTGCCATTAAAGGTATACTTATCAAAAAGATTGACTTTCATCAAAAAGTTAGATTTCCAGTCTAAGCTTGTAGTTCCTTCTGTGAAACAAGGCTGTGTCTAGGAAGTCCCAGCAGTCTCAGACTGGCTAAGGAAAGGAGCCTATATGACAGGCACATTTAGATGGCTAAACTGAAAGAAAATGTTATGAAACAGGAGTTTCAAGAAAATATACTAGTAGTTTTTTCAATTGCCTGGCAGACTCTGCTATTTTAATGCCTTTAGCCAATTCTGATAGTCTTGGAGATAAAGTAGCTTCTTGCAGAAAGAGGAAAGGACTATTAATGAATACCAAAATATTAAAATGCATGATTATTATTACTGTTGTAATATATGTACTATGGGAGTTAAGTGCAAGGAAAATGCCAGCTAACGAGGAAGTATAGTCTTAATGAAGTGTTGACAGTGTCCTAACTAGCCTCCAAACATTATCCTTTGCCATGAATACATAAACCTCCAGAGACATTTTGAAGTAACTGGCTTCCCCTGGCTAAGATTTGCAGCTTACCCAGAATGGCATTATCATCTCACAGAATGAGGCACAAGCCCATTGAAATGCAAGTGGTGGAAAAGAATCTTTTTCTGAGTCACAGTTAGAAAAAGTACTAACCTAGGGTAAAGAATTGCTGTATTGCAATTCTTACCCCGAGGGTTCTCCAGGCTTTTTTTTCTCAGTGTGCGGTCTGCATCTTAATCTAAACCCACCAAATTAGCAAACAGACTAAACACAGTGCTTACACTAACACATGACATCAGTAATGGTTTTATTTTGACAATATTTAATTAGGTATCAAGCTAGAAGTAAACATCAAACACAGGAAATGGAACATATAGCTTAATCTGAGCAATAACTAGAGATGGGGCCTATTTATAACAACACAGTATAACAAATCCACAACTGCCAAGTTGTTGCACACCCATCATTTTGCTGCAGGCCATAATATTTAGGAACTTCCTGGGCCTAAGCTAAAGGAGAAATACTATTAGTTGTAGTAGCCTAGAGCTCTTGGTGCATCTCTAAGCAATACTAACAGTTCCTGCAGGGAACATGGAGATTCCCAGGTTATTTCCTTTACTGACCCTCTAGGTCTCTAGGTCTGCAGAGGCTTTATAATGGGTACTCACTGTAAGCCTTGCATTTGCAAGTCTAGGATGGCTTGTGTTCATACGGTCTGAAGGGTGGAACAAGACACTTCCTCACCATTCATTTTGCAGCTGGAACATGAACCAACCCAAACCGCCTTGGAGTAGAGAGCCAGTTTACAACCCTGGACAAAAGAGGCAAAGAATGGGAATTATAGACACGTGTTATAGGGAGAAGAAGGTATGATGAAACATGAGAGCAAATATAGCAGTTGTGCTGAGACTTGTACCCAGATACAAGATGTGTATGAATGAGGAGACATAACCAAAGCATTTGGTCCTCCGCTTCTCTTTTGAGAGGGTAATGCCCAGGGAACTGCAGCTGTTTTACATCCTCACATGCACATCACAAATGGCTAAGCTGGAATTGCTGAGGTTAAATCCAGTTTCTGCCTCACCTGTGTACAACAGGTTGGTACCCTATGGTGGGCTGGCAATAAGGAACAGCTGAAAAAGTGATGGAACAGTGCCTGAACTGTTTGCAGACCGTCTTATTAATGCCAATCAGCACCGAGTTTAGTGTGCACTGGTGTGCAGGCTTGTGAGGGTAAGGATCTATTTTGTGATTATCTGTCTGACCCGAAAAGAATGCTGACTTTTGGGGGGCGGATGGGGGCAGTTGGTGTGGGTGGCTGTGGACAGTAATTGGTGCAGTCATTGTACCCGAACCTCCTGCTGAATGCACATCGCCATCAGCAGTGGCAGAGAGCAGGTTAAATCATGACAGAAGATGAAGAGGTCCCAAGTTAGGAAACTGCAAATGCTCTCTTGGATCTAATTCCAAACCAAAGACAAAATACGGTTTAAACCTCACCATCTTAATCATACATTGATTAAGGAATTTTGATTTTTTTTTAAGGGGTTTCTCCCCACTCTTCCTCCTTATTCTCATCAGAGAAATCAAAAGAGGAGAGGATAGTACTTAAGATGAAAGACTGGAAAATTGTCAGAATATGGACCTGCTGAGAGAAAAGGTAGATAAACAAATGCTGCATCTCACCCGCAGAAGAGCATACATGGCATATCTCACTGGCCAAAGTAGACTGAAAGATCATTTCCTTCTCATCTCTGCCATTAGACATTTGATTTCTCAAAACACAGTGGCCACATTGCCAGTAGGTGTCATGTTAGTCCTCTGCACCCAAGTACAGAAACTTTCTTGATCCAACAGCCTACCTCAGCCCTCAGATGTCCATGGAGTTACTGAATACAGAATACAGTTTTACAGCAGGAGCTTAGTGGGATTACATAATCCTGTCTGTATTCAGAATGCATGGTGCTTTTTTTTGGCTCTTTTTTAGAGCTGGATGTCAGGCTTATTGACTTCAGTAATTAATGTGTGTCTCACAGCTCTTCTAGCCCTCATATGTACCTGTGTTCTTTCCCGACAGTTGAAGGGTTTATTTTTGACTGCGTACTATAATATGCATGTCTTGATTAACTGAATTTCTTTATTTGATTTGATTGCCTTACTCAGTGATCTCTCCAGCTTCAGATTTTTAATGATTTTTCTTGTGTCTTTACCTCTTTCTCTTGTTTCTTGTTGATTAGGTGGTGTAGGGACTGTATAACTGCCATGTTCTCTAACAGGTCTTCCTGACTATGGATTGTCTTCTGAGAGGCTAGAAGTAACCATTCCAAAAATGAGAAGAAATGGAAGAAAGCTGTACTGCATATCCATTTGGTTATATAAATGTGGACTGATCAGTGACACATACATATGAATATATATATTTGTATTATTTTATAACATTAAAACAGGTTTTAAAGAGTTGCTGCATCCACTGTAGTTACCTGCAATTCCAGGGTGAATTAATGATCCCTGTATAAAGTTTATGCATTTGGGTTTTATTACACGTCAATAAAAGTACATCAAATTCAAAACCATTCTCATTTATGGATGGAAACTTTGAGGCAAAACAGTAGAGCAGCTACCTTGTTATGAGTTATAGGTCAATCATTTTTTCAAGTCAAAGAAAATACTGCTGTACTTCCAGCTAAGCAAGATAAGTACAGAATGTGACCGCACACTGCACCAGCCTCCTAGCCTAAAAGTAAACAGTAAATGTTCATCTATTGATGAAATTATCCATCCTTTCGGGGGCAATCTGAAAAGACAGCAAACTACTACATCTGGTGTGGCACTCCAGCCCTGGTATAGAGAGCGCACTGTTAAAGGGAGATAGAAATCCAAAACACATTTACATTGTATTGACTGGCCAAGACAGACATGTGGTGCTGTCAGAGATATGTAAAAACATATCAAAAAGCTTTCTGCAGTGCAACATGTTCTACAGGGGGAAAAAAAAGAGGGAGGGTATTGTCTCTCCTCTCCCTTGCTCTTCTCAAATCATAAAGTTGACATTCTCCTGACAAAAAAAGGGATTTTAGCCTTTTGAATTCAGCACATTGAAATTCTGTGCACTGCCGTACAGACTGACTTAATTGTACCTAACATTTAAAGGAAAGGCATTCACGGACAGCAGGTGCATTCTGAAGCACAGTGTGAAGGACACAGAAAAGAGAAATGTTTTTCAGTAACTCTTTCCCCATTTCTGATTTTGCAGTATCGTGGAACATCAGCATTCTGTGGGACCGCTCACTGAGACTCTAGTTGCTACAAGGAGATAACAGACAGCAGTCGTGTCTTCCCTGGTCTATATACACAGTACATAGACATGGTGACCCAGCATAATGTTTGTCACATACAGAGCGTCAGCAGAGTGAGCACATGGAGAGTGAATGGAGCTCCTGCCGATATCTCTGCTGTCCTCCCTGCTCCGCTCCTGAGAGCCCCTTTGGGCCAACACCTGGCAGGGAGTAACAAAACCTAGAGCAAG
The DNA here is from genome assembly GCA_013389905.1 of Sula dactylatra. NCBI lineage: Eukaryota > Metazoa > Chordata > Aves > Suliformes > Sulidae > Sula > Sula dactylatra. Next base: position 11,742 of record WEKW01000889.1, read on the forward strand.
GACAGATGGCAATCACAACTCTAAGGAGGCATTGAGGAGTATGGGAGCAGAATGGAAAGGTTGTTTAGGGACAGAAAACTGCCCTCCTCCTTTTTTTCACTGCACAGTGTTCCACGAAAGCGAGAGTAACTGCCCTGTACCATATTTTAAAGTTCTTTTTGAGGCAGAGACCTTCAGAAAGTCTCTCTGCATTTGACTTAGCCTTCCCTTTCTCTAGTTTGAGGCAGGTGAATTGTGTGATTGTTTGGGTGGGTTTCCCATTCTTGAGACCTGATGTATGCATCAGTTCCCAGGGAGACCGAACAAGATTGTCTTTGCTCCTGGAAGCTCAGGAGTATTTGCAGGATTGTTATAGCTTGGTGCTGCACAATCAGGGAGAGGTAGTTTGGTATGGACAGTCAATAGATGTGGCCTTAAAGGAGACTAGGTAGTCTAACTGCCCGTTATTGGAAACAGAAACAGCATAGCGTGGGAGTATGAGAACAGGGAGAAAAGGAAGAAAAGTCCAGTAACATGGAAGAAGAGAAGTAATATGGGGGGGAGCAGAGAAGATAAGGACAAAGAGGGAAGACCAAATCCTTGTACTCAATAAAATCAGTGAAATGGAAAAATTTAAAGCTCTGATGAAAACAAAAAGTTGGGGGATTTCCCCCCCAATTTTTTCCCCTTATATTCTCAAACAGTGCAGTAGGTGGGAAAAAAGAGTTTGTGAAGCTAAACCTCACCTGGATTAAACTCCACTGGCTGCTATTTTTTCTTCCCAAGTATCTGACTTCATAATTTGGAACAAAGATAATTTATATACATTTTTCTATTGCCTTTTATTTAACAGTTTTGCTGGGCAAAACTCAATCCAAAAGTAAAACAACTCCAGAGTAAAATATCTTTCTTGATACATCTTAACCTCAAATACAAGCACTGTTGCTAAAGAGCCAATGGCAACAGTTGGATATCAGCGACATTTTTTCTGTGAATTGACTGCAATACCAGCAAGCAATGCTTCTGCCACTCGTGTCTGTAGTCCTGGAGGACTCTTTCCTCATGGTTTTAGGCCATGGTGTCTTGGGAATATAAGATCCTGTAGGGCTCTTAATTCCTATGCCTTACACCACATCTACCAGATGTATGACAGATGTTACCTTGTAAAATGAAATAAAATTAAATGAATGAACAATTTTTTTTAAAAACCAATTGGAATAGCAATAATAACTAAAAGAAAATGTAGCCCTTCAAGGCTGCAAAATACTTTGCAAATGTTATCTCATTAACATTAAGTAAGGTAAATGCACAGTGTTCTTAGGCTCAGTTAATGGATTTGGAAGGGGGGTCTTTTTCCCCCTGTGTCTAGTAATTAACATAATTTTACAAATTCACTTTAATTAGACATAAAAATAGAATAAATATTTTTGCAACATTTTGATTTAAACAAGCATTTAATTAAACCATATTAAGACCTATCATATGCATCTTAGCCAGCATTCCAGTAAAAAGATATACCGTTAGCCTAAATCATAAATTAAAACCAATTAATTTTTAATTCTAAAACTGTTTTTTTTTTCTCTCCTGCTTTTTAACATCAGTCTTCTCTGCTGAGAGAGAAGATTTTTCTCCTTACTTTTCCCTTTTTGTCCTAGTCTCTCTTTGTAATGTTGTAACTTTATGTCAAAGGAAATCTGTACAGCCACTATATCTATCCGGTAATAGCTTTTTTTCTGCCTGCAACTACTTGTTTCCTCAACTTCTTGAGGAAAAGCACTATTGTTTAAATAGGTGCAGAGACTAACCTGGCTGAAAAAGAAAAGAGAGGAAAAAATTATTTCCAGAAGAATAACTTTATTAGATTGGCTCATCATATGGCTTAAAAACAAGGGATGGATGGAAAAATCTTTTCCAACAAGTGTACAAATTTAAGTCAAATTAATGTGACCATGTAACCCAGCCTTAGTGATTCCTCTTGTCTTCTTCACGATGGAATTAAATACCTTCCTTCATTTGCAATGTGCAATTCTCTGCCAATGTCCAGATTTTGGTTTGGACAGGCTGATAAGCGATTGCATTTTCCTAAGAGTTTTACTTGCATTTTTACCTTGGTAATGACCTTTATTTAACTAAATTCAGGGTGATGGTAGTTTTGTCACTATGTATGGAGAGGTTGAGGGACGCTCATGAGATTCAATTTCCTTTTGTTTACTGTCATTCCTTGCTCTGGTTTGTCTAGGTGTATATGCTGTAAAATAGCTTACCAATACATTTCCAGGTCATGACACTCCAGTCATCCAAACTGCATCATGTACATCACTTGAGCAGTGGGGCTTTTTTCTGGAGAGAACCAGCTAGGTATGGCTAAAACAAATGCAGGTGTAGTCATGGGGATCATTTCTTTCCAGGACTACTGCATGCAAACAATATAGACAAAACCATGCTATGTCCCATTGCCTATGCCTTATAAAACCTACCTCATACAACCTCGCCCTCTCAAACAGTTCCAGCTTACCCCATGTCACAAGCTAGGACACAGATACATACGCTATAAAAATATTACTTCTGTGGGCTACAATACAGCCTTTAAGATTATTTCAAGCACTTGAAAAATACATGTAAACATACACACAATATATGTTTATCAACAGAGGTACCACATAAGGTTTGGAAGAAACCAGGGCTGAATGGTGTGTAATACGGATATGGCCTTCATAGAGACTAGCTACTGACCTGACCTGTGGGTCATATGTTTTCTAGGGTATTTCTAGGGTATCTACCATTAGTAGAGGACAGGTAGTGAATGTAATTTATGAAAAGTTTCAATTTTTAGTTATTTCTTCTCTAGAAGCTAAATATACCTCTAGTGCTGGACACAGGCTGTTGAAAACAGCAAATTATAAACCTAACCATTATGACATTTGGCAGCAGTCACATACAGTAGAGCCAGATTCAGAGGGAGAGGTGGAAGAAGCTAGATATCTTACACAGTTAAAGAGAGCTTTTGGGTTCTCAGAGCTATCCAGGTAGCGGATGTATTGACAAAGAGGTTTTCTATGATTTTTTTATCACTCTTGAATGATGGTATGCAATGAAATAATGAGAATGTAAGTTCTGTATTTCTATGCATAGGATTAGAAAAGATGCTGAAAGTTATTTTTAGGATTTTTTTATTTGATAGCAGAGAAATACAAATGTCTTAGGATTTTCTTGATTTGGAATTTTTGCAACCAGCACGGTATTCTGCTGAGTCACATTATGAGTCAATATTAATAATATATGTAAACGCTTGTTGGCAGATATGCTGCAAAAAGAAATACCTGTAATTAGGCATGGGGATTTCCTATTTGTTACTACATCAGTATTTTTTTCTTTTTATCGTTAAGAAAAATAAAGTAAACTGTTGATGTTTTCTTCCTCCAACTTTTTGCTGTTACATGAACTGGTAAATATGATCTGGTAATTAGAGTGTGGGTTTGTGAGTGCACTGTTGTTCTTAAACCTACCCAGGGGCATTATTGAGATGTGACAGGTGTGCTCGACCCCTTGACCGGACTGGTGGTGCTTTGGGCAGGTTCTGGAAGAGGTGAAGGCCTGAGCTGTAGCTGGGCTGTGAACTCCTGTAATTTCAATCTGTTCTCTGAAAACCCACAAAGGAGCAGAGTGACACAGTGAGCACCAACGCGTGTGAACTTGGACCACCAGTCATGTGATTAACACATGAATAGTGGGTGGTTTTTCCAACACTCATTTATCAAGGACCAAAGAAAGCTGTGGGTACAAGGAGTCTCCTGTATACCTTTTACATCACATGTGATTTGACTACGAGCCAATCACTTTATCCCATAAATATGACAGCCTAAGTGAGCTTTCTTTGAGCTCTCCCTGCCAGGCAGCGTGGCTCTGTGGTGGTGATTTTCCCTTGAGCTGGGACAGATCTCAAGGTTGCTCTTTGAGCCAGAGAGACCTTTCACCAATGGCAGCTCTTTGGTAAGTGACCGATATCATGCATAACCTTGATCTTGTCTTGGCAAATTTGATTGCATGCTGAATTTATGCTAATGAAACATTACATAAATTTTGCATATATAATCCCTTAGACATAAACCGTTGACCAATTCTGAGACTAGATTTGGACCTAGCCGCACCTAGATTCCTCTCTGAGGAGGAGTTTAGAAAGCAAGGGGGTCCACTCTGAACCTCGTGACTCAACAGAAGGATCCTCCTTATCTTTTTGCATCCCCAGTCTCTCTGTGAATCATTCTAACTCAAGTGTAACTCAATATTCCTTTGTGTGTTTCTTCCATGCAGTAATTAATAAGGTGAACCTTGCCATTGAACTTATTGAACCTGGGCAAACTGCTGTTAAACTTTGTTAAATTCCATTGAATTCATTGAACTCTGTCAAAATTATTATTTACCTCAATAAAACATATTGCTGCTTCTCTCTTTTGAGTAGGTCCATTCCACTCATTCGTGACAGGAGAGGAGGAGCTTGTTTTGACTTTTTTAACTCAATGAAAGGGAATCGTATCAGTCAATGATACATCTACTAAAGACATCCATCTCACAAAGAAAAATGAGTGGAAATAGACTAATACAACAGATGAATGCTCACCTAACACTTATTTCCTTTCCACAGAACAAAATCTTGTACACGCATTTGCCAAGAGCTCACCCTCTGGAAAATCCTTGACTTGTCAGAGGCTGTGAGTCCTCTCAATACCTTTCAAGCCCTCAACCTTGAAATGGAACTTGATAAATTACCCCCTGGGTCACAGGGTTTGGTCTGACCTCTCACTGAGGAAAGTATGTTCACTCATCCAGGAAAGATGCTACAGAAGTGCATGTGGACAGACACGTGGGAGAAGATTGATGTTAAGGACATATGTAGAACATTTTCAAGCCAGCTTCATATAAAGGTCAAATCTTTGGCCTCTTTGCCTTTATATTAATTTATTTAAAGGATTGTTTGTCCCATGTTGCTTTGCCACAGGATATATTATTTTGCATATATATGTTTACCTACAGACTACAGTTGTGTGGAGTCAAATCCACGGTGGGGAAAGAGAAAAACATTTTCTTTAAAACAATAAAGCAGCAGACAGTGTTTATTGAATAAGGCTTGTACCACAAAGAGCAGCTCAGTCTAATTATAAACATCTCATTTCCCATGAGCAGCAAGAAATGTTTTGCTTGGTTCAAGGCTTCTGGGGACATCCAATCCATGGTGCGACTTTTGAAACAGAATCAGTTCAGTGCAGATGGTCTCTGTGATTTGACAAAATAATGATTCACTTCAGCTAACTAGTATGCAACTGCTCTGAATTTAACTAGAAAGAAATACAGAGATGATCACAGGTTTCAAGTCCTAAACAGCCACAATGTGGTGTATAATGGAGAGCTTTGCAGAATTGAAAGCATCACACAAAATAGTAACTCATTACTGTTTTCATATAAAAAAATAAAGTAGCTTTTTGCTAGGGGCAATTTCATTAAATGCAATGAAACTTTTCTTGACTTAAATGTAGCTGCCATTATATAACCCAGCAAATGCCACTGCGTGCAACATGGAGTGGAACATGAATGAAATTCTACTGTCACTGCACCAGCATAAATCAAGGAAGACTTTATTTAAGTAAGTGAAGTTTCAGCTGTTTATTTGACAACCAAGTGCTATAGATAAAACTCTCTAAACAGTCCATTGCCCTATAATGTTTAGCCAGTATAAATCAGTGTAGCTTTCTTAGCTTCAGCAGGAGATTTCCCACTTTATACCAGATGATATATAGAGAGTGGAAGAGGTTCAAAGCAGCCAGCTACATGACTTTGAACCTGGTTCTAATCCTGATCATCTTTAGCATTTTAACTTCTGCTAGCTGTGTTATATGGCTATTAGAAATGTCCTCTTATGTACTGAACATTTCATCCGTGTGTCTGAGTACTTTAAGAGACAGGTGTTCATACTAGCTACTCTGAGAAAGTGAGATCAGAATAGAAATCAGGAGAAATAGCCCTAAAATAACAAAGAACTTTGATACAGATCCTGAACATCTATCAATGATCAAATTCTTGTATAAAAAGGATGTGTAGGTATTTTATTCGCAGTCCTGTTGTCTGAACAGGTGCACTTCCATGTAACACCACAAGTGTTCAGTAAGTCGAACCAACAGAAGCTGGTTGAACAGATCTTAAAGTTTGAACCACGCTGACTTAATTGCTAGTCTAGGACATGTGCAGAACTTAAAGAAGACAGGAAAAATATTTTTGCTAAAATTCAAGATATTATACTAGTGATGACTGAAGCCAGACTATATGTATGACATAAAGCCCAATGTCTTTCAAAAGAAAGCACTTTGCAAGGGCCCTCCTGGAAAGACATGAAGCTGATTTTACAGTCCTTGTCTTCAATAATATCCTTATTTGCTCATGAAACTGCAAAATCCTTTCAAACAAAGGATCATGTTTAGAGAAGGTTGCATAGGTCATGTACTTTCAAGACACCTACTTAGATCCCAGGAGTGTTCTGGTAACAGGTCAACTCATACTAACGTTGACTGAGTATTTCTGTCCCACAGTCTGAAATACTAGAGATGTTCATTCTATATGAATTATCCATATGACTTCAGTATAAATTATTTGAACTATACTAATAACAATGTAAGTTGTATACTACTATATCCTGTCTTGATAGTGTTGTACTACTCTGGATCTTTAATGAGAATCATGGGTACATCAGTATGAGAGGATATATTTTATCTTACAGGTGCTTTCATGTACTGAATCCTCAATTTCCATAAATGATATTTTTCCAGATGTTTAAAGTATATGAACAAGGACAGAGAAAGACCATAGCACATGTTTAAGAGACATAATGTTAGTTCTGTGTTATTCTAAATAAGTTTGAGCAGATTTTTTAATACTGCACACAGTACAGGTTGTCCCAGAAAAAGGTCAGGAAGACATTATCTATAGTTTTATTTTTAAAAGCATCATGAATTATTTTTCCTTAGAGGAAAGAAAAATTAAAAGAGACTACTGTATCTTCTGTAGTGCTGAAAGAAGGGCTCTATGAATCAGAAAACCTGGACTTGTTGCAGGCTAATTACTATGCCTCACAGACAAGTCACACAAAAGAGAGCCATTTCTGAAGAACACTATCATAGATTTCTGATATCATGTCTGCAGAAGTGCCACCACATCATTCATTCAACAAGCAAAATTGATTTTTGCAGAAAACTTCTACATCTAAATGAAGGAAAAGAAAAAAGAATTCTGAGCTTGTTGATGTACAAGAAAACCAGGTAGAAAACAAATTATTTTAGGAGGTCATGGAGTGGAGCTATCTGATTAGCAACAGTAGGGATTTGTGTTATACAATTGACCACTGCAAGATAAAGTGATTATTGCCCTAATACATTGCAGGACTTAATACTCCCAGCTCACACTTTTTTTTTAACAAAATTCTTTGAAAGTAGTCACAGATTGACACATGCCTTACTCTCCCCTGATACAGAAAAGGTCAGTAATGTACCTGGTTGTGGATTGTGTGCTCATAATTGAGATGCATCCTAGCACTTGAGTGTTTCCTCCAGGGGAAATGTAATGGAATCATTTCATTGTGTACTTCTCAGCAGCATCAAACAGTGGTGTGAATTCACAGGAATTTTTTTAAGTACTGCCTGTCAACAGAAAAGTTGCTATGGCGATGGTATCAGTGTAAATCCTTTCAGATTTGAGTTATATTCTGTTTTATTAATTTTCTGCTAGTTTTGATACCACTGCTTATTAAAACATTCAAAGGCCTGACTCCCCAATAATGTATTTTTTTTAAAAAAAAAGACAAATCCTTAGCGTATTTGCATATAGTCCCATGGGAGTCAGTGTTGCTACTATGAATTAGCCCCTGTCTGATTCTAAGACTCCTGTGTATAGACTATCAATAGTCAATTCAGGTGCACATTCAAAAGCAACTAATGGCATTTGAAATGTCCTGGGCTATTCTTTTTGGTCCTTCAACTATCATGCCAAAAGGCTTAAAGTGCTCTACTATATCCTGAAACCTCTGCAGATGTCTCAAATACGTTATGGCTTCTCAGATGACATTTGAACCCTATATGAGGACAATTTAATCAAGCCTTTGCTACATTGTTCTTCAGTTGTGGAAAGTATTATGACTAGTATTAACTAGATATGAAATATATATTGCTAGAGTTTCCCATTGTGTTTTGCACCAAAAGCAGAGTGCGTGGGTGTGGTGGGTTAGCCCCAGCTGACAGCCAAGCACCCATACAGCCGCTCACTCACTCCCCAGCCTCAGCAGGGGCAGAGAGGGAATAGGAAGAATGAGGGTGAGAAAACTTGTGGATCAAGGTAAAGACAGAGAGATCACTTGCCTATTACTGTTGCAGGCAAAACAGACTCAACTTGAGAAAAATTATTTTATTATCAGTTAATATAAACATATAATTACTGAATTGGGGTTTGTGATACAAAGAAACAAACAAACAAAAAAATCAAAAAAGAAACAAGCACTAAAACACTTAGGGAAAACACACCCCTCCTCCTTTCCTAGGTTCAGCTTCACTCCAGACACCTCTCCTTCCCCCTGTTATCACTGCAGGTTACTCTCTGTCCCTTCAGTGAGGCAACAAGCAGCATATGGGGATTGCAGTCAGGACATAACAGTTTCTCTCTGCTGCTCCTTCCTTCTCACTCTTACTCTGCTCTGGCGTGGGTCCTTCAAGGGCTGCAGTCCCTTCGAGGATATCTGCTCCACCATGAAGCGTTTCCTACTCCTCTGACCTTGGTGTTCCCTCTGTTGTTTCTCTCTGATTCCCTCCTCCTCTTCCCAGCATTTCCTGATCTTATTTAAATCTGTTTTCACAGAGGCAACACAGATTTCACTGATGGGCTCAGCTTTGGCCTGCAGTGGGTCCATTGCAGAGCTGGCTGTGGTGTCAAGCACAGGGCAGCCACTGATCTGTTCTCACAGAGGCCTCCCTAGGAGTTCCCCATCACCAAAACCTTACCACCTATTCCCCATACTGTAGGATCTGAAATTTGCTTGCAAATAATCTCTATCCTCTAGTATATAGACTTTACTTTTCCTGGGGACTGTACACATGAGTCAGGATGTGTTAGAACTGTGGGCAAATAATCTTGTTTCTGGTATTGCCAGGTTCTGACTTGCAGCGTGTTCCAAAATAAAATAGGGTAATAACTCTAAATTCCTGTAAAGGTGATCTAGACATTGTATAGCTCACCTACCTTCAGTTCCCTAATAATTAAGACATGAGGGTGAGATTCAGCTTAAAAGTAAACCTGCTCATAGATTTTTCCATGTGAGCTATGGAGTTGATTTGTCTGCCCTATGTTTCCATAAGAGATGAGTATCCCAGCCCCTACAGGGATCTAGGCAACTGTGTCAAGTCCCCAGGCAGTGTTATTTAAATAGATGCCCTCTGTGGACAATGGATGTTAAAGATTTCCACAGGGCAGTCCAACATGCCCAAAAATGAATGCCTAAAACAGCTGGAATGAGTCATCTGTAAGTGAATCCCTTCTCAATCACTATGGAGATGAGCAGCTTAAACTTCCAATTTTCTTCTGTCTCAAGTTCAGGTGAACCTCAGCCCTTGTGCTGACATGCATGGAGGTGCTTGCTATACGATAATTTACTGGGATTCTGAAGCAAGTGAACTGGCAGAAGACAAGACAGTGCAGCTAAATCAGGACATAGAAGCTCCCTAGTTAAAAGAGACTAGCAGTACATAGCTTCTTGTTCAGGAACAAAGAGATAATAAACAATTGAGTGGGGCTACTGTGCAATGTTTGTGTCTTCATTGTAGAGTAATTGTTATCCGCAATGTTTCCAACAGTTCCTGAGTTAGGAAATACAATTTGGTTAGGTCCTGACATAATGTCATGGCGATTCTTCAGTAGGTATCATCCCCTTTTCACCTACTCCTTTGCAAGAAAACCTAAGCACATAGAAATGTGTGGTGCCCTACAGTAAGCCTTCTGATCTGGCAAGCCATGAGACAGAGCAGCAAAGTGTGTTAGGAGTACACCAGACCCTACAGTCAATGTATGTCAGGTCTGTTCTTGTAGTGTGGTTGTTATGACTCAATACCATATGCTCATCATTATGCTGGACTACAGAGTCAAATATTTCTTCAACAGGAAGACTCACTGACTGACATTCCCTTTGGGAGTCACCTGTATTCAAAACTCAAAAATGGATTCATGGTATTGTGCAAAGACCTTTTTTTATTGCATGACTTGAAAGCCAAAGGCAGGGGAAGAGACTGCCTCAATGGTGGTGGATGGAACAGAACAGGGGAACCGAATCTCCCTCCTTTGCATCATTTCATGTCAGGAATTAGTGGGAAGAGGTGCATCTTTTCTTGGTGGTGTGGTCTCTTTTGCTCAACACCTCTGGTACATGAAATAACGCTGCTGGGGACATCATGCTGCACCGAGCTAGAAATAGGCTAAACTCAGAGCCACAGGGACAGCGGAAACAACCAATGTCTTCTGAAATCCACTTGTCTCTAGCAAATCTACTGTATCTACTAAAAGTATTGTAAGTGCAAAGACACTTGGGAAATACACACACAGATTTGCAATTTGCACTGATTTTTTTCTGCTCCAGAAAGCACTTGCAAACCTATTAGGCATTTTATGACAATGTTCTGTGGCTGCCTGTAGCTACAACAGGTGAACAATAGCCAAACTATCAGTTCTTTCTAATAACATCCTTGACTTAGAAGAGTCAGAAGAATATTATGACACTGGACTGGACAAAAAGGTGAGGATATTGCCCATATAAAATTAATACGCTCTGTAAAAAACTACTTTATTGTTATTAATCGAAAAGCTCCATTAACTTAAAAGGCAAAAACAATGGGCAGTAAATTATTTTTTTCATGGTTAACCTTCCGTTGAAGAGAAAGGGCACATTATTTACCTTCCATTAAAGTGGTATTAAATTTATATTCCTAAATGTTTACACAAAAGTGATGTTGTGTGAAAAATGAGGCAGAACTTGATACCCTTTAACTGGGAATTTATTTTGCATGGGGTGATATGATGAAGATCACCAGGACTCCCTCCCTAATGCAAGGAACATTTTGAGGTAATATGAAACTGACACCATACAAATGAAAACATCATGTTCTGCAACTTCCTTTCTCTTTGGAGTATTCATGCAGTCTTCTTTGTTACAGAATCCTAGTATTTCTTAACTATATTCATAGAGTTTACCCTCATAGCAGGTCTAGCAATAAAAACTAGAACCATGGGTCAATTTATTTGTAATTTACCCAAGGTCATTCAAGAAACGCCTGTTCAGTAATCAAACTCAAGCTTCTAAATTCCCTATCGAGACTATTGACTATTTAATTCCTTACCAAGTAGCAGTTTTAATGAAAGAGCAAAAGCAAAGTCCATGTTATCAGAGGACTTGCACAGAATGAAATTACAACAGTTTTACAAGCTGCCATGTGTCAACAGAGCTGTGCAATTTTTTGCCTGAATACTTATTACCTGCACCAAATGTGACATTGGACTTAGCTTAGCCAGTTATAAAAATGGATTACACTAAATTATTGCCATCAGATAAAAGTGTATGTAGGAGCCGTTACCACCCTTCACCTAACATATGATTACTTCTTCGCAAGTGTCATAGAAACCTGGGGTCCCTCTTGCTGGAACAATAATGTCATTATTGTAAATGTGACAGTCAACAGCAGCCAGGCTTCAAGCCTCAATTGCAGAAACATGCAATGAGATTCTCCATGCTTGAATTGTTTCATAGACTGCACGGACAAGCTTCACACAGGAAAGAGCTATCATGCAAGCAAAACTGGCAGGGGCAGGGATTTCAGATCATAAGTAAGCTACAGGGCATCAGTGTTAGGAATTTAAATTTATTTCTTTAATTTCAGTTTTTAGCTATTGCTTGTGTTTATTTAATATGTAGTTGCAACACATTCTTTAAATGCAATGAGGATGTGAGAAGTGGAAGAAGAGATAATGTGAAAAGAACGATACAGTTTATGTTGGATGAGGCAGATTATGGAGAAGAAGAGGGAAAAAAAAGATGGGAAGAGAATAAAGGGCATTTAGAATGAGAATAACATGAAGGCAAAGTGAGGAGCAGACCAGAAAGATTTCTCTAACAGTAAAAGTTACTTGATATCACCAATAATCAATAAAAAGGTCACACAAACCTGGCCCTTCTCAGATGCTCCTTCATGAAAGATGTGGTTGTCAGCAAAGGTGGAAGAGGAAGTATTAACAGATGAAGAATCACTCTAGACTTTTAGATGTTCAACTGGAGGTGCTTCCTGGAGACCTTGTCACCGCTGAAATCTTCATATCAATGGATGAAGAGAAGCACAAGATCTGAACACAAAAGACCATCTGATAAAACATTCCTTCATCCACTGGCTACAGTGGGAAACTAGACCAATTACATTTCTAAGATAGATGTATGGAATAAAGTATTTGTGCAAATGCAGAGTCCAGTGTTCTGGGTGTTCTCTTCTCCGATCATGTATCATAAAAGGGCATTTTTATAAGTTAACTTCATTTTCCCCTCAAAAATTGTTCTTCCAAGTGGCAAGGGTGAGAATCATTCTGTTATCTGGTGAAGGTTATATTGTCACCTGCTGAGTTTGATGTGCCCTAAGGAGAAAGAACAGAAATCTGCTTCTAGGAATTTCTTTTTAAATTGTCACTAAAAATAGAAAAGAAAGACATGCTAGGTTACCTAAACTTTTGTTACAAAAAAACCTCTAAAGCAAAAGTTGACAGTGACTGTTTTCTTTGCAAAAAGGAGAAGCAAAATTCTGCATTTACTAGCTAAAATCAAAGGGGTTTTTTTCCTTCTTTTTAAGATGTTGAACAAACATCTCAAAATGTGAATTCTTGTCTTTTTCTTATCTGAGACACACAAGGCAGAACAAGATACCAGGGACTTTGAAAGCAAGGTGAGAGTACTTATTTATCCTGTAATAGCTACTCTGTCTCAGGTTTGAAGGATGCTGACTTCACATCCTTTCTGGAAGACTACTTAGTTACCTCTACAACATGTATAGTTCAGAAGTTGGTATAGTAGATTATATCTGATGCTTTCTAAATTTATCAAAGTCAAGTGGAAGGTCAAAATCACTAATGTTCTCTTTCCACTAGAACAAAAAATGTATTGCAAAGCAGAGAAATTTAATAGAACAAGAAGAAAGAAACCTTTGTTGAAAGGACTATACTGGGTCTAAGGTTTTGGAGATGAAAAGATAGACACTGAAAGAAGCAATTTGCTTTTGTGCTGAAATGCAAAAATGGGATGACAGAGATTGCATTCCCAATCCAAATGCCAGACTTTTTTCCTGTAGGAGTGTGTAACAAGTTATTAATTTTATTTACCTACTTCACAAAATATACACAAGTTTCCTGAATTAAATCTCTTAACTTATGAACAGAAATAAACAATAGGAAAGCATTAGAGACAGAAATGCTACCTCAGATAGAAAATCTTAATGTCAGTATCACTTTTTCTTGGTCTGCTGCCTAAGTATATGGATCAATGTTTTCTTACATTATCTAAACACACCTCCTCTCTTTTATTCTGGTTTATTGGCTACACAATTCAAAGTTGTTTCAGTAATTAAAGACAAGCCATGTTTCTTCCCCCTGCCTGCACATATTCCTTTCATATTTTAAATCAATGTATTTTACAAAGAATTGGATTTCTTTTCCATTTACTTGAAATTGTTTTATGGAATGTAATAATATTATAATAATTTGTTCATTAAAATTTGATACTTCTTTTTAAGACAGCAGAAAAAAAACCAGAATTTTTTTAATTGTTTTGACAAGATGCAGTTTCATAGTAGAAAGACTGTGAAAAAAAGATTCTGTTCTCTCTGTTCGGTTCACTCCTTCCCTCATACACTCAGTTTAAATCATGCCATGTGCTGACTTATTCTGTCAGCATTCACTGTCAGCTTTGCCATCTCTGTCAGTCAGGGTTGATCAAAAGGCAAAAGGCAGTGATTTGCCGTTTGGCTTCCGTTTGGCTAACATGAGCTATGGAGCAGCCTGTTTCTTCCAGTTCTTACTACAAGCTGCAAATGTGGAGATTTTGGAAGGGGCACGTCACTTATGCACTGGAAGTGCAGCTTTGGGAGGGCTTGAATTATTTACGATTTAGGGCTGATATATCCACGTCATTTTGAATGAAATAAAAATGACAGTGTATTCAGAAGTGTCAAAACTGTTCACTCACCCAATCAAAAATGCTGGTGATTGATACAGCTCATATCTGTAACACCTCAAATATTTGGTGTTTTCAGTCAGCAGATTCCAACTCTCTAAAGGTGCATCTAGATCACTGCACAACTAGATTTATCAGTTTGCTAGATGTGACAAAATGGAGTAGAGTCTTTTATTCTTTCCCCCTTCTCTTAATACTAGCAAGTCACAGAAAAAAGGAAAAGTCAAATTATTGGAGTTAGATTTTTCAAAAGCACTCAGCATTTTTCTGAGTTATCACCCACTGAACTCTATGATTAAACACTTGCTGATTTCCATGACGGCAGAGTTATGCTAATTCTTACTACTCCTGGCCATGCCAGGCTTAAATACATCTGTGACATGCACTTTCTTTTCAGCTGGGGTTATTTAGCGCCCATTGATTTCTTTTTGCTTTCCCTTTCCTTTTCTGCATTCTGGTTTTCAAACTGGTTAAGTCAGCTGGATGTCTCAGTATAATAATTCCTGATCAAAGTGCTTCAGAAAATAACAGCAATTTCCCTATTCATTAAAAAAAAATTAAAAATTGAGAAGTAGTACACCATAGAAAAATATTATATAGTTTGCTAACAGCATGCTGATTTTTAAACAAGGTTCATACAAATAATAGCTTCTACCTTGCCATTCATTACATTGTAGAACTTTTTATATTATTTTTTGGTTGGTTTGTTTGTTATTTCTTAAGCTGTAATAAGTCTGAATACTTTTATTTTACTTAGTAAAATATACTTTGGGGTTGGTTTGTTTTTTTTAATAATGCAATCTATTTCTAAGCTGGGTAGGAATAAAAATGTACCCATAGGAGCATTTTTACTAATTTATCATTCTTTCTAAGTTCTCTAGGTCTATTGGAAAGACAGTGCAATAATATTTTTTTAAAGAAGGAAATTTGTTTTACATTTTGGGGTCCTGGGAATTACTTCATTATAATGCATTACATTTTAGAGCCTTGAATTAAGGCAGAATTAAGTGCAGGAAAAAAATATTTTTATTTTTGAGTATACAGCACAGTTTGCATGAAATTTAGAGCAAATGGATATTTATGAGGCTGTGTAAATTAACTACAGGAATCCCAAAGCATTCTGCAGTTTCCCAAGTGCACTATAGCAGAGTTTTCTATCAAGTCTTAATACTAAAGCATTTTGCATTAAACACGGTAATTCAGAAATATCTGTGCAGTCACGAGGGACTGGGATTCCCTTGTTAAACCAGTGTTCCTGCAGCACCAAATGACCCCCCTACCTTCTTTTCCACATCTCGCAAGACCACGTATAACATATAGTGACAGGTTGACTCTGTCTCAAAAGAGTTATTATAAGGGAAGAAGGCTGGGGAGAAAGAGACCCAGGAAAGTGAATTTACTTGTTTACAGTCACAGAGAAAGGGAGTAACAGAGAACAGGCTCCAGACCACATGAAATGGGACTAAGATTGAAGTTAGTACCCGTGCCTAAAGCACTTGGATACCACAACCAAGACTGCCCACACTTAAGTGGCCACTTAAGGATTGCCTAAAATTCACAAGAGTGTCTCCTCAATCTCCTTTAAAGTTTCCAGGTGCCTAATCTTCAGAGTCTATTTGTGCACAGATAATCTCCTCTCTGAGGAGTCGGTACCCTGGCGTGAAATGCATGGAAACATTCAGGTGTCCATCACAAAATGCGGATAGACGGCGCCCACCCAAGCGCAGAGGCCTGCCCCAGCCTCTCCACGGCTGGGCTGCTGAGAGACCACACACACTTTTGGTGCTAGGCCTGATGTTCTCCTACCATGTGTTCTCAGAGTTGTTTCCTGCAGCACTGATCTGAAGACCTGGCAGGCTCTGGGAAGGACTAACAGTTTAGGAATATTCTCACATTCCCTGAAAAGCTCAGCCTGGGTACTTGCACAACACTGACAACTTTAAGTTCATCAAAGGCCACAGCCCCACCACCTGAACAGGAGTGGAGGAGAAAGTAGGACCCATCTTTAACTGGGAAGCCAGAACAGCAGGCAGGGGATCAAGTTCACTGCTGTCCTCATCCTGGGGAAGGCACCAGTCCACATGTCCCACCTCTTAATGCCAGCTCTAATCACAAAGTGATCTCTTTTTATGCCTCCAGGTCAAAATGCTTAAGGTAGTTTAGACAACAGGGATTAGCATTCAGCTTCACTTGCCCTACAAAGCAGACCAGTACCTATCTGTCTTTAAAACTTTGAATCTAAATCACCTCACAGGACATCTGTCTTCCTCTTAGGACTACCTTCCACAAATCAGATAAATTTCCAAACCTGTTCAAAATTTTGTGGCGCTATTTTTCTCTTTTGTCAAGCATGCTGAGCCAAAGGGGCCATATTTCTGTCTACATTGTATTTCACCAGAACAGAGCAATAAAATATGTACGTATGAATTGTCATATCTCCAGAATATATGAATTCTCGTAAACTCACCAGATGTTTTGAAGCAAGCACTAGGTTTTAATTGGGACATTTAAACTTGAAAAGGCCAATCTGCAATGACACTGTGCTGCTTATTTATTTCAGGCTATTTACATGTTAAAAAGAAGGGGATAGAAAGTTTCTTGTCCTGTTTTGCAGGAAAAAAAAAGGAACAAAGTAATCATCCCATTAATACTGCTTATTAGAAAGAAGAATGTAATAGAAAGTGAAACAGAAAGATTTCAAACCACTTTAGCCCTACAAAGAAAAAATTCCCAAGAGAAATCCTCCCTAAACTTAACCACAAAATTTATGATCACAAAGGATATAATTTCTTTCCTGAGTAAAAGATTTCCTCTTGAGAACAAAATATTTGTAAGTTAAAAGCATGAGGAAAAAGTCCTTTCCTGAATGGGCTAAATTGACTATTACCATATTACCATAGCAGAATTAAAACAGTTAAAACTGCACTTTTGAAACTGCAATGGCAATGTGATGCCTGTACACCCACTGGACTGCAAAACAAGTTGCTGAATACTTTAGGATATCTAAAATGGCACTAGGCACTTATATTTAGTCATCTGAATCCACCTCCAGGGTTTTGTCAGTTATAATGAGAGCTGAGACAAATATCTAAGCTACAGACATCTGTTAAGTGCTTTAATTTTGACCTAAATCCATGCAAGCAGTCTCATCCATTCTTGAAAACCATGGTCCTATACCACCAAGCAGCACATAAGTTCAATGTGAGTACCATTCAAGAGAATCACTGGACCTGAAAATCACATGAAATAGGGCTTGAATAGCTCTTGAAAGATGAATGAACCTATCCTTCCACTGTAAGATGGGGTCAATTCTACCTGTGGTATTTTTCACTGATGTTTAACCAACCTCTTATTAAAAAACACCCAAAGTGAAAATAAGTTCCCAAAATCTTTTTTTGCACAGAAGTCTGTTGCAATCTGAAGGCATGGTTGACCAACTTCAGATGCCTTTTTTTACTCAGACTTAGCAGAGGGTCATGGAAGGGAGGCTGTGGTCACAGGTGCTGTGTTTGTTATGTCACAACATCACTGCAGAAGCACATCGAGGAGCAATTGCAGGAGCAAGCCATGATAATTGAAATGCTTTTCATTGTGTTGCATTACTTGGCTTCTGCATCCATCTGATCTGACTCCATCCACTGTTGCCTTTCCAGTGTTGCTGTCTCAGCAACAGGAATTGGGAAAACCCTGCAGAGAAGTCATCCTTCCCCTAATATACACACTATTTGGGCTTGGCAGAAGAACAAAAGATTTCATTAATATCGAACTGACAACAGCCTGCACCAGAAGTAAATAGAAATAGACTAGAAGTTGGCTAGGAACAAAAGATACTTCATGGGCATGGATGGATGGATGGATGGATGGATGGATGGATAGATGGATACTGTACAACATATTCACATAACTGTATTTAAGGAAAACTGTTAATAGTACAAAGACAACCTCCGAATATTAAGAAATATCAGAATTAAAGCTAGCCCAATTTTCCATGCTTTTTTTTTAGCTTTTACTTTTTCCACTATCCTCCTGGATCTTGGTCTAGTGTCAGGACTAGGCAGGAAAGATACTTTCGATGTCCTGCTCCACTCAAAATCAACCTAGGACTGAAGTTTCAGGACATTACTTCTTAGCCAACAACAACTCTTAGTGGGATGTTTGTGGTGGATGCTTTTTTGCAAGTCCATCCCAAACTGTGACTGTTAAAGGGCACCATAACCATTTTTATGTGGATGATGGCAAAACACTTATAAATAGACAAGACCTCCCAACAAACTTTGAGTAACTCTTGTGCAAGATGAATGTGTTCCTGCCTAAAGAGTTAAAAAAAAAGTTGTCCATGTTTTCACTAGGAATAAAACCCAGTATTTTTTCCTTGCTTTATTCCTGAAAAACATTAAAGTTTCCCTGATGACATTTCCTCACATAGTTAATTCTGAGGTAGACACCTAGCATGAGATGTTTGAGTCCAAGCAGTTCACATTTGTCAAAGGTATGACTGTCTGAAAACAGGTTCTTTTAATGGGAAGTGTCAGGCAACCTTAAATACACAGACCTATTGGCCTGCCTGCAATTCAGTTTTTAAACTGAAATAACCATTTCATCACACAGATCAAAAAATGCAGCATATGTTCACTCTAAAACTTCCAATATTTCAGTCAGACTGCTTTTGTCATTTAGCAATAGGTGATATCTGGTTATAAACACAGTTCTTTTTTTCAACTTTATATGTCTAATAATTACTGAATTGTGAACTGTTAGTGGACAGAAATACACAGATCCAGGAGTATTCTTTGATAATATCTTTGTTCAAGGCAAGAGAAATCTTAAATATGTCACTTCTATTGACTGAAGTTATACACTGAGGTGATTTAAATCCGCTTTTTCTCAAGTTCTCCGTTCTTGCTTACTTTCCTTTCCTGCTGTCAGGAATGACCTACCCAATAAGAAAGACTGAATGTGAATTCTCATGCTACATAAATGCTGGATAATGCATATATGTACAGCTTGCTCTCCGTCTTTAGAGTTAAATGATAATGACATTTTTCAAAGGCTCTTACTCTGACTGGGACATTGTTCATCTTCTGGAAATTAAATAATTTTATCATTTGGAAATGTGTCCTAAATTAAAGTCATGAATATCAAAGCATGCTGTATCAGGCACTAAATTCTAACATTATTTCAGAGGTGAAACCTTCTGTATTGACTTAATCTTGCTCCAGGTGCGCTCTCCTTTCCCTCTTAGAGGGTTTGAAAGAATTTTGTGCACATAGCTGTTATATGCAGAGGACAGCAGATTGTCAGTGCTGGTTGACACTGATCTGCAATAACTGCAGGGGAATCTGAAGGTACATATGATGGGTTCAACTATTTGGTTTTAGCCAGGGCACTTCAATATTTGTAAAAATTACCACAGGTCTTTTAATGAACAGGTTGTCAGTGTTGTTATTATATCTCATATTCACATTCATTTCAGGTTCTGGGCCTCATATATATCACATTCACAACCTCAAAACTCATCATAAGCAATTCACTTTCTGTTACGCTTATGACCTTAACTGCTGAAACTCTAGGTTACAACCTCTGTCAGGGAAGAGGTACCATTCAACCAGCATATGGCTTTTTTAAAGTATTGATTCGTAAGGAGAAGCATAATGCTTACTGCATCTGTTATACCACTTCTTCCTTTACCTACTGACATTGCTTTAAGGAGTCATCTCCAGACTGCACCCTGGTGTAACCTTGTTTAACCCAGTAAACATGACAGAGGCGTAGCACATGGTGATCTGTATAGGTCAGGATTTATACGTTCTGCTCTTCAGAACAGGTTTGTGGAGCTGAACTTTCTGTAAGCATATAAATCTTTGCCCTACTATAGGTCTGTGAAGCAACAGCTGAGTCCTAGAATTAGAAGGAAGAGAAAAAGCAAAGCGTAAAAAAAAAAGTACCTATCATGATTTTCATATTAGGGGAATCTTTAAAGTAGAAATGATGCACAGTAATTATTGGAGAAGATCAGTCAATGCTATCTAGAGTTTGAAAATAGTTATCTCTGTTAATTTATGCAAAACTTAAGCCTGCTGTGTAAACTATGTGGGAACTTATTTGAAATATTGATGTTTAAAATGGCACATTCAGTCTTTCTTTTTCTTTTTTTTTTTTTTTTGAAACAACACTTACTGAAATTTATGTTGACAAGTTGCAGACAGAATGATGGAGTGCCCCTTTTTTGATCTGCAGTTAGAAGTCATTTGCATCCCTCCACCTTATTCTTTTTTTCCACAAAGGGAAGTTTCTTTAACTCAGTTATCAATCAACAAAAGCTCTGAAGGGCTATTTCATACAACAATTTGTTAAAGTCACAACAACGGTATCAAACACACAGTTCTTCAGTAATAGCCCGAAAGGATCCGTGTCACTGGGTTATTAATTGTATAAGGAAAATAATTTAAAGCCATTAGTATTGACTGTCTTTGCTTCCAAAGTGCATGTTTTTTTCTCTGAAATTACCATTTCCTTTTTTCTGTTCCGTTGCCACTGCAAAAGCTGGCAGCTTGAGCCATCTGTATTATCAAAACCTGTTTCTGCAAGTGATTGCTATCATCTTAATACAAATTTTTAAAACAAAACCTCAAACAACAATAAACAAGCCAAAGAAACAAATAAATTAAAAAAAATGTGTGCCCACTGACCAGTAAGTATTGTTTTGTATTTACTATATGACTTAGATATAAACATTAGAACATAATGTGTATAACAACAGCTAGAGGTATGACGGAATTTAGGGCTGCAGTTTTTTATGCATTGTGAAAACTTATAAAGTGTTTATTTGTTTTTAAGTATCTATTAAGAACTGATTGAGGCATACCAGGTGTGCATTTGTGAGATTTTCTCTCAGAGAAATGGTAGTTGTTCAATGGAGACAGAGGTTTTGAGCTGGGCAGAGTGGTCCATGCCCCAACCCCATTGCCCACCCCAGAAAATCCAAGTGTGCATCGACCTGTTCTGTACTGATTCCCCCTGTATGCCAAGAAATCTGACCCAAGTCTGAAAACTTGCAATTGTATTCCCCCTGGTTTAGCAGTGTCTTTAAAGCTACTAAGCAGGTGTTTTGTTTTGCAGCATAACAAAATAACCAGTCCCTCTTTAGTCATTGCTGTGTTGGTATGCAGGTAGTGCCCAATGTGCTTCTGATTTTCCAAGTGCTTATAGCTGGGCTTAATTCTTCAAACATCACTTTTATCCCAGTGCCTTGGGTGGGGTCATTCTCACATACAAAGATATTCACCTGTATGTTTGCAGAACTGGGCCCAAGATGGTCTATTTTTGTCCTCTGAGGAATTAGTCTTGGTATTTTCCCATTGTTCCAGTGATAAATTGTCCTAAGAGTCCTTTCTTTCTATCTGAGCTCCGTAGTGTATTCCTTTATTAAAAGGAAAGAGAAATAGCTCCATTCAAATTTCTTTAAAGGTCCTTTGAACACAAAAAATGGATATGCCTTTGTTGTGGAAGAGAAGTCATATTCTTTGAAAGTGTTGCATCACGGTTGGACTGACATGCAAACTTTTCCAAACTTTAAAGCGATGTTTGGGTGCAGCTCCTTTTATAGCTAAGAAATCATAAATGTAAAGGTGAGAGCTGCATATTCAGAGAAAGAAATATAGAGGCAGACATGCTATTTTACGAGGAATTTAAGCTATTTAAAATAAAAAATAGCTATTCACCTGATGTTAAGACGACTAATAGCCCAGATAAAAAACAGGATTTGGGTGCATAAACTAGATTTAAAGGGACTTCAGCTGTTTATTTCCAACATTTTAGTCAAAGCAAGAGTACCTCTAACTCTTCAGAGCTGTGCGGGGCAGGAATTACTTGTATGTGGAAAGAAGGGGTAATTATCAAGTCAGTTCAGAGGAGAACTGGTTCTCCTCACTGGGTCTGGTTCTCCACAGACCCAGTGAGGTAACCTTTTCCTATGGCAGCATGAAGAGCTTTCTGTTAAACCCTTGTGTCCTGTAAGTGCCTACAGATCTTGTGTACATACCCGGAGATGCCCAGGTCTACCTGCTGACTGAGATGCACTGTGACCAGCAGTGCTGGGCAGCAAGACTGCTGGTGCCCAGGGAGAGCTGCGTTTCGCAAGTGAGCTCAAAGAACATCTAGCACATACTAACAGATCAGGTGCCTCACAAAATGCAATTGCTTTTGCTCTATTTTTAGAAGAAAGACAATATAAACCCCTTCTCCATCTTCCAAACAAATGGCTGTAGGCAGGACAGCATGGGTAGAGAGGGGTCTCTTCCAGAAGATGCAAGGGACTGGGTCTCAAGGGAGGAAGGGTCCACCCCTGTAGCCCTGCCCTGGGCTCTCAGCTGATGAAGAGGGGCAAACTTTGGAGGTACAGCCTATGTGTCTGGCTGATTCTTTATTTTGTATCAGAGGACAGCGTTTGAAAGTTAGGAGTAGCATAGCCCAATGTGTCTGTATCAGATTGTCTTTAGGACCTGGTTCTACAAAGTTAGCTCAGAGGGTGACACTGGATTTACACTCAGTTTTGGGGTTTTAAGATGGTATTTCCCTCCTCTCACCTCCTCTCCCTCTTTCCTATGTGCTTCCATTCTCTTTTCAGATGCTTTAATAAGGCTTGATCTGAAGCCTGTTCGATTCAGTCATATTACAGGTGAAATAACAATTGATAACAGCCTTCCTGATAGAACTATTCATTTCCACAAATTTATAATCACATTTTAAGGAACCTAATGTGAGATGAGGTTCCCAATATCACTAAACATTACACTTTGGTGCTCCATATAGAACAAATGTACAGCTTCACATGACATAACTTATGTTTCTTATTACAATATGTATCTCAATGAATTATGCAGCAGCAGCGTGAAACCTTTGCTGAATGCAAGCCTATCCTTTCTCTCTTCCCCATACTTTTTCATAGAATCATAGTGTTGTGGTTTAGCCCCCGGCCAGCAACCAAGCACCACCCAGCCGTTCACTCACTCCCCCCACCGCAGTGGGAAGGGGGAGAATCAGAAGGGCAAAAGCAAGAAAACTCGTGGGTTGAGATAAGAACAGTTAAATAATTAAAAAAAATACTGATAGTAATAACGGTAATGATAACAATAACAATTATGATAATAATAATAATGATAATGATAATATAATTTAAAAAATAACAAGAGAGAGGAAAGAAACCCAGGGAAAAAAAAAAGGAAAAGGAAAAAAACCACAANCGTGTTATCATATTATTTTCATACTAAATCCAAAATTCAGCACTACACCAGCTACAGTGAAGAAAATTAACTATCCCAGCTAAACCCATGACACACAGAATCGTAGAATCATAGAATGTCCTGATGTTGGAAGGGACCCACAAGGATCAAGTCCAACTCAGTTCCCTTTGCTGTTATTTCTCATTGTAACATGCAAACCATTAATAGAACTCTGTACTGAATTTGGGGATGCCATTGTCAAGAATGATTGCACAAAACAGTTTTGCTCTGGGTCAAACAGAATGGGGCTCTAAGAAGCTTCAAACTGAAGATACATCATACGTGTAAATGGTACAATTTTAATGCTTTAAATTAACATATGCATTCAACCACGCTGAGTTTATTACTGCAACATGTACAAGACACTAAATAAAATCTGGCATAAAACTTTATGTAGTTTCTTCTTCTAGTTGAAAAGATGATACAAATGAAGACTCAGTGTTAAATGACTGGTAAAGTGAGGTTAGGTAACAACTGAACTATTACTGTATGTATCAAATTCCCCCAGCTGGAATATTATAATCTGATGAATAAGAATCTATTATATATTTTGCTACTAAAGTCACTGAAAACCACTGGAATTGTGTTTGTCCTGTTTGCTAGTGACTATAGCTGTTGAAACAAAGCTGTGATCAGAACACCCTGAGGCTTTACACCACACCAACATTGTGCTTTTCTTCAGGGTTGAAGAGTATGTTTCCTTTCTTCCAGTCCACCTGCACAGTGGGGCAGGTGGGGACAGCTTATGTGAGTGGCTGTAGCATGTAGCTGGTAACATACAAAGTGACCTTGTACCTTACAAACCAACAAGAACATTTGGCCCTGTTGGACTCTACATGCTGTACAGGGTGCCCCTGCATTTACGTGTAGGAGCTATGCCATAGCCGCAGTCTTGTTGTCTGTATTGCCAAAAAGTCTTCTCTTGAGGGCAAGTCACCCTCCAAACATATCATTAACACCCCGTGCACTGGAGCTGGATCCAAAAGTCATCCCAGGAGCTTGTGCCTGCAGGCAGGTGAGGAGTGGGCAGAGGTGGGCTGCAGCCGAGCAGGACCCTGGAGCAGGATCCTCCTTGCACTGTACAGTAGGCAAAAAGGCAGGAGCGGGAAGGACTTAGGACTGTCTCCACTGCACTGCTTTGCTGCAGCTGCTTCAGCGGCACTGTGATGTGCACAGAGCTACAGAGCTGGTTGTCACAGTCAAGGATAAACAGACAACCTTCCTGCAATCAGCCGAATAACATTGTTTTTCTTGCTACCATCAAACTCTCATGCAAAAATTTAATCCACTCTCTTTTTAAAGTAGATGAAAGTAATATCTTTTGCTATTGTGCACTCAAATGAAATAAAACATTGCTAGCTGGAGCCAGTCAAATCAGTCCTTTCATGAATTTTGATTGGTTTCCATGGAAACACTGACATACTCCATTTAGCATCAGAGTCCATGCCTGAACAAAGGAACTGCTGGATGAAGTCGCAGCATCTTCCTACCCGTGTGCACGGCAGAGAGATGCATTTTCAAGTAACGTTCGTGATTAAGTGTTTGTATAAACATAGTGATGTGAGCGCACAACTGATCAAAATCAGTTGGGCGAGAAGCATCCATCAGCTCTCATTAAGAGTTAGGGAAAAATGAAGCATACAGTGACTGAAATATATGCATTGCTATTGGGAACAGAGCTGTACTTATATTTAGTATGCGGCTTCAAAAATTAGGTTTATTTGCAACACAGAGAAGAAATCTAGAGAAATTTAGATCTTCCAAGGAATCTGAAAAGCTTAGCATCTTCTGAACTTGTCTGTATTTATCAGTGGCCAAGGTGATAACATTCTTCTAGCTGCTTTCTTCTCAAGGTGTCCTGACTGCACTCTCCACTTCACAAGCCTCAACTCTTATGTTCCTCGCCCTTTTGTAATTTGGGAGTAACACCACAGAAATTGATGGAGTTCTACTGCTATAAAATCACATCAAGAAGAAAGTAAATCATGCTTTCTCTCCAAGACTTGTTTCACAGCCTAGTGGGTTAATATATCAGAACTAATTAACAGTCTGATGAGAACCCCATGCAACAGCATGGAGTACATGTGTGCACTGAATGCAGGAGACTTCACAATATTGCGTCCAGATGAAGGTGAGAGAAAAGCTAGTAAAGTGAAGCTTTTTGAATTATAAAGACCCATTATTAAATCTCTTCAAACCACACCTCAACCTGCTTGTAAAATGTGAAGCAGAGCAAACAGGAATGAAAACAACATGCCTGGAAAATGTTAAGACTTTAGAGAAGTGATTTTTTTAACTTTTTTCCCCATAGTTGGGATGTTGCCAACTTTCTGAAAATGGAATCTGACTTTACCTTTTCTAGATTCATTGTATTCCAGTTAAACAGCTTGATCACTTTGAGGCCCAAGGGATTGTTTGAGGTGCTGGGGTGGAGCTATTGCAGATTGTAGTCCTAATTGGAGTCAGTGCTAGTGCTGCTCATTATCCGCTATCGTGAGCAATTTTGGGGGAGCTGAAAACATGCACGACCTGTCCTGTGTGCCCTAATTTAAAGCCATGGATTGTTTTAGGTGTTACTATTTTTTTTCTTCTTTTTTTTTTTTTTAGTGACAGGAGAGGTAAGGTTAAAATGACTAAGGGTTTTATATAAAACAAAATTATTACCGCAAACTTCTCTCTGATATTTTACCCCTCCGAGGTTTTATGAACTTTTGCCATCTTTGCAAGCATCTCTTACAAGTGCTTGAGAGGCAAAGTGAATTAGCTGCATAAGTGATTTTTTATGATGAATTTGTGTAGGCAAATTAACGCCAGTAACCCACACACTGCTCATTTAATAACTTATATGTCCTATATTCAGAAAAGTTCCTTAAGCACAGTAAAGGTTTCAGACTAGGGTATCAAAAAGGTGCAGAGGTGCCTAATTCCTACACGTAGGTTGCTAAGACCACTAGAGGGATGAAATTCCTGATACGTTTTTTTTTTCCTGGAGTTTGATCAAGTTAGCCCTTCATTTCACTCCTCTTCAGCATGATGGATTTTAAGATTTCTATTAGAACCTGAATTTTCACAGTAGGCATCTGGAGAATAAATGCCGTGCATTCTTACAAAGCAGAGTTACAGTGCTCTCTAGAGGCAGCCAAAACAGGTATGAGCAAGCTCTCCTTGCCCTGGAAGGAAGGGAGTGGTGTTGACATGGCACTTGGGCTAAATCAGGGTGGTGAGAGGAAGAGTAGCAACTCTTGCAGGACACTTTGCAAACAGGGCTGACCTAGCTCAGTGTCTGAGCTCACTGCCTGAGCTGGTACCTATAGTCTGCTACGGGGGAATTAAACTGGGCAACGCACGTGAATTATACTGGGAGAACCAAGCGTGCGTCTAGTTCACCGTGGCAAGAAACAGCTGTTTCATGAAAAGATATTAGAAGATATGAAATAGTCCGACAGACAAAAATCTCTCACATTCTGAATTTTTAAGGATTTCTCATGCTTTCTTATGTTTTCATGGTCCTGCCTTCCTCTAGTGTGGGGGAAAAGGGGAAGAGTTTAAGTCAATACAAAAGGGAGAGAGAATAATTCTCTCCTTAAAAATCCCATGAATTAATGAAGATGTCATGTGGAAAATTATGCAAAAAGGAAATATGCATATTTAATCACGATGATTTGTTCTTTCCACTACACAGAAATACTAAATAAAATGAAATGTTGGGTAACTTCAACCGAACAAAATGTTGTATTCACACACAGTGTGTTATAAAGCCAAGAAACTAATTTCTAGCAAAGACTGTTGCAATAGGGAAAGTAGCAGGGATATTTGTAAGGATGACAAGGGTATCAAGTGTTGTTGTATTTAATGACAACACAAGTGCTGGAAGATAAATGAAATGTAGTACTTTACAGATCACAACTCTTTAGAGGAAGTGTGCAAACATGATGTTGAGCACAGGTTATTGTATGTCAGCATGTCTTGAGAGTTTCTGCCAGCCTCTCTTGAAGCAGCTGGCTCTGGCTGCAGTGGAGACTGTGCTAGAGGAGCTGGGCCATTGATCTGAGCTGGTCTGAAAACTTAAATGTGTAAATACAGAAAGTTTCACATTTTGTTTTTCACTACTTTGTTATCTTCTGGTTTAGGAAAAAGCAAACCCTGCGAATAATTTGAAGGTGCAAGGCTATGTCTTGCACCAAGGACTGATCAAGCTGTTGGAAATACACAGAGGACTAAATGTTGTGAGATTAGGATTTAAAATGGTACGCAACAGAACTAAGGCAATTCTCCTGCCGTGCATGAAATTATAGAGGAATTGACTCTGTTTTCTGGTTGCACTGAATACAACTATTGCTATTGCACTTAATGGAAAGACTAATGTTTGCTATAAACAGCATACTAATAAACAGTTCTTTCAGCCTCTCTCTCCATCATTTATCTGTCTATTATCTTCACTATATTCATAACTACCTATGTCATTAGCATAATTAGGAAACATTATTAATATCAGGTTGTTTTTACCCAGCACTGTAAGATATATATATATTTATATATATATGAATATAAGATACACATATGATATACTAAACAGAATGATCTCATTATTCATTAAATAACTATGGAAGTCTTCCTCAGAAATGAAATGTAATACACCTCCCAACATTTTAAGGACTGTCACTTAACAATTGTTATTTTTAAGAAGTACTTATTTGATCCTACCAGTAGTTACATTTTAAATCAAAAGAGAATATATAAAAAAGTCGCTTTTTATCTGCATATATACATTTATTTAAAAGATGTATTTCATAATAAAACATCATTTGTTTACAGCTTTATTTTAACATCTAGAAAGTATTTTTTCAATGGCATCTGTGTTAAATATTATCCTTTAATAATTTATATTCTTTTTGTAGTAAGTTTGAGTCTGAAAATGAATTCTCAAAGCAATATTTTTAATTATACTGGTTTGTGCATCTCACAGTCTTTGTTAAATAATAATTTTATGGATAAATGTCTCCATCTAGAGCTTGTTTAGTGGGGAAAAAAAGCTTAATAAAGCATAATTCTGCATATAGTGTATTTAAAAGCCCACATTACAATAATTTCTCAATAAAGGCTTCCCAAGCAATATACAAATTAAACTTTATTATATCACTAAATATGCCATAATGAAAATCATAGTTTATATTATTTCAGCCATATTTAGTTATATGTAATGAGAGAAAAATATCTCATCAAGGGGAGAAAAAAGGTATTTCATCCTTTCTGAGAAGAGCTTTGCTGCTTATTTGGCTTCCCTCTGCACCAGTCTGAACCTAGAGGCTATTTTTGCAGTTTAATAATAATAATAACAATAACAACGACAACAATAGAAGAATAGGGTTTTTTAATGCGTCCTGAAAGTATTTCAGATTTCTCATTTCATTTCCTCTAAATTTCCACTCTCATTTCAGTGTCAAAGTCAATAGGTAATTAAACCATAGTTCCTAATTAATAACTTCACTGTCTGCAGCTCTTTAAGACTGCCATTGGCTTATAAAGCATGAAATCGTTAAGGACTTAGTTCCTATGAGCAGGTAGGTCTGCCTGCATCCTTGAAGTGGCGTAATATATTGAGGAGTGAGAACAGCAGCCCTGTGCTGGCACAGATAGAAAGGATGGAGGCAGGAATGGGGGTCCTGGTCGTGGGATGTGGCACCATCCTCCTGTTGTCGTATAGCATGGAAACTGGAGATAGCTTATGGTGACCATTGGTCACAGTGGAGGAAAGACAACATAACGGTCTGATGGAGCTGGCTGTGATGCTACCCATGGTTTACTGCACCCCATAAACTGCCTTAGGTAAGACTGTTGTCAGTAGAGAGGAAGAAGGGAATCTCTCTTTTTCAGTTAATTAATGCAACATTTCTGCATTAATTAATAGAAATAAGCAAAGAAACGTGACTGGTAAATCAGGAACAGCTGAGCTTTACAACCAAAAGCAGTGAAATACCATAAAATTTCTCATAGTTTGTACTATAAATAGTCAGCAATTCTGTAGTCAGCAGTAGGTTCTTTAAAACTGGATAAATCAAAATTATGTTAATACCAGGTGCTTTCACCTGGCCATGGCAAAGACTGTTTTCAGTTCCTGGAATAATAGCTCAGATTGTTCTTTTTCACAAAATGGATAGCTGTGAGAAATACTGCCTTAAGCTAAGAACTTGGTTCTCAGACAGCTAATTTCAGAGTGCCCTTACAAAGCTTGTACTCTTTTTTTTAACGAAGTGTAAACTCTTTAGTTTAACAGCCACACTATTAAGACTTTAAGACAGGTCAGTGAATCTGACTCAGCAACAGAGTATGAAATGGTGTAACTGTATCGATGTTAAAAATATCAAACAATAACTTCCCTTAGATGACAGACATTCACAGTGGTTAACGCATCAGAAAGCAACTCAGAACAGGCTTCTGCTGCTAGGATCTGATACTGAAATCCTCTCTGACCTCCAGCTAGACACTTAATTCTTCTGTATCTCAGTTACAATGATTTAACAAGTGACTGCACATCAACTGCTCATAAGCACACTCTTAACTGGAGACAAATGGGATTCACACAACTTAAGCTTAGTTTTGCTTATGTAGACTTCTTATTTAATTCCATGCTTACTAAAATGTGACCCCTTGTTAAGCATGTTCTGATAGACTTTTCATGTTAAACAAAAATGTATTTGGTTGCAACAATCACCCGTTTAGCTCAGTCAAGTCTATGAATGTGAGCTGTCTACTCAGGCAATATAAAAATGTCTGTGTGCTTTCCTCCAAAAGGCTTTTAGCATGGTCTTTTAAGCTGACCTGAATTCTCAGCATATGCATCCCCTAAGAGCTTCCTTGATGTTACAGTTGTTCAGAAGAAATAGTTGTTGAGGCCAGAAGAAAATGTGTCTAGCCTTTCACTTAGATCATTCAATGTCTACATTATTTTCATGCATCTTTTAAAATTCTTTTTTCTATATCAGTTTAGATATTAACAGCCTAGAGGCAAAAATCCTTTTATTATTAAATGCCACCTTAAAATCAAATGGTTACAAGGGACATATTCTCTGTTTCACCCTATGTTAGTACCTGTTAATTACTTTTTCCAGTCTTGCTCTTGACTTTGCTTCATAGCATTTTGTCAAATCCTCTAGAGAGCCTGACTAAAACCAGCAACTCAGGTTTTCATTCAGTTTGTAAGACATACAGTTGTAGCTGGTGGGGGCTGGGGACACAGGGACACAATCTTTGTATTCTCGGGTGGGGGGGGGTGTTTGACAGTCTCTCCTGTCAACAGTAATAAATGGCTTATGGCCAATACATACCAACAATATCATCCCCTAATTAAATCCCTGAAAATATTACATCCTTGGACTAAAAAACTTTGCTTTTCTATTACTGTGTACTGGCATTTGATTTTCTTATCGTCTGTGGGGAAGACAGGCAACTACAGAAAGAAATTCATCCTTTTCCAAAGCAGATGTAAAAATTGGACAACATGAATTATGTTGGAAGCAACCTAGGAGTTACTAAATTAACCTAATCTACACTGACTTGACAAGACGCACCACTTTCAGGCAGGTAAAGTCAGTAGAGTGGAATCACACCAGGAGTTTTTTAGGATAATGGTTTCTAGAGTTTACTTCTTCCAGATTTTCAAACTCCTATTAAGATTTATACCTCGCTGTCATTAGGTATCTTAGCACTGCAGTACTCTCAGATAACTGGTTTCAGCAGATAAATTAGGTATATAGATCATTGTTCCAAGACATCTTTATACCCATTTTTTCTCTGCTGGGATGAACACAGTAAGAATGTCACCACACTTATTGTGATCAACTTATTTGCCTTGCTGTGTTAGCTTTTCTCCTATGTTACACACAGCCCGCATTACTGTTTACTTATTTCAGTCCATTAGCTCTGAATCTTCCCAAATCCCATAAGAAGCTGTGGATGCACTTCTACTATCATCCCCCAGATCAAAAACTCACTTATTACATGTCTTAAAGCTTTTTATGATATTCCTTTTCATTATCTGCTGCCCAGTGGTGATATTTATGGCTGGAACACCTCAGGTACAAAACACAACCTGGGCAGCAAACAATGAAAATGTCATTTCTCAGGTAGATCATTACATGAGCCATCTTCCTGGGTGCTGAGGACATCACAAGTGTTCCTCCTTTACATACCTGCTGATGAACCAGGGACTATTCATATATAAAAACTTGAGCCTGTTTTTATCTGCCTGCTGGTACCTGTGAAATAAGTCGATTCACTCCGTTAAATCTTGTACTCACAGTTTGACTTTGAAAACATTAGTATCCCCTTTGTTCTTTGCAGCTCTGTTTTGTTGAGAGGGGCTGTCCTAATGGGAAACAGGCACAAGTGGCTGTTTCAAATACATGCTCCATTTGTTTGCAATTAAAAAGGGTACTCCAGCTCTGCCTCAAATATTTTGTCCACCACCGCTCCACTGAGTGCATTCTTCCAATGCCATCAAGGACATCATAGCATATCTTTAACATGATGATGTCTACCCTTTGTTCAAACACTATTATGAATGTCTCTTTTCAGACAGTAACTTTCTCATGTATTTGCCTCACATTTTCTGTTATTGCTGAAGAGCTTTTCACCCATCTTGGAGTTCAAAATTTATGCCCCCCATTACCTGTGGCCTTTCTTTTGTGATTCATATCATTGTTTCTGTCAGATCCCTGGCTTCTGTCCCAGAGTTCAATTAAAAGTTAACAAACATCCTATTTGCACTGAGTTTCTCTGCCACTCTGCTGCTGCTCAGTGTTCTCCATGGCTCCTATAAAAAATTAAACGTAACTTGCAGCACTGCATCTTCCCCATGATCCCGATCTTCTGATAGCTCACCTGCTTACCACCTTCTCTGCTGGCTGGGAGGCAAACCCCTGGGTTTCCCAGTATGGGTTTTTGCACACCTTGCCGGAAGATTTCCCTGCACTTTGACTATTGGTCTGCATCAGAACCGAGGTCTACAGATCCTTGGCTGGGAGACCAAGGAGCTGGGGTCAGGGTTTGTCAGGTTCTCCGGGCACCTGCCTGCTGCTGATTCACAGGCTGCTGTCTGCAGTGCTGTTGCTCCGTGGGGCAGCTGGTGCTCACCCATTTC
The DNA here is from genome assembly GCA_013389905.1 of Sula dactylatra. NCBI lineage: Eukaryota > Metazoa > Chordata > Aves > Suliformes > Sulidae > Sula > Sula dactylatra. Next base: position 44,422 of record WEKW01000889.1, read on the forward strand.
CCCTTCTTCCCAGGGAGCCAGCATAGGAAGTGCGCAGCAGGCTCTCAGGAAGCAACCCAAAAACCACATTGTGCTTCTGTTCAGTGAGACTCATCAGTTTTCCCTCCCTTGAAAAAAGAAATTAATTTCAGAGTATAAACTTCCTTTCTCTCCTCACCTGTTGAGACCCATACCCCACCCAGTATTTTAATGCTGCCTTCCAGTGTGGCCTCTGGAGAACACACCAGTGAGGTTATTTTGAAATCTGATCACCCTGATAACTCATGCATGTTTCTCTGGCATCCCTTCTCAGAACACTTCAACCTCCAGGATATGTGCCAATGCCACCATGCAGCTTTGGTCTAAAAGTGTGGAGGCGCATGCCATGGCCAACGTACTTCTACTGTCTCTGAGCTGTATTGCATTAACCTGCTCTGGCTCCACTGTCCTGGCGGACTGTTTTGGGTGTTGCTTTATTCAACACCCAGGACTGGAAAAAACTTCTGCCAAAATAATTCCCTCAGCAGGAACCCCTAAACTTGGAAGCTCCCGTTTTCTAAAGGAATAAAGATGAACACCTACAGCTTCTTGAAGGGAGATGGAAGGATTCCAATGGTATCACTGGATGGTGAATTAAGGCCACAAAGGTAACAATTTTATGAGGGAAGGAGCCTAACAGGCATCTCTACAAATGTGGACTCAAGAAGTCACTGGGATTGCTTGCCTAAGGCAGACCATTTTCTGTAGGTAGATACATGATGTTTGTCTCCAAAGCTGTTAAGCGAAGGCATTTCAACAGCACTAAATAAATTTTTAAAAGTGCAGGTGAACAATGAGAAGGCATTTGGTTCCCAAGAAATGTATTTCAGGAGGATGTGCTGTTCTGAATTCCGTCTTCTGGCAGGCTCCGTGTAAATCAGAAACTACAAATTTTTTAACTCATTTTCTCTGTCCAGGGGAATATTTGCCACAAATATGAGGTGAATTGCACAGAACAAATCTTTAAAAAATAGCCTTTAAAATAAAAATTTTACATTCAACAAGGAATAACATAAATCTGCACCTGTTTTATAGAGGAAAGGACTCTGTGCTAAGCTTTGTAACAGCTTATTAAATGAGACAACCAGGTATCCAAGGATATGGGATTGAAAATAAAGATTTCTTGGAGAAATTCTCCAAGAGACACAAGGGGGTACCTGCTGTATAACTTCAACATTCAGAGGACTCATTAGTACAGGACAAACTGCTTGCAGTTCATAGCCAGAAAATACGATCATACATCAGTAGACATTTTAATGAGGTTAATAGGATTATTATTATTTTTTAAAGTAACTATGATAATGTAATAACAGTAAAACATTTTCAAAGACGAGTGTTCAGGGTGGCTGTCAGTAGCATAATCTCACCTGTGCTTTAAGGAAAAACAATTCGTATACAATGAAAAACTATCCCAATGGTGTACGTGAGAAATCTCAATGTAAAAAGCAAATTACACAGTTAATAGACTTGATGTTCACTTTGCCAGGACATATCCTGCAAATGATGGTGCTAGCACAGAACAGCTTGCCATAAAAGGAACTTATGTAAACTCAGTTAAAAAAAAGATGTCTACATGTGTTTCCAGAGTTTCCTTTCATATCCTTATTTTTCATCTTATCTCTCCAGAACATGGTTCATCCTTCCCAGATGATAAACATGCATAGTTTGTATGTGAAGAATTAAGGATCCTTACTGCCTTTAGGCATCATACTCTTAGAAGATATTACTAATCAAGTCATCTGGAGCCCTTCACAGATTGCATCTCTAAGGGACAATTTCTTTCATCACATGTATGTGATTTTTTTGTATTTTAAACAACAGAGAGGTCATCTTTATAATGAACACCTCTGATCTGGCACAGCAGGTAATTTTTTGGGTAAATCTGAAATTTGAATTTCAATTGGGTACATTAAAAACACATCAGTTGGTATGCATGCTGGGATCTATACCTCTCTGCTTCATCCTGCCAGTTTATCTTTGCTATAACTCCTTCATAGCTCAGAGCTAGCTGTGCAGAGTTAAGAAGGGGACAGTTCAGCTAAAGACACTCAGAAATACTCAAAGGAAATACCAAGATCCACAGAAAAAATAAGTCTGAGAACATTAAGTGATTCAAACTGACTGATAACGCTACAAAAAGCATTAAAATAGAGATGATTAAAAAGGTGCTTCTGCAAGTCCATGCTAGCATGTGAATTCTGAATCTTTAAGAAGGTTGTCTTCTCCCCAGAACTGTGGGAAGGGAAACAGAGGCCAGACGCTAATGTCTCCCAAATCCTAGGCTAAAACCAGGATATTCTTTCACTATCCCTAAGCAAACAATATGAGGAATATTGAATTATTAAAGCAAAAGAGGAGCTCTACTATTTATGCTGCTTTAGGATAGTTCCTCAGATATCTCCAAAACCCTTAGCAAAAAGAAATCTCTTGCAGAGCACCTGCATCAAACACATGGACAGTGTAGACAAAAACCACAAGGTGTAAGGGCTGTAATATTTGGAGACCAACAATCTGCACAGTGTTCATATTCTTCATATTTAATATTTAGTTCATATTTATACCTCAAATTATTTAGTAATAAATCTCCACAAACCCTTGAGAAAACAAGCAAGTATTTATCAGGCAGTCTTGCTAGCTTTTTATTTGCTTGTTTCTTTTTGTAAATTAATTAACAGGTAGAAAAACGGTGATAAAGAGAAGTTAAGCAGATGAACTATGAAGAACCATTTAAATTGCTCAAAACCTTTGAAGAATAGGCACTTGAGCAGCTACTGTTGAAGTGCAAAAAGAAAATCAATGTAAAATTAGTGTTTGCTCTCTGGGATTTCTGATTCCTAGGCTTATATCACAAAAGCTGGGAAGAATTGTCTAAAATGCCTGACACATTTCTGTTACAAGCAAGGACACTGTCAATGCCATGACAAAGACCCTTGTGTCTTTAGTGGGAGTCTACAAGCCACTGATATGATGGTTGAAAAGCGAAATGGAACCCCAGGCAAAGCACTTGGATGATCAGTTTTGCATAAATCATCACTATAGTAATGTAAGATATATATATATATAAATATATAATACAATGTATAATAATATGATAATAATAAGTCCTCTGGACCAATATGTAGCATTCCCATCCTCAGTGCTCAAGGACTTCAAACTTGAGCAGGTAGAGTAAAGGTCTAGTAGGGTGGCCAGAGAAGGGAGATCCTATTTTATCAGAGGAGATGAGGGAAAACTGCACATGGTTCCTCCAAATAGCAGTTAATCAACCATCTCCAAAATGGGAAGCAACATAGCTGGATCAGCATGTACTCAGCATGCTCAGGAGCATCTCGGGTTCCAGTGAAGCTCTGGTCCCACAGCCCCATGCTGGTATGACTGGATGACTTCAAGGGCCTAGCCTAGAACAGGTCTCTAGGAAGATTTGCCATTCTTATTGGTTTACATTTTTGCTTCAGTTTTCTGGGTTATTTTTTTCCTTTTACGTATGATCAAAAACTTCTATCTAAAACTCTAGATAACTGAACCCAGACTCTGATGAAGTTTTTCCCCAGGCAGTTCCAAATTTGTCATGAAGTACCTAAATTACCATTAATTTATTATTCTAGTTTCTGCCAAAAACATGTTAAAATTAAAAAAAAAATACTGTGGGGAAAAGTTTATCATTTGCCTTAGGGAAGTGGTTTTGAGAAATTATCTTAATAACTCCAAGTTACTTCATGGGATTGTGTTACTGTCCTGAGCTGCCAGTCAGATACCCAGTGTGCAAAAGAAAGCACAAGCATAATTTTCTTCATGAACAAAAATAAAGCCACAGTAATTGTTTCATCTGATTGCAGTTCTCTACTGAGTGACATAAATGGTGCTGCCACTTCTTTCAGTAGGTCATAATTGCACTGTATTTCATGTGAAATTAAAATGTTGACTACAATATCAAGAGTGGTGCATTTATGAACTAAATAATTAAAATGGTCTCTATTATGTCTCCAGATGGAAAGGTGACACATTCCTGCTTCTGCAGTTCAGGCCTGTTGATGACTATGTTCTCTGTACCTTTTTGCTTCATCCTTTAGCATTAAAAGAAGAAATTTTCACATATAAGTGCTTAATTTAAAAAAAAATAAATAATAATTTAGTCATTGATCCCAGAACTGTCTTGGATGAAACAGACATTTGTCCAGGGTCAGGACCTCGCACATTGGTGTAACTCTTCTAGCTCCTTAAAAAGTTAAGCAATCTTCTCCATAAATTAGGGTAACAAGTCCCAGTGACTTACATGGAAACTGGAACGGGGTCAGTGTCCAGACTGGAGTGGATAAAACATGCACTGGAATCACCATTTCTGCACTTAGACCTTGTGCTCATGTAAACGAGGGCTTGAGCACTATTGCTGTTTGAAGAAAGGAGGCTGGCAGGCCCTCGAGAGCATGCTAAAATCAATTCAAGTCTTTCCTCTGACTTCAGAAGCCTCAGTCCCAAAACCACTAAGCACTGATGTATATGTTTATTGATCACCAGCTGATGCTTGACAGCAGAGATCACTTCTCTAATTCCTGTGATTTCCAATAAGGGTGTTGTGGTTTAGCCCCAGTCAGCAACTGGGCACC
>WEKW01000890.1:0-14135 GCA_013389905.1 Sula dactylatra
TTACACTTTTTAATCACTTATGACAGATGTTTTAGGAGCTGTGAAAAAATTAAATCAGAAACCTTAAGAAATGTTTACAAAGAAGTTGCCTGGCAAGTCATCTCTTGTAATATCAGAAAAACCTTCAGGTAATGAGATGCTTCAAAAAAGAAGAACTCAAAAGTATGTTACATGAAAATTTCTACAACTTGCAGAAATTTGCCAAAGAAACCCCAAGTCAACCATGAAAAGAGAGTGATTAAGCATCCTGAAAAAAATTGACTTTGGCACCCATGAAAAACAGTTTAATAAAATTCAAATAAGNTGCCTTGTTTTAAATAAGAGCATAAATTTGAATGAGTCTATATTTCCTGTCATGTGGAAAAAGGATAATATTGTATCAACCAAAACATATCATTTTTTTCTTATCTTAATCTTTTTTCTTTTAAAAGAGTTTGCTATGATTCTAAAGCAAAAGCCCTGTAAAAAAGTAATTTTTTTTTCTCAGAAAATATCACTGATTTGACTCCATGTTTTCAGAATCTTCCTAGTGTCCAAAAAAACTATTAACGGAACCAATGTGTCAATACATTTTAATATTGATAGAACTGAAGTTTTGGATGAAAAATGGTTCTGTCTTTTCAGTCATATCTTTTCCGATATGACTGAATATGACTCTTCTGATATGTCAAACTTACTTATTCTGACATAGAGAAAATTCAGTTTTGCAAATACCTTTTGAATTCAATTTGAATCTTCAGACGAAGTCTGGTAAAAGTTGTAATGAACCTGAACAATATTTTGAAAGATAATGTTGTTAACTTAAAATGGGATTCTTATTTTCATGGCATTTCCTGTTGTATTCTGTACAAAGTGTTTTCATTTACTGAATAAAAAGCAAACTGATGTGTCCTATGTATTGTAAAGAAACTCAACTTCGAGTAGTTGGTGAAGCAGTCAGAAGCAGAAATCAAACAGCTTATCTCTGGAAATCACTTGGTTTCATTTGCAACTGTTAGCTATTTGTAACCTTCCAGCTGCTATCCATGGCTATAGTTAGTGAACTACTTAATCACATACTTAACTGGCAAGCAGTGGGATGAGGGAAGGTGTCTAACTGCATGCTTGAGGACTTGGTGAATTAAGGTCTGTTTTATACTCAAAATATGCAGAGTCAAATGTCATCATTGCATCAATAATTGTTCTTACAATAATACAGCCCCTGTTTTAAAAGGAAATTATGATTGTCAATTTAAAAACTGCAGCTGGATATCTCCAGTTGGTCTTTGTTAATATATTTTTGAAAGCAAGTAGTGTAGCCTGAATTAAAGAGAAAAGAAAAAAGAGAAAATGAGAAAGTGACAGAAGAAATCTAAGGGAAAATTACATACTTATAAGGTTTTGTTCTCTTTCTTGAAACATCTAGTTTTCCTTCAGGAAGGTGTGATTCATTAAAAGTGGGCAGCATTTCACTGGCTATATAACAACACTGTACCTTTTAGAATTTTAAGGAAACATATCTGATAGTGAGTTGCTTACCTTCTACTATGACAGACAGGTGCATTAGATCTAGTTCTGAAGATGAAGAGAGAGTAGAGAAAGAGAGACTAAAAATAAGTTATTTGCATTTTTCATTGTAATTAGAATGTAAATAGCTGCACAGATAATAAGACAAAATTAAATAGTTGTATCTACACACTAATACTTAACAAAGGTGTCGTGTCTAACAAGGAAGTACATAAAAAAAAATAACATGTCATTATAACGTGTTTATTTTCCTTATTGATTATAATATATGTTAAACAGCTGAATCTACACACAAAAGTCTGATTTGTATTGTTCTAAATATAAATAAACATGTACTTTAAAATTTCACACATTATGAAATGCGGTATGTGTATTCATTTATTCATTAGGAAAAAACATATACTCTATCCTCTAATCTTTAGATTAAAAATCAAAAATGTTGAAAGTGAGTTTGTTGAGACAAGTTGTTTAACCTTAAGAGGAAAGCTGTTTATGTTAAGATTTTCCTGTCAGTAAAGGGCATTTTATCAGCTCTTTCTTATGCTATTTACACTCTTTTCCTTGATGTCTTTTTTCTAATTTTCTATAAATTATCCACTTGCCCTTTAAGAGTTAGACATGGATTTTCACACTCTTGCCAAAACATACCTGGTAGCTAGTTTTCTTTCACATAACTTACATCTCAAACAATTTTTTTTGTAATTGAGGATGGTAATATAACAGACATCTCATGCTAATATTTACACAAAGAGAAGGAATACTTTCCAAGAAAGAGACGTAATTATAATCATTTATTGAATTTCTTACTTCCAGATGGATTGTCTTACTAAACCACCTAAAAGGCTTGTGGCAGCACATATGAAGGATAAAAATGTTTGATCAATTTAAAATACTTTATGGTATCAGAGATCCAACATACTGGTGGTCCATTTATGTTTCTTTATAGATTATAGCATAACAGTAATATATAGTTGGCAAAAAAAAATAAGATTGAGCATAAGTGTCGTGTATTTCCATATAAAATGTTTCTGAAAGAGTTTGTCATTATTTCATGACATTATGCTTAAGAAAATAGTGGTGCGTAACTGAGGTTATTGTTAACACTTCCAGGATTTAGTGGATATTTAATATATCCATAAAGTTCCATAATTGTTAAGTTTTAGTTATGTATAAACTCATGTTTCTGTTTATGCTTTCCATTTCAGCTTGGCCACACTTCTTAGTACAGTTGTAGATCCAGGTCATGAACAGTGTTAGGTTGTTTATATCTGGTGAATGAGATGAGAAGAAACGTGCTATTTCTGTAGTCCTGTGGTTGACAGGACAAGGCCAAGCAGCTGGAGCTAGTAATAAGAATCTGGCTGGTACGGAAATAAATGTGTTTGAAGATCTAGTTGATCATGCTACTTTAAATGTGATTCACTCTTTTAGCTTGCCTTTATTTCCCGTTTTCTGGTAGTATGTTTGTTGTGTGTGTGCATGTGTGAGTTCAACAAAATTGTTTTTGTGACTGTGTTTGAAGAGTACCCTACAAGCTGTTGTGCTGGGAAAACTGTGTGGATGGCACTGTGAAGTGCAGACAGAAGCGGGAGTGAAGGAGTGCTGGCACAGACACTTTCATGCAGCTCCATTGAAGAAAACGTATACCTGTCCCACCGGTTATGGGTATGGAATGAGGACTTGCTGGTGTCTGTGCCTTATATTTTATTTGCAATTCCCCTTATGCTAAAAATATTTTTGAAATATTTATCCTGGAATTCACCCTTAGTTTCCAGCCACATTAGCTGCATGTTTACGCATTCCACTGTCCAACACTTTCAGTTTTTTGATGCTCAGTTTGACAAAATGTTTTGCTAATCTTTGTCTAATTTGGACATATTATTAAAAGAATAGATATGATCTTATAAATCCCCATATAAATGTGAATTATGTGGGGGAAAATAATTTACATTTTGCATCAGCTTAAAAACTGCTTTGATCTCTCTGCAGAAAGTCAGTGGTTAAGGTACTGAATTCACGTGGGTGTTCATTTTTGTTGTTGTTGTTGTTTTGCTTTTCCAATCTTAAGCATCACCAGGAGGATTTAATGGATAGTGATTCATTCCTTGGTCATTTTAATTAGAACATGGTTCCTGAACTTAAGCCAGTGTTGACAGCTAGTTCTTCCTGTCCTGTACGGAGTGAGACTTTGCTATGGTGATGCTTCATCCTGTCTGATGCTGACTGATGGGCTATGGCATCTGACCGCTACCATTCTGTTACTGTATGACACTGTCCTGTTGATCCATGCTGCCAACTGTGGCTCTGCCACCCTGAACCTACTCAGCTCCTGAACTTCTTGCCACCTATACTTGTCATCCCACATACAGGAGAGATGAGGTGTGATACAGCTCTAGCATACTGAGTTAACACAATAGCACATACAATGTACACCTGCAGTATTACTGCTGTGCTCTCATCTGGTCTAAATCATTAGAAGTCAGAGCCTAATATTATTAGATAATATTTACTCTCAGTTTCAATTTGGATGGTAGGTGTATGTGTATTAATATATATATCAGTCACATGTATATGCACATTAATTTTAATATTCAATGAAGTTATAGCAGGGAGGTATGAAGAACAGTATAGAAGGTCTAGGAGTATATGAATAGGGTTTTCACTGTTAATACTCTAAAACTTCAGACCTGCAGTTTTGTAGTTGTATTGTAGATTTACTTAATTTCAGGAAGCAATGCAATGTTCTGACTCCTTGACCTATATAAGTCTTTGAAATCTTCAAGCATTAGTAATCCTAAAGTCTTACAGATTTTATGTTGCTGTTGCTGGTGATTTATTAGTCCTTTACATTTACTATCTTGTGTGACATCTCTTTTAGGGAGGATGGTGGTTTTTTTTTTTTAAAACAATGTACAGATCATTCCAAGTTTTCTATAATTTGCCATACATGCAAAAAAGTGACCAAATGAACCTAAACATATCTAATCTGTCCATTTTATTAAAATACAGCCCTAACTGTAGTGGCATGACCCTTTCAGTCTATTGCTCTTCAAGCTGAGAATTGATTTGGACCCAGATTCAATCACCTTTCATATCTGATGTAACTAATAGACTTTCTCTAAAGATTTTCTGTCTTTCTTATGTGCAGCATATTTCACCAACAGCTATAACACCATGCTATGCAAACAAGGTAATCTAGTTTTGTTGAAAAAACAGTTTTATAATCCTTTTAAAATCTGGCAAGACCCACAAAGCTATAAAATTATTTCAAAGTTTGTAATAAACCATTGCCATAGTATAATTTTGGTCATAGCAAAACATTTAATTTGAACAACACAAAAATGAGAGCTTATATTGGTCATTTATATGTTACAGACAGTCAGGGTTTTCCCCTCCCCAAAATCTACACACAAGTACACTGTCTTTTTTTCTTTCCCACTCAGTTTGTACCCTTCATCACAAAATATCAGTTTTAGCCTGCAACACAGTCATTTCTCTGCTGTGACAGCACAGAGGAAAGAGCAAAGGGGTAGCCAGCTAGGGAAATCCCTGACACCAGTCAACTGGCTCAATAGAGCTCTGCTTGCAGACTGCACCGAAGAAGATGAATTGTTTGCACAGAAGGAATGGACAGAGAAGGTCAGAGAGGCTGCAGAAAACTTACTAGAGTTTGTCCTCTCAGTGCGGGATGGGAGGTTGCTATGCAGATCTTTCAGGACATAAATCTGTAAGGTACCACTGCAACAGCTTTCAGAGGCAGACTAAGCCATAAATTTTGCAGGACCCCTTATCTATCAAACACTAGGGAGAAAAAAAGGCACAGAAAGAGAATGTGTGTGCTATAGAAGCAGCGAGCAAGGTCTGGTGTGTACTCAGAATGCTGATTTTTCAACTGTGGGAGAAAATACAGTACCTTTGGATAATTCTCTTTGCAAAGCAAAGCTCTATTCTATAGGACTGATAATGTGCAATGTGAGTAAAATAATTTCACAGGATGAAAAGTTGGAAGAGTCAAGGGGTGATAGTATTATCATTCAACAGGTAGCACTCCAGACATATTTGTAACTTTTTTTGTTAAAAATGTTTTATCCAGAAAATGCTGCATCAAGTAAAATCTGGGCAACATAACTGAGGTTTTGGGGTTTTTTTGGTTTTCTTTTTTTAATTCAGTCTAAGGGAAATGAGATAAAAAAATAATTAAGTAAGTTTCTGTTCAACAGAACAGATGCAATTGTTAGCTATCTGGGAAAAAAAAAAGAATTCAAGAAGCCAAATGAAGATTTTTATTATTGCAATTAGTATTGGATAAAAGCTGGTTTGCACATCAATCAAAGCACTTTGAGATTTTATTTTTTTCTTGTCTTCCTTACTTTGAGAAATCCTTAGAAATATTTTATCAGGAAAATATTTTATCAGGAAAAGAAGCTCTACCCAAAAAAAACTATTCTAGTTTCGAACCATTTACCTGTGAGTTGTAGGGGGAGCTGCAAATACTTTTTATGTTCCGTGTACACTAGATCCCAGATGTTCCAGTTGAAGAGCGTGACAGGCAATTTAAGGTTTTTTATTGCTGAACTTTTTGTGGAAAATCTCCACTGAGATCTGGCAAAATTTTTCTTGATAAGTGTTTTGTTAAAAATTAAATATTCCTGAAAATGTTTTTGTTAAGAATGATTGCTAATTCACAAAAGAGAGTTTTGATGATAATATCTTAGCCAGCTTTCACTGCAACATATTAACTATTTTTTGGGTTTCCTTCTGGAGGCTAAATACTTTTGTTTGATGTCTTGTCTTATTTTTTCCAAAAGATTGTGCACTTTTTAATTTTTATTTATGTTTTACACACTCTCACTTTTTTTCTGGTAGTTATTTCATTAGGTATTTGTCTCCATGCTGCACAGTAATATATAACATTTTGAAATAGATGGAGTTTCTTAATGTGTATTTATTATTGTGATCTTAGAAGCTTCATCAATAACACTATCATTTATAACAATTGACAACTTTAAACTTGGAGATTCAGTGTCTGATTTGCTGCTTTATTTTGATCTTTCAGTAGACCCATCTGTTATTTGTTCTTCAGCAATGTTATTTCATAATAAGATGTAAAAAGGGCAAAACAATTATTTTCTTATCTAAATATTTCACAGAAATTACATTAATTGTAAATGAAATTTAATTGGCGAAGATGAGGAAAAACTTCAAAATACCCTGAAACAGAATAGCATCCATATTCCATGTATTATAGAATTAACATCTCTGCAAGAAGCTTATAAAGATACATATCTAAATATAAGATCTTTATTCTGGTTTAATGATTTCTTATCTATTGATATTATTAAATAAATTTGAATGTGAAGCTCAAGGGTGGCCTTAGCTGCAGGGACCATGAAATGGTGGAGTTCAAGATCCTTAGGGCACCGAAGAGGGCACACAGCAAGCTCACCACCCTGGACTTCAGGAAAGCAGGCTTTGGCCTCTTCAGGGATCTGCTTGGTAGAATACCATGGGATAAAGCCCTGGAGGGAAGAGGGGCCCAAGAAAGCTGGTTAATATTCAAGGATCACCTCCTCCAAGCTCAGGAGAGATGCATCCCAACAAAGAGGAAGTCAGGCAAAAACTCCAGGAGGTCTGCATGGATGAACAAGGAGCTCCTGGACAAACTCAAAGACAAAAAGGAAACCTACAGAGGGTGGAAGCAAGGACAGGTAGCCTGGGAGGAATACAGAGAAATTGTCCAAGCAGCCAGGGATCAGGTTAGAAAAGCTAAATCCCTGATAGAATTAAATCTGGCCCAGGACATCAAGGGCAACAAGAAAAGCTTCTGTAGGTATGCCACTGATAAAAGGAAGACTAGAGAAAATGTGGGCCCTTTCTGGAAGGAAACGGGAGAGCTGGTTACCCGGGATACAGAGAAGGCTGAGGTACTCAACAACTTTTTTCCTCAGTCTTCACCAGCAAATGCTGCAGCCACACTGCCCAAGTTGCAGAAGGCAAAGGCAGGGACCAGGAGAATGAAGAACTGCCCACTGTAGAAGAAGATCAAGTTTGAGACCATCTAAGGAGCCTGAAGGTGTACAAGTTCATGGGACCTGATGAGATGCATCTGCAGGTCCTGAGGGAATGGGCAGATCAAGTTGCTAAGCCACTATCCATCATATCTGAGAAGTCATGACAGTCTGGTGACGTTCCCACTGGCTGGAAAAGGGGGGACATAACCCCCATTTTTAAAAAGGGCAAAAAGGAAGACCCGGAGAACTACAGGCCTGTCAGTCTCACCTCTGTGCCTGGCAAGATCATGGAGCTGATCCTCCTGGAAACTATACTAAGGCTCATGGAAAATAAGGAGGTTATTGGTGACAGCCAACATAGCTGACAAATTTGGTGGCCTTCCATGATGGGGTTACAGCATTGGTGGATAAGGGAAGAACAACTGACATCATCTACCCGGACTTGTGCAAAGCATCTGACATTGTCCCACACAACTTTGTCTCTAAATTGGAGAAACACGGATTTGATGGATGGACCACTCAGCAGATAGGGAATTAGCTGGATGGTCACACTCAAAGAGTTGAGGACAATAGCTCGATGTCCAAGTGGGGACCAGTGACGAGTGGCATTCCTCAGGGCTCCATATTGGGAACAGTGCTGTTCAACATCTTTGTTGGTGACATGGACAGTGGGATTGAGTGCACCCTCAGTAAATCTGCCAATGACACCAAGCTGAGTGGTGTGGTCAACACGCTGGAGGGAAGGGATAACATCCAGAGGGACCTGAACAGGCTTGAGAGGTGGGCCTGTGTGAACCTCATAAAGTTCAACAAGGCCAAGTGCAGGGTCCTGCACATGGGACGAGGCAACCCCCAGTATCAATACAGGCTGGGGGATGAAGGGATTGAGAGCAGCCCTGCAGAGAAGGACTTGGGGGTACTGGTGGACGAAAAGCTGGACACGAGCCAACAATGTGCTTGCAGCCTGGAAGGACAGCTGTATAAGAGTCTGCATCAAAAGAAGCATGGCCAGCATGTCCAGGGAGGTGATTTTGCCCCTGTACTCTGCTCTCGTGAGACTCAACCTGGAGTACTGTGTTCAGCTCTGGAATTCCCAATGTAAGAAGGACATGGACCTGTTGGAGTGAGGCCAGAGGAGGGCCGTAAAGGCGATCAGAGGGGTGGAGCACCTGTTCTATGAAGTCAGGCTGAGAGAGTTGGGGTTGTTCAGCCTGGAGAAGAGAAGGCTCCGGGGAGACCTTATAGCATCCTTCCAGTTCCAGAAGGGGGCCTACAAGAAAGCTGGAGAGGGAGTTTTACAAGTGCATATAGTGATAGGACAAGGAGTAATGGCTTTAAACTGAAAGAGGGTAGATTTGGATTAGATATTCAGAAGAAATTCTTCACTATGAGGGTGGTGAGGCACTGGAACAGGTTGCCCAGAGAAGTTGTGGATGTCTCATCCCTGGAAGTGTTAAAGGCTAGGTGAGATGGGGCATTGAGCAATCTGGTCTAGTGGAAGGTGTCCCTGCTGATGGCAGGGGGGTTGGAACTAGATGATCTTTAAGGTCCCTTCTAACTCAAACCATTCTATGATTCTACGATTCTATGAAATTTAGAGCATGTAAAATAAGTGAGGACGCAGAAAACGGGATAAAGATCTAGAGAGAATTGCCTGTTTTCAATGAACATTTATATTTAATGAGTAGTTTCTTGTAGTTTCATGCTGTGAACAACACTGTATAACATCTGGATTACTGATTCTTTATTTCTAAGCAAACCAGGAAATAACCTTTCATTTTGGATCAGATGAGAAAGGCTCTTTGTGTGCTCAGGGATAAACCTGTTCTGCTAGAAGTAAAGAGGGTTGTAGTCCACTTTGAAGTAACATTTCAAATAGCCAGGGCACATGCTGGCAGGGTAGCTAATACTGCTTGGCACCATCTGAATATGCCTCATGGCCACCATGCTGAGAGTGGAAATGGAGCTAGCTTAAACTTTCCTATGTTTGTATGGGCAAATACACTCATGTGGGTCTTGTATATCTACTTTCTTCTCCGGTACAACTATCAGCTACCACCTGTAAGCTTCCTTAAGGTTAAAAATGCCAAACTAAACATACTCAGTAACTGAGACACCTACAGTCGATAATAAGAGAAAAATTTACTCATATATTAAGCTAAGTACAATATTTAACAATATGAATTACCTTCATGTACTTCTAGAGTGAAGTAAAACCTTTGCTTATATTTAAGCATATTATTCATTCCATTCTTCATTGCTTTTAAAACATTATTTTTTATTTCTTCTCTGTAGTTTCAGTAGCTATAATAATAATGACCTTGAATTGTGTCTTCCTAAGTATTATAGAAAACCGCACATGCAAGCTAGTTAATGGGTATTGGTGCAGCCATCGTCAGTATGTTTCAGATGTCAGGTTATTGTGATACGGATTAACTCAGTAATCAGCATTCAACAATGTACAATAAGAGCTGTAACAATGCTGGCAAATTAGCTTTGAAAACAAAATATAACACGCTAATGTCATTATTAATCAGAAATTTCTAGGCACACTTCCCATGGTATAATTATGGGAAGTCTTGTATGTGTGGTTGTTTCCATAAGGCAGTTTGTCATGTTTCAACATGTTCAAAGCAAATGCCAGACCTGGCACCAAATACTAGGAGAAGAGAAAACAATGCTTCTCTCTTGCTAAAAAATGTATTTCCTGACTCTCAGAACATATTCCCATTGAACCTTCCTTTGCTTTATGTGCAGCATCTTATCGCTCAGTGACTGTCAGGTGCTGTTTACAGTCCCTGCTAATTTTGTATATAAGAGCCTAATCATTAAAGAGAAATGCACCAGTAACCTGCCTTTCTAAGGTAGTAGGCTGCTTTCCAAGGAACGTAAAAAAATTTCAGAGGCGAGAACAGAATAGACCTGGGGCTGACATACAGCAGAAAATAGGATAAAAGGCATATAAAAGTGAGGAAAAGTTCAGTGAATTTCCGTAGGTCCTAGTCTAAACTTGGTGACTGCTGCATAAGTAGCAACACTACCTATATTTAAGCCATGCTGTGGCATTTCACACTCAGTGTCTTGCAGCAAATTCTGTTTCAGTTATTGTATTTCAGGTTTAACGCAAACACATGCCACACTTGGGAAACAAAACCGGCACTTACTTCAATCACTTGCAGATGTGCAACTATCGGTCTGGGTGAACGCACAGAGACTGAGCACCTTTCTCAAGCTCCAGTCCCCACCTCTTCCCTCAAGCTGCTGCAAATCGTCTGCTCTAAGTTTCTCTCAGGCTGAAAAATTTCATTTTTTATGTATTTGTTTTCAGTGTAAGTGGGTTAGCATTTGCCTGCTTTCTGGGACCAGCAACTATCAATGCATAGCTAATAATACTTCTAGGGGTATGACATTTACCATCAACCCACAGAGGCCTATTAGTTAGCATCATGCTTAACTTTTAAGGTTCTTGTTTCCAAATATTTTTTCCCATATTCTGTACTGTTCTCATACCTTGTTTATTTTCTTTCTCTCCTAGCTTTTGGTACTTTCTATGTCCTCATGCTCCCTATCTCAGCTTCTTATTTCTTTGTATGTCTGGCATGTTGGAACATCTGTTCTTGTTTTGCTTTGTTTAACTTCAGCATGTGTATTTCTTCTGCTGCTGCTCTAGAAATTAATGTTTTGATCACAACCCTACACAAGGTATTTGCAATTGTAACAGAAGCATGTCTTTAAAACTAGACCTGTTCATTTCAACTATTTTTAAAATTGGTTTTCTGTATTAAATATCCAATTTAGGGAACGTTTAATATGTCTACAGTAGAATATAAGGCTTTTCAGCTTTGTTCCAGCTTCAATTTCTCAGTTATTAATTTAACAGTAAGTAACTCTATCAGCATATATTCTTGTTCTAAAAGAGGGTCACAAGTATCTGTTGTCCCAGTGCTTTGAGCACTTTTGTTTCTGGCAAAAATCTCCTGTTCTTATTTGTCATGGTTTCTTCCAGTTGTTTTGTTTTTTTTTTTTTTTTTCATTTTTAATCTGTATGATCTTCTAAGAATAACATTTCAGTTACAGCTCCCATGCTACTGAAGTGATTTTATTGGAGGTGTGCAACATTCACATTTTTTTCCCCACTGATTGATCCATTTCTGTGTGTTGTTAGCCATTCCTTAATCTTTGCTTTTATTTGAAATTTGAGTGTTACAATGGTAACAGATATAGCTTTTTCTCAGATGATTACCTCAAAACGATAGGATTATAGCCTCAAAGGATTTTATAATGGGATTAGAGGGTATGTACCTGGACAGTTACCATACAGCATCTACTTTGTACTTGCTATATTTGATGTGTGGCCCTAGCCCTAGGTGAGTAGTGGAAGGGGGACTCCTGTGGGAGGTGAGAGGTATGAATTTCAGCTCATTTTGCATGAGGAGGGCATTGGCTTTGGTTTCCTTAGAAACTGCTGTAATCTCTAGTCTATTTTAACATTCCTTTCTCCTCTTGCTCCTTTGACAGACAGGTTTTAAGTGAAAAGAGTGAACCAATTTTCCGTAATCAAAGGAGTTTAAGTGCAGATGGGATTCCAGGCTGTGAATCCCACTTTCACATAAGCACATAATTTGGGCTTCACTTAGGCACTTAACATTGTGGATCATCTCTACCTATGAAATTTTTTGTTGGCTGGCCTATGCATTTCCCTGTTTAGGAAGCTGATTACTGTGAATCCTACTCCTGGGCACCCATATTTCTGTTCATTTTAGATTGTACTGAGGCATCCAGCTCTGGTTCATGAAGTCCCTTCACAGGACTGGAAGAAAAATAAAGTTTGGCCAATCATCACTACACATAGTTCCTTTTGAGGATCTGAGATTTTTGACTTGGCTTGTTAGAAGTCCAGACAGGACTCAATATGTATAAATTTAAGATCTAACTGTCCCTAACCAAATTAGGAGGTATAGTATATTGAAAATTTCAGTTAGTGCCCAATCACCTTCAGTGGTCCATTTGTTAGGAGCTCTGTCCTCATTTAAGAGATATTTTAGGCTTCTAATTACCAATGAGTTTTTGCTTAACAAAGAGCACAGGCATTTTAAAAACACTTAGACACTTCCAAAATGAAATTAAAATTAGTTGTTTTAGAAAACATACATTTTCTTTTATTCCTAAATAAATTTTTCCTACTTCCTACTTGTAAAGAAATCTCCCTTTTTAGGAACTGATGGGATACTTCCTCAAAAATATGTCTTTCAACAACTGTCTCCAAGTACTGTCTCCAACATCAGTATTTGTGGATAATTTCTAGATAATTTCTATTTGCTATCTGGCTTGATGGAGCTCTTCTACATTACCTGCCTCACTGCATAATGATTTGTTGTAATAGGGGTAAGTGAAGACTATAGAGTCATGTTGCAAACTTGCTTATTGTGCACTTAGAATGCTTGTCAAACACAAAGGCCCTGATTTTAATCCCCTATACACAGGGGTATTTTACCTTCTTTTAGGTGAGAGGGAAGAATTACCCCTTCTTCCTCCTGTGACCCAGTTCACAGTCAGCAGGGAAATACTTAGTAATCTTGCTTTCAGAAGTGAAAAAGAAAAATTCAGCCACTGTATTAATGCAATCTCAACAGCTGGGAAATAAATCACAGTGAATCATTTTTCCTCTGTATTGTGTTGTTTCCTCATTTTCAATCCCAGGTAAAATTTTTTTAAACACCTCGGTAATTTAGGCACCTAAATCCCACTTCACAACATGGAGTAAGCAGTTAACCTCTGTCTCTTCATTCTCTAAGCATACATGAGAGATCACAATTCTTCCCCTGTTTATCTATTACCTTTGGTAGTCTTTTGATTGTGATTTTTATCATGTATTTATAAGTATTTGGCATAATAGAGGAAGAACTTTAATTGAGGCCTCTGGCACTATTGCAATACAGGTAATAAGCAATAATTATAGTAACAAATGTTGCCAGTTTTTAATTCCATTCTCAAGGAAATTCAAACTTCTTTATGTGAGAATGCAACTCTTCAGCAGGAGTTTTTATTTGTCTCTAATAAGCCTTTGTCTCCTTTTTGAAAGCAGATATTACCCCACACAATTTTTATTCTCTTAACATTCCAATCTGATTACTTTGTCTTTAATTCACTTTATATTTTTCACAGGTTTCTAAATATTAGTCTCCTTTCAAGCCATACCACCCTGCTTGCCTTTATCCTAGCATGTTCTCAGAACTTTATTTTCTCCCTGTTGTGACCCCTCTACATGTGGAAGATGCAGCAATAGCAAATCCTTTGAAAACATCCACCAATTAACTGTACTTATCTATAAAATAGTTTCTGTCGTTTCATCTACTCCCTAAGACTTATTTTTACAAATCCTATTGAAATCACCTAGCTTTCTTTTTGAACTTTGCTAAAGTAGTTCTTTAATGTCACACCTATTAATTCAATTTCTCATAACGCTCCTCCTTCTCTGGATATATACTCCGTGCTGATATTAAAGCTACAGCATTCTGGGCTACCTCGTGAATGTGTTGTTATTTCTCATTTTAAATCAAACTTCTCATCACATGTCTGCTTCTACTTTTTCTTCATTTCCCTGGTCCTTGATTTTAC
>WEKW01000891.1:296-13324 GCA_013389905.1 Sula dactylatra
AGATGTGTGATTTTTAACAGGTTTTTCTTTTACAGCTTTAATTAGAAAGCTTATTTGTGTATAAATGAACTTCAGTTTTCTAAGTAGTACGCTAATTTCTTATGGGTAATTGGAAGAGAACTTGAGGTAGTGACGTGTGAGGGGGAACACTTCTGAAAATGTGTCAAGTTATCTGGGGTTAATCATAGGCAGTTTTTCTTAAAAAGCTGTTTGTTCATCATGTGTATATATAAACTTCACAGCAACATTATCCAGCTGTTAGTGAGCAATTACAGCTGTCAGATGGAGACCCTTTCTTGGTAGGTGCACGTTTAAATACACCATGTTTCATAATACATAAAGAATACAGTCAATGAAAATGCTGCTGTTTGATCTTTTGCTTTGACTCGCAGTCCTGTTCCTCTCTGCTTCTTTTTGTGGTTAGATGTGTGAAAGGTGTTACTTCTACACTTGTAAACTGTTGAGTTAATAGATTCTGCATTTGGTTATAGAGACCTCTCTTTCTTTCAGAACAAGATGCTTCTGCTTATTGTGTTCCTCTGAAAAGTTGCTTCAGTGTTTTTAAAATAAAAATCAATAAACCAGCCTGCCTTTCTTTTTGGAGCGGCCTAAGAGAGGCACCTATGTCGGGGGGAAGGAGGGGGTGGATCTCTTTTCTCTTGCAAGTCTTGCTGAAGGCTTAAGTTCATCCCTAAGCTCCCTTTTCCCTGTAAATACAGAAGCAGTTAGCTTTGTTTGAAAATCCGTACACATGAGCAAAACAAGTTAAGGTGGGAACACTGATTTGATCAGTATAATTACGTAAGGTTTCTGCCAGCACAGAAGCCAGCGCCATCCCAGCAAAAAATCTGTAGTGTAGACTGGTCTAAATCAGCATCTGGCCTGTTTATGGGGAAGGACTTGATCATTTAATGAAACGGGGCTCCATGCTGTTCCTTGTTCGAGCCAAAGGAAAAATAACTTCTGGACACAGTGAATAATTAAGCTGAGGGGAGTATAATATATCCCGTCATAAAAATCCTATTTGATGGCTTCATTGTTTCTTCCCAATGTCTGTGTGCTGTTTTGTGTTTTCCCAAGCACCAAAAAAGAAGAATATTCTTAGAAGTTGAAACAATGCAAAAGAAAAATTTGTGACTGCTCTAGGTGACCTTTTCTGACTGACTTTTAGTGAAAAGATAGTCTGATAGTGTTTTGATTTTTTTTCTTTGTTACTTGATTTATCAGAATTTAATATAATCTCCTCTTTAATGTACTGAGTTACTCTGCTGGTCTGTCCAGAAGGTATTTAACAGACTCTATAAACTGATCAATTGGAACTTGCTTGGAGTTTTGTGGGTTTTAATTTCTTGTCTGCTCATGCCTTTGGACATTAAGGCATGCACCTGCACCTCACAGTCACGGTTGTGCTATTTCTCTGTGAGAGGACGTACTATATGATTCAACTTCTCCTCTGTGAAGAATCTAAAATAACAAGTTAACTTGAAGACAGTGTGACAAAGAAGTAATCCTGAAAAAATGTAATGGGCTTCAGACTGCTGAGTGGCTGGGTGATGATCCTATATCACCAGTAAATCAGATGGTTCTGGTGTTCCTGGGGTGGGAGGTGGCTGGGGGTCAGACCAAGACCTAAAAGTAAAACGTACAAACAAAAACAAACAAACAAAAATAATAATAAAAACCAAAACAACCAAACAGAAAAACCCCCAAACAAACAAAAACCCCACCCACAAACAAAAAAACCAAACCAACCCTGATTGTGAACGTGCTAAATTTCCTCATCTGGCTATAGTGGGTGTTGGCAGAGCTATCAAAGAAGAGAAATTGCATTGCTCCATTGAGCCTTTTTATGTTCTTGACTTCACAATAACCTGAGGCCTCATGTTCGGAGGTAGTGAGCTCACATCTCAGAGGCTTTCAAAGCTGCAGGTACTCAGACTCTCTAAGAATTATGTCTGAAAGCATCTAGCTTTTTAAGGGGTGCGGAGAATAATTGCAGCTAAAAACCTAATCTCATGATATACATGAAAGCTTTTCTGAGGCACAGTCTGTACTGTGCTGTGTAGTTTCATAAATAGTATCTCAGTATTTGTTTAGATCGTTTTTGCAACCAGCTGCTTTTCAACTTGAGCAGCAATCTCCTTTCCCAGTCTTAATGTCTGTAAAACAGATGACGCTTTGTTTTCTTGCCCCATCCCAAATGTGGCTTGGGATTTGTTTGCAATGGGAACTGTTGGGTTTAAGACTTTACAAACTAGGGCACGTAAGAGACCATTTACAGTTACAGATCCCTCTTGGGCTGCATCGCACACTGTATGCTGATCTAGCTTTTGATTGAAAGCATTACCTACTGGAAAGATACCAGCTCCTGCTCAGGTAGAAATTATTCTCAAGCTTGTATTGGGCATTTAAGTATTGGCACAGCCACTTTCTGGTAGCACGAGTGAAACTGCTTTTGGTGGTTCTGTTGGTGGCAGCTGGCAGGTGCACGGATGGGGTGCACTGCTTCCTTCTCTCTTCTAAAAACCATGTTCAACTGTCCCAAGTTCCTAACCAGGAAACGTTAATATCTCAGAAAACTCTCTACTGTTTATAGAGAGAACAAACTTATTGAGAAATGTTAAAGCCATTAAAAAACTGGGAATTGGGGAAAAAAGCCTGGACCAAATGGAATAGATAAATCTAGCATGTAGCATACCCATATAGGAGGTGTTTTAGCAAAGCTTCAGTTTTTTCATGCAGTAGAGAAACTGCTTTTCCTCCAAGTTTCTGAAAAGTCTTCTTTATGTAGTTGCCTTTAGTAAAATCAAGTTGACTTGGTATTCTTGTGTATATGTATGTATTTTTCACTTATTTTATTACAGATACGGGGACCCTAGTATCGTCTTGCTCTTTTTTTTCCCCATTTTGCACAGGCATGGACTTCTCTGAGCAAACGGTGTAGGGGAAGCAGTAGGAAGTCTAATTGCCTTCTCAGCACATTCCTTAGTCTGACACAGTTTTATAACATATAGGTGGGAGTGAAGTGCTCTGCAGGCTGTTCAAACAAGTAATATTAGAACCCGAACTTTATGAGAAGGCTTTGTGTTCCTGATTGCTCATCTGCTTTCATGCAGCATAAATAAGGATCGCTGCTGAAAAGGACAGTCCTGCCCTCTCCTCTGTCCTGGCCATGCGATAGCCCCTCATTCATGCAGCCACCTGATCTGGTGAATAGATCAGAGTCGAGCTGTTGAAAAAAACCTATGCTGCCTGCTGGAATCCACAGAAGGGAGATAGTGGCCATAAGGGTGACAAATTTTAAGTTAACATTCAGCTATGCCTTGGTAGAGTGGGGTGAGTGTGAAGGTATTTCACTGAAGAATGTACTAACTCATAAAACATTTCCTAATTGGAGAAGAGGTATAAACTAATTTTGAGTTCGATGTGTCTAGTTTTGAATTTAATCTTGTTGTGTAACTTCTCTTCTGAATTTTTGTTTATGTTTGAGTTCGCAACTCTCTTGGGTAACAAAAACACAATTTGATGAATGAGAATTGTCAGTCAATTGATATGACACATTGGTATTTTAAACAGTTTTGCATGCTTAAAAAAAGCACATAATTGAGTCTTACATGTTGGATGACAATTCTGTGGTAAGGGAGGAAATAGACTATATATTTTTCTTGGTCCTTCATCTACCTGCCTCACCCTTTCCCTCTGTCATGCCCTCTACCCAAACTGGAGGGGATCAAAACTTTTTTTTTTCTATCCGAAGTTTCAGACTCCAACAAGAGTGTTTATAGATGGTTTGGTGTGAATTTGACGTTGCTTAGATCTAACTCTTTTACTTCAGCAGATTGATCACTTGTGTGGCGACTGGTTCTTTATTGGTTTATTTTAACCAGTTAAATGTTGGTCTCAGCAGGTCATGACTGAGTTTAAACAAGTAAATTGGGATCAGATTAGGCGTGGCATTTAATAATTAACTTTCTGGTTACTCAGGTCCAGTAGGAAATGTATAATGAGTCTGTTTTCATTTTGTTTACAGGAATAGTTATCTGCTTAGTCTCATCCTTCATGTTTGACAATCTGAGGAAAAGGTCTGAGCCAGCATGAAGACAGAATCCCCTCTTCATTAGAGAAAAAGTGAGTTGGAATTAGATTGTAATCTGGTTTTGTAGAATGAAAATACTATGTTAGCTTGTCATCACACACAGCTTGTGTGCTTGATGTGGTGTGTTAACTTCGTAACACTACTGTTACGAGTGATGTCCAGTCAAGGCCTAGACTTGGTTAAGCACATGCATAAAGTTTTCAAATGTATGCATTTTATGTAAACCCCTATGCCCTACTTTTCTGAAAGAGCTGCTTACTCATTGTATAACTGCCCACCTGATACACTCCTTCCTTCCAAATCCTGTGAGGTCTTGCAACAGACCTCACAGGATCTAGACTCTGTGTTCCTTTTCCTGTACTGCTGTATTCATATTGAGTTGTATTTCAATAATTTAATATTTGGGACTTGTTTCTCTAGCTGTATTGGTCTCTTTTCCAGTGTTCTCAGTGCTTAATGTGTATCTGTTTTCTGAATTTGTTTTGGAAGCCTCTGTTCAAATTTAAGAAATTCTGGAAATGCAGGACTGAGTTTTCTTTTCATTTTTGTGCAAGAAATCCTGAATTCTGCATTTAAAATGCGGATAGCTCAAGTATTGTCCTTTTCATATTGGTTTTTCTCCCCCTAACCGTTCTAATAGTATCAAGAAGAAAAGATTGCCCATCTGCCCAGCCTGATTTTTATATTTGATGCAGTACACATCAACTGGGTTAAATCTCTTTTTTTTTTTTCTTTGCAACAGAGCTCCTATGCAACCATTGTGTACTAACGATGTATTCTGATTATTTAGCTTTCTGCCTGACGCAGTTCATATCAAGAAGTGCACGATGACAGAGCGTGGAATTAAATGGGCTTGTGAGTATTGTACATATGAAAATTGGCCGTCTGCAATCAAATGTACCATGTGTCGTGCTCAGAGACCTAGTGGAACAATTATCACAGAAGATCCATTTAAAAGTGGTTCAAGTGATATTGGTAGAGACTGGGATCCTACGAGCACCGAAGGAGGGAGTAGTCCTTTGATATGTCCAGATTCTAGCGCAAGACCAAGGGTTAAATCATCTTACAGTATGGAAAGTGCAAATAAATGGTCGTGCCACATGTGCACATACTTGAACTGGCCACGAGCGATCAGGTGTACTCAGTGCTTGTCTCAACGTAGGACCAGGAGTCCCACAGAGTCTCCTCAGTCTTCAGGTTCTGGTTCAAGACCAGTCCCTTTTTCTGTTGATCCATGTGAGGAATATAATGACAGAAATAAACTAAACACAAGGGCTCAGCACTGGACTTGTTCTGTTTGTACATATGAAAACTGGGCGAAGGCCAGGAAATGTGTTGTGTGTGATCATCCCAGACCTAACAACATAGAAGCAATAGAACTGGCAGACACAGAAGAAGCTTCTTCAATCATAAACGAGCAAGACAGAGCTCGATGGAGAGGAAGCTGTAGTAGTGGTAATAGCCAAAGAAGATCTCCGCCTACAACCAAACGTGAATCGGATGTGAAAATGGACTTCCAAAGAATTGAATTGGCTGGAGCCGTCGGCAGCAAGGAGGAACTTGAAGTTGACTTCAAAAAACTAAAGCAAATAAAAAACAGAATGAAAAAGACCGACTGGCTGTTTCTAAATGCTTGTGTTGGTAAGTTGTTTGCTGCTACCTTATACTGTTACGCCTGTGGTTAGGTATTTTGGGAGAATGAAGAATTAACATAAATTTGACATTTGATTTCAAAACAGCTCTTTTTAATCTCTGCATTTTAATTTTAAAAAGTAAACCAAATATAGAAGTTCCTGAAGTAGCACCTGCTAAGAGAGGGTGCAGAGTTCATCCATAATCTGAACAGGGTTAGACATGGTTCCCAGCTATGCTTGGACTTTTTTGACCTTTTGTAGAAATTGATGTCCTTGTAATCAAATCCTGTTGTTCCGTGTAGTCGTGGAAAGGTGGAAAAATTACAGAACCAGTGTACAGAACAACGTAATGCATATAGTACTGTAAAAAATGCCATTACTGGATGATCAAAATTATTCTTCTTTTTGGTATGGCAAGATACGTAGCAGAATCAGCAGCTGCAGCTTGGGAGTATTTGTAAACAGTGTAGAGCTTGCGATGGTACAAGATGCTCTGTCAGATGTTAAAAATAACACCAAAATATGTAGCTCCAAGAAACTGTATGTGTAATACTGACCTTGAAAGTAATAATGTTGGATTAATACAGACGCTGTGTTGTAAATGTTTACAGGCTTTCTGAAAGTATTTTTGTAGTCAACTGCTTCAAAAAATTCAAATACCAATTTTGTTTTGTGTTTTAGTGCTTTCCTAAGGAAATTCTGGATAATTCTCCCAATGCTGTTAAAGAACAGAGACACATGTGAGAGCAGGGTTTTCTTCAGTTATTGACCTTGTGAGTTAACTTTTGTGCTGTAACTTCCCAGAAGCAGATATCTTGTGCCCTAGCATACAAGCAGGTTAAACACTTGAAATATGCAACTATTTTTAGAGTAAAACACTTCATTTGAAACTCTGGTGCTACTAGTATGTCTCATACTGCTCCTTAACATTTCATGAAGTCACTTCATGGTGGTTATAATTGAAAAACTAATCTGTGGAGCTGCTTTATTTAATATATTTGATCAGGTGTAAATGGTTTTGTGGGTATCACGGGTTTGGTTTCTCTGAGCTAATAAATATTCCAGTTTATTTTTGTGTTGCGTGAATAGTCGGACGAGCACATTTCCTTTTGAGGGTAGTTAGATGCCTCAGTATTTCCTGATACCTTCAGCTTCTTACATGCTAGTAGATGTGCAGTGTGTTTTCCTTCTGAAATGAAGCAATTGAAATTCTGTATGGCATTTCATAAGTTATCAAATACCCAAGATCAATTGTTGAAGGTTGTTCTGTGCCTTACAAGAGTCTAGCTTGCTTTCTGACAGCAGTTGTATTAAATATTAGGGGTTTTTTTCTCTGCTTTTTGAAAAGTGAATTTTTTTGACTACTCCAGTGTTACTTAAGATATTTCACACTTTCAGATTTATTTTCTGTGGGAATGGTTGTGTTTCTACTTAAGATGATGAGTTTTGCAAGTATTTAATGTTGCTTGTGACTATACAATTGTACATAGAAATTACATAAGACCATAATGATTTGGTTCTTTTAAAATGAAAGTATTTTGAAGGTATCTTGAAGGGAACTTGATGAGAAAGCCAGAATGCAAATGTGTGCTGATTTTTTCACTAGTGTTCTGCTGAACGATTTCATGGATTCGTTTCTGTAACTTAAACACACTTCAGCTTTTTAACTGAGGGGAAAAAGCCACCAACCAATGCTGTTAATTATCAATCCTTCATTTCAGAATTTCATTTTGCATATCAGAGATGTCATATTTTTCCAAATACTCCTTGTAGCAGGAATAACTTTAGGAAGATTGATGAAAGCTTCATAGATTCTTTTGTGGTTGTCTCTGGATGTTTTGCAGAGTGTATCTATATTGGAAAGGTATACCAGTTTAACCAGTACTTTTAAAAGCAATAAGCCACATTTGTGCTGGTTGTTTTGTTGTCTTAGCATGACATACTTAAAACAATTTAAGTGTCAATTGAACAATTTTGCCTGAAGCATATGTTCTTACCAATTGAAATCAACTGAGTTATTGTGACTTAGTTACTGTTTGCTAGCCAGCTGGAGCTCTTGTGAACTTTTAGCTGAGCTGAACACTTGCCAATCCTTAGCCAAATGCAATTATAAAATAGGACAAGTTCATGTTAAAAGTCAAGTAAGTTTGTGCAAATTGATGGAGTAAGAGTTGGTACGTAGTCCGTTACCATAGTCCAGCAGACAAGCGGTAGCTTGGTAGGATTTGGTAACTTCAGACTGTGCACCCACCTCTGAGCGTAAGCTCAGTTGGTTGTGGAGGGTCCATTTGCTTTGAGTTTATCTTAAGTGGGAGAGATGCATCAGTTTAAAGTTTTTGGATGTACAAAGTGTAGCTCTCCCTGAAGTTAAAAATAAAGATTAGAGAAGCAGGAGTAGGAGTAATTATTGGCGGACTGGTTATTTTCTTTTCTCTTAGAAGATATTATCTTTCACAAGGTACTGAGGAAAATGTTTGATGCTTTAGGACAGCTGTTTACTTGAATTGAAATTCTTTTTACTAGATTTTAAACTTAAAGTTTCATTAAAAACGTGTCAGACTGCTTTTTTTCCCACGTTTGTTCTTTTTAGCTGAAACATGAAGATAGATGTGTCTCTTGTGTAGATTTAGAAAAGTACCTCTGTGTGTGTGTGTGTTTGTGGGTTTTTTGTTTTGTTAGAGACACCCATTAATGCTCTACCCACCTCAGTAAATAAATACGCCATCAAGCCTTCTATTCCTTGCAGATCTAGGCTGTACAAAATGTGATGAGTGCAACTCTTGCATTTTTGCATGAATAGTTTCCTTGATGGAGGGTATTCTTTCCAAATTCCTTCCAAATCAGAAGGATTAGTGGCATTCCCCATTTCAAACTCAGCAAGGAAGTGTACTTGAATGTTATTTTTGTTATTGACTTGGTTTTTGCAGCAGTGGATGTGTCTGTGAAGTGATTCTTTCTCAAAAGGATGAGATCTTAGAACTGATTCGTTTAGTTAAAATTTATTAAAATCAAAGCAGAATGTCTGTTAAGTGTGGCTGTTGAATAACATAACTTGCTACAAATGCCAGTTTGAATTTCAATAAGAAGTTACAAATGGCTTCTGCAAGGACACGGATGCCTTCTATTGTACTGGCCTAGTACAAGGTTAATGTGAAGTCCAAGGTGACTCTCATTTCTTGGGGGAGGCGGGGAAGCTAATGTATATTTATAATAAAGACAATGGCCCTTATATATAACTCATGGTATCTGTGCCAAAGAGACTGTAAGAGAAGTTTGGTGGCCTGTGGGTCTTAGGGAATCTGATGGGTAGGAAGAGCAGTACTGCCATGGGGCCTGGTGAAGCTGGTTACAGCTGGCTGTGGGTTTAAGTAGTACAAATGGATGGAGATGGTCGTGACTATAAAACCTTTCTAGTGTTCAGAGTTTGCTTGGGGCTTCCACTTCAGTACTTGCTGAAGTTTCCCCTCTCCTGGTACTTCAGGGATGGGTTTTACAGTGGTGCTAGCTGAGTGTGGTTGCCACAGGGCACTGCTGAGGATTCTTGGGTTGTGTCTTTAACTCCTGAGCTTGAACTGAAGCCCACAGATTAAAAGTAAACTGCATTTCTTCTCATTTCTCCTCCAGTCCTGCTTATTAACTGCTGCAAGAGAGTATGCTCTTCTCTTTCGGTTCAGGTCGGTAAGGTGGCTACTACCGTCATGGGCCAGACTTCTGCTGCTGGGGACGGTGGCTCCAAAACCAGGCAGACACGCATTCTTCTTAGCTGTGTGAAAGAAACAACTAAGAACATGTTTCTTAAACAAATCAAAAATATTTAGAGCAATCTGTAATGAATCTTGTTTTGCAGTACAACCTTAAAAGGACTGTTAGTTCATTCCTAGTATTCCTACATATGTGTCTGCTTAGATTTTCCTTTGTCAACTACTTTATCTCTCTTAC
Organism: Sula dactylatra; assembly: GCA_013389905.1. Lineage (NCBI taxonomy): Eukaryota > Metazoa > Chordata > Aves > Suliformes > Sulidae > Sula > Sula dactylatra. Next base: position 9,966 of record WEKW01000891.1, read on the forward strand.
AGTCCCCCCTGCCCCCCCCCCCTTTTTTTCCCTTGAGTTTTCTGAAACGGTGGGGAAGGAGAGTCGCTCCATCCAGATTTAGGTATGAAGCTGGCTGGGCAGTGTCCCCGGCAGCTACTGGACCGATGGAGGGCACCTCCTGATCTGTGTCTTGCAGAGCATGTGGCCCTTCACTGACAGTAAAGGCAGTCTGAAGGGAGTGCCTTCACTGCCACCCAAAGTAGCCCTCCTAGCTGCTTGTTTCTGTCCTGCTGGCACATTTGCATGCCAACATGCAATGAAGTGCGTCTGGAAACTAATCTTGCTAAAAATGAAGCTTGATGAGCTTGATTACAGGATATTTTTGTGGGGGGCGTGGTTGTTTTGTTTGTTTTGCTGTTTTAGTAAACCCAGACTCCTTTCCTCATCAAATCCATGGTACAGCTAAACCTTGCTCAGGTTGTTTGTGCTGTAATAAGGGAGTGGGAAGTGTATGGGTGGGAGCAAGCTGCTGGAGGCGGGGAAAGGTCATGCCCCGTTACTTCCTGGCATCAGTTTCGGCTGGCTTGAACTGTTTGGGGAAGTATAGCATGAATTAGTCACTGACAGGTGATTGCCTGCCACGCCGGCTGGCCTTGGCTAAATACAGCAAACGGTGCCTGTTAGGATGGTTGGGGGGGAGGAGTCCCTGGTGTGAGTTGTACAGCCTGGCCTCCTTCCCCCGTTCCTTTGTGATACTGAGAAGCGTGACTTGGCATGCTTGTCCGCTGTGCCAGGTAACAATGATGTAAGCTTACAACTTTCACCTGGATAAGAAATCTTGTTGTATTGTTGTCTGTGTCCTATACGTACATTTTGTCATAACTACTTCACATTTGTGTGTGGTATATCTTTCAGAGCAGGTAAAACACTGCATGCCTTACTCATGGGTAGAAAATCTTTACTCCGGAAACACACTTTTATTTTGGTCTCTTGACTTCTTTTCTTATGCTAAACATAACTGAATAAATGATCAAGTTAAAAATAGCTATTTAAACTTGCCTTGGAGGCACCAATGGTTAACTTTAATATCATTCATGATTTTCCACTGTTCAGCCTCCCTTTAGGGTGCAATCCTGCAATACCGATTGGCCTTCAATGCAACAAGGGGTGTGAATACCTCTGACAGATAGGACAGGGGATAAGGACATATTTCAACAGTTCTTCTTACATGTGTGCCGCTTTAGCTTGTAATGATATGTTAGAAACATACTACATGGTCTGTATGTAGGGCTAAGAACTGTTTGCATGGAAAAAAAGAATAGGCGGTAGTTATACTCTCATGCATTGGATGGCTTCAGGTTTAAGGTACGTGTCTTCTTCGAAGTTTACTTATTTTTAAGCCGATGCAAGTTGCTGAGCTTGAAGAAATTAAAAAATGCAGTATACAGAAGGTTCTGTCTCAGGGTGTCGTTATCTAGAGAGTGATCTGCTGTTGATTGTGTGCTAATACTAACAAGGGAGGTCCTGGAAATGAAGAAAGAGGAGAAGAAAGTGAAGGGTGTGGTTAGAAGCCTGTATAGGTTTTTCAGACAATCCCTCTATTTCGTATTAATTGATGTGTCATATTTGCTTGCAAAGGAGTACGTCCTCTAAGAGGAGAAATTCTTCCCAGGCTGAATGTTTTTGGTGCTCAGAATGCTGAAATTGCGTAGTTATTGATAATAAACTTCCCTTTACAGCCACCTGATGTGCGCTGGTGAATAGCTAGAAGAGGGTGGGGGCTGAGCTCCAGAGAATGCTTCGGCTTGTGTGGTCAGACCACAGCTCCTCAGCGCTCTCAGTGCTAGAGGAGCAGTAAGATTTTTAACAAGTGTCAGAATTAGGCTTTAATGTGTCAGTTGATCAGCCCCTCACTTGCTGGAAGGTCACCTTGGCACTTAAATCAGTCTTAGGATCAGTGAGTAGATGAGTAAATGAGAGCATATACATGATGTAGACCACTTGCAGTTGTATCTGTAGCAGAAGAGAAGCAGCACAGGGCCCCCTGTTTCTGATCTGCTGTATGTTACAGTGGGATCTGTCTCTACTTCTGACTTTTAAAATGTGTAATTTGCTTGTTTGAGAAATTTGCCTTCTATTACCAAGCAGTTCAAGGAATAGTGAAGTTGATTACAATTGTCCCACATACGAGGCACAATGACCTCCTTAAGATGAAGTGTTTCCTTTTGTAGACCACTCAAATGTGAGAACACATTGTTTACTGTAGCATTGCTACCTCCTGGAATCAGAGAAATCTCAAATCTTTGGGTTGTTCTTTAGGTATTTTATCTAAACAGAGGCATCTTCACACTCCTCCATTAATTTAGCAAAAAATGTTTTTATTTTAGCAGCTGAACTTTTAACTAAATTGACAGCGAACATGGTTGAAGTGAGCGTTACTACTGCCTATTCTTACTTTCTTTTAGTCTCTCTCACTGCATATTTAAACCTTGCTGCTGTTGGGAACTGGTCGTGGAGCTGGTGGGTCCTGACCTGTCAAGGCAGTGCTGCTGCCCAGTTCTTTCTGCCCCAGCCTCTCTGCTGCCCTGTAGAAAAATGGCATCGGTCTGTTGGAAAGAATTTTGCCTATTTCATTTGCAAGTTGTGCCAGCCAGTGTGCTCCAGAGCTATCAGAAAGATAGTGAAATAAATAAAGACTGCTGCTATAGGATTTTCTCTGGAAACTTTTACATCCGGCTGTTGCGAAGTCATTGGGACTGTGCAATTAGGGCAAACAGGATTTAGTTTTCTAGATATGCTTGTAAGCTCTTGTGTATTTTCCAAGTGTACTTAACTGCACTAAACCCTATAAATATTTACATATTTTAAAGAATAAATTTAATGGCACCTTAGCCAAAGTAGTAGGCTAATTATGGGCTTATTTAATATCAGCAAAGGTAGTATCTGATATCTAATAAAGAAGATGGTGGTAATGGCTGTAGCAGGAAAAATGCAGAATCAGGATGGTACAAGTAGTTGTTATTAAATTTAGTCTTTTTAAATAACCTTCTTAAACTCTATCATGTATCTTTTCATGTATACTGAGACTGCGTATTCCTCATCTGTGCTATCTGTAAGAGTCAGGGCTTTACTAGAAGAAGAAAGTCCTTGGCTGCCGGTGCTGTGAAACAATATTCCAATAAGAGGAAATGCCTGAATTGCAAATGGGAATACAGTTGAACCTGTAAGCGCAGAATAACAACTTGCTCTTGTATTTTCTCATGACTTGGGTGCAGCACTTGACATTCTCTCCTGTCACTTAGGATGTCAGGTTATTGGCATGTGTTTGTGCATTAAGGAAAGCACAAATTTTGGTGGGGGTAGGAGGCTGCCCCCCCGCCGCTCCCCCCCCCCCCCCC
>WEKW01000891.1:13358-86951 GCA_013389905.1 Sula dactylatra
ATAATACCAAACTAACGTTTCTGGAGTCCACTTAAAAGAAAAGCTATTCGTGCTGTGGGTCAGGAGTAGACATTGAGTCATAAGGATCTGTTTGCATTTGTGTCGCTCTTGTAACTAATCAGAGCTGTGCCCTTGCGAGAGGCCTAGCTGCTGGAGCCCTGACGGGTGCTGTGCGAACAATCTTCAGGCAAATGCCACTCTTCCTTTTGACATTTTAACAGTCTGAGGAATGCAGTGGGTGTCAGTGGGGAATAATCCAACTGGCACGGCGCTGTATCGGAACACAATTCAAGGGCTGCTTGTGTAAGTAATCAGGCACTTGTGTGTTATGAAATATAGTGAATTATAACATCAGTAAATATTTCTGTAATATTTCTTGTAAATAGTGTTTTGTTAAGCTTTATTTAAATAGACTTAATGAATTGGAGGCTCTCATTCATCTGACAGAAATCAAAGCCATTGTAGGAATGAGCCTCCTATTGTCAATAAAGGCATATTAAGACCTCATTTTGGAAGGGTGATACTGAATTTAGGAATTGCAGGCAGTTCTTATGAACGTTGCATATAGGCAAGCTTACCCCATAGTTTTGGGGCAAGAGTTTTGTTTTCTCGTTCAGATTTCTGGCAATCTGCCTGTTATGACTATATTTTTGCTCAGTATTCACTGCAGCCTTGGATTGTACTGACTGGCATTGTAAACAGGCTGGCACCTGATGAGCTGCCAGGAATTTTCCCTGTTCTTTTGAAACAGCTCAAATGGAGTAGATATTTGGTAGAAGGAGTAAAGAGGAATTTGGACTCTTCTTGCTGTGGCTAAGAGGGGCCAAAGAGGTTTGTAATGACCGTAGAGCATAGGCCCTGCAGTAGTGGTGCTCTGGGTACTTGAGTCACAGTATTTCGGTGCAGGTTAGTACCAGACATTAGAGCATGCAGCAGGTTTGCAAGACAAAGCTTCATATAAGGAAATAAACTTGTAATGGGCTCTGTGCAAAAAATTATGCAGAATGAGCTCTGTATAGCTTGATTTTGTGTGTCATGTTTATCTGTTGAGGCTCAGTTACAAAACAGTTAGTGCATCCAGAAGTGAGTTTGTCTGGACTTGATCTAAAAATTTCCTGAAGCTTTTTTCCTTCCCCCCCCCGCCCAATAGTCACTTGGCTGTTTGGGTTAAGGAATAGAGGATGACCAGATACAATGCCTGCATATGGTCGTGTCACCATCCTTCCATGAGCTCTAACTGTGCTAGTTTGACGTGTAGCATACCATCACTGTTCTTCACTTCTAGATAAAGTATTGCCAAGCCTATACCTAAACCACGTTTAAAATCTCAATTTCTTTCAAATAAGGCCTAGAAAGCCTATGTGGTTTGCCTGTTTTTGGTGTATGTCTTGATCTTTAGCTTGAACTTCATCAGTGAGATTTAGAAAAGTACTTTTAAAATGACAGCATATGTAACAATTTTAGTAATGAATTCTAGGACATGGGCTTTTAGGAATGTCAAGTATTACAAGACGTGGGACTACACTGCAAGAACTGGCAGTGCTGCGAACAGCACATGTCACTGATTTGGATCCTTACTGCAGCTTGTAGTAGTTAGTGCTTGAAGGCATTGCCAGACCTCACATGACCGCCTCTCAGCATCAATCTTAGACCTCAGTTGTTGCTGAGGTTTGGTTAAGAATGGGATGGTAATAAGTTGTGTTAGCAGTTGAGGGTGGGGGCTTGAAAGAGTAATGACAAATATGAATTGACCCGGCGCTGACTTGAGCTGTACTGCTTAGTGTGTACTTGACAGGCTGGCCCACTGGAACTGTTATGATGATTTGGGTCTGATTGTCATTGAAAGATCATTTTGAGGATGTTTGGTTGTTTGAATTTTGAAATTAGCCTGGGATTTTTGGATTGTCAGGAGTGGCTACCTACCAAGCTTGGGTGGTCTTTGGTACGTTTGTCGTTTGGTGGTGTGGTGGAACGTGCAGACAAGGTAACTGGGATCTTTCCCCTGTCCATAGAAGTGATTAAAATATAAAAGTGTGTGAAGTGGCTATTGGTCTTTCACAAGATTTCTTTCCTAAATTAATATAATAATAAAAAACTAAATGTGTCATAAGGTAGCAGAGAATCTGCTCTTCTGTCAAGATTCTTCTTTCCCTATGGATTCTTGGGTGTTTGCTAACAGGTGATCTTGTGCCCGAACTGTAGTATGACTTGTTTTAAGAGGGCGGGTCATGAGAAATTGTCTGGCTTCGATATGTATGTGTACGTACATATCTACACCACTCCCACCCCACCCCACCCCCCAAGTAATTTTGTTGCATTTGGTTGAAGTGATGTATCACAAGCAGCCTTGGTGTTGCCTTGTCAGTGGCATAAACGCGACTGGGTGGAAATAAAGTCCTACACTTGGCATTCTTGTTACGGATACAGCATATATTGACAAAACCGTGCCTTTTGCTTCGGTATGTTTTAGTTCTACCTGGAAGTGGAAATGTTGCAACAGGAGCACAGTTATGTTGGTCACACATCCCATATTGCATTCCTTTGATGCATGTTTTGGGGAACGTCTTGAAAACCAATGAATTTTCAGTGTTCATTTCCCTTCACTGAAGTAGCTTTTCTCCATCAGTAGCAGCTCCTTTCTTTAAAATAAAACATTTTTTTCATCAGCAAAGTTCTAACTCTTATGGACCACAAACTAAAAATGGACAGACACAACTCTTGTCTAACTAGTTCTTTAACTCATCTGGGGTAAATACATAGGCAGGCGCTTAAGCAGAATGAGACATTAATGCTGGAGTGGAACAGGAATGTCTTCCTGTACAGGCAGACCACAAACATGCATCAGAAGACTAAGGAATTGTCCTGTATTGTTTTCATTCTGCCCTGGCCTGTTAGGACTTTGAGTCCTTGATGAATGGGTAGATGTTATATGACTTAAATTCACAGTTTAATTTGTATTATGGAACTTCTCTGCTTTAGACCACTGTTGAAATGAATAACTAACTTTTATCTGTAGAGGCTTACTAAGCAGAGCTGATAACTTTGTAGAGAAATGTCTTGCACTGATAATCCATTTCCCCCCCTGCGTTTCTTCTGAAAGCTTTATAATCTCTGTATTAAAAACGATAGACTTTTTGGCTGAGCTAAGAATGCTTTCCTAAATCCTGGATTAACCAGCAGCCCAGTGGTTAGTGTGCTTCTCTACTAGTAGGCAGTTCAATTTGTGGTGGTTTTTTTTTTTTGTTTTGGTGGGGTTTTCTTTGGTTGGTTTTTTTGGGGGGTGGTTTTGGTTTGGTTTTTTTTTTTTTGTGGGTGAGTTTTTTGGGGTTGTTTTTGTTTTGGTTTTGTCTGCTGTTTGAATCTTAGCCCTGAATGGGAGTGAGTGCAGTGGTTGAGATTTACCTCTTTCCCTTCTGATCACTTTTTGAGTCTTGGTAAGCAAATTGAGTGAACAATAGACTTGAGTCTCAATTTCCAGCCTTATGGCCTCTGCTCAGCTGCTGACTCCTAGGAGTTGGCAAGGATGTTGAACTACAGAAAACAGGGGAGAGGGTTTTCTCATGTCTGTGATCTGCGTTTTTACTCTTCTCAAGCTGCTGCAAATAGGGCTTCTTCTCAACAGCAAATTAGAAGTATTTTATTTACTTCTCTGTTAAAGATGGCTTTTAAGATCACTTTTATGTTTCCTCAATTCAGCATTACACTGTTCTGTTATGAAACATATATCTAAAATAGAATCTTTATATTTGAAAGAATTTCTAAATTTAGGAAGTCTTATACTGGAACTGATACCACCACATGTTGGTGGTGTGTTCTGATAATTGCAGCTAAGGAAAGCATTTAGCATGGATGGTTTTGATATGAAGCATAGTACAGAAGTAAGGGATTCCCAGGGACTCTAGAAGACATTAGGGTGTTGTCATCCCCTGCCCTCATCTTGCTTTAGAAAGTACACACAGTGTGTGCGTGTAATCTCTGTTAATTCGGTTTTAATAGAGTACCCTGAATGACAACTGTGTAAATTCAATTAGCAGCAGAGATGGTGAGCCGAAGACAAACTTTGTGCTCTGTACCCTCTTCCAACAATGTTTTAAACCATATTTTTAAAAAAAAAAAGACTTTTATTCCAAAAGCCTTTCAATAGATCTATTTCTTAGATTCAGTAGTTTGTTTTTAAGCTAAGTTAAAAGAGAAAATATAATAATCAAAACTGATTTCTGTACTGTGAATGAGTGACTTTCCCTCAGTACTGCTGATCCAATGAAACACCTAGTGAGTATGTTATGCTCGGTATTTCATCAAGGGTCCTCAGCATCACTTCATAGCTGGCTTTTGATCTGCTGTATCTTCCAACTAGTTTGGATAGTGGAAATTGTCTAACAGGTAAGGTAAGTGTAAATATTCTGTAGTCTTCTGTTTAAAAAAAGTAAATAAAAATCTGCAAGTTTCATGGTTTGCAGTTATCTTCATATGTTAGGTCTGTATCAGAATAGATAGAGGTAAACTGTGTTAAGTAAGGTGGTTTGATCTGGAGTGGCTCATTCACTAGCTAAAATGAATTGTATTTTTTTTTTTTTTCCTTCAGGAGTTGTAGAAGGGGATTTAGCTGCTGTTGAAGCTTATAAGTCATCAGGAGGAGATATTGCCCGCCAGCTTACTGCCGATGAAGTACGCCTGCTAAATCGCCCTTCTGCTTTTGACGTTGGGTACACACTTGTGCATCTGGCGATACGCTTTCAGAGACAAGATATGCTAGCAATTTTGCTTACGGAGGTGAGTTACTTTGGCCCTTGCATAGATTGAATAGGAACCTTATGTAACTGAACCATTGTTTGCAGCCAGTGACGTGTAACTTCATTTGCTAGAAGATAGAGGCTAATATTATTGGAATACATGAATTGCTGCTTTGTGCCTTTGTTGATGTTTCTGCTTAAGAAGCGAGCTTACTTAAGACTGTACATGTGTGGTGGGCTTGAGGATGTTCAGTTTTCTCCTTAATGAGCAGTCTTGGCACACATTCTGACCTTACTGGCGGTGGAAGTGAGCTATTGTGAGGCTTCCTGTGCTTTGGGTGGGGGAGAGGAAATGCCCTGAAAGCAAGACACTGAGATCAATGACTGTAGTTTTTTTGAGTTCTGTTAATGAGTAAGTCTACCTGGTCCGTCTTCCCTGGTTTTCCTGGGAGCTTCTTTTCTAGAGAAAGGCAAATTTCTTGCTTTGCAAAATTGCTGCATTTTTTCCACTCTTCGCCCATTTTATAGACTGGTTGGTTCCGCTCTGTGGTCTCCTTGCTCTTGCGCATTCCATTTCCTTGTACGTTTTTGTATGGTCCACCTCGCTTCTGGTGGTCTTTGCCCTCCTCCTAGGCCCATAAGTAATTCTGTTATGTTTTTTGTCTGTTTTCTTCATCTCAGACTTCTGCTTCCTCACCTGATCAGAGACAATTTTTATTCTCCCTCCTTCCCTCTTTTGATGCTTAATGCAGTTCTGAAAGCAAGTGTTCCTGAGGAAAGTAGCATGCCTGATGATGTCGAATGCATAGGTTTAACTATTTAAAAAAGAGTAGATGAAGCAAGACAAATGTAGCTAAAGCCTTGAGAAGAGTTATGTATTTATATATAGTCGTTATCAGTAGTGTTGTGCTGCTTACATAGCTGTCTGGGTGGATGGAGTTACATGTTAAAAACAAGTTAATTTGCTGAAGTACTGTCTTACAGATTTTTCTGTTTGGTTTTGTTTCACTTTCTAGGAATACTTAACGTACCTTTTGTGAAAGCGCTTTAGTAGTGTTTGAGCCACAGTGATGCTTTCCTTTGCTAGGATATTAAGTAGTGAAAATGTGTGTCTTAAAGGTTTTTTTTTTGTTATATATATCCAGTGTCATCCCAGTGTCACTTGCTCTGTATCATTGAATGATTTCCTGCTGTCAGTGATGATTAGAATCTGGAAAAATTTAAGTATCTTAGCTTAATAGGTTTTGGGAAGATTCTTTGTAGGAAACTGTCTTGTGCTGTGGTAATGAAGTTCTTTGTTCAATTGTAGGCTGGGCTCGTGCATAAGATTTGAGGTATATTTCCTATTGTTATCTAGCTGTTATCTATTTTTTTTTTTGCTTTCCTTTTCCCACCAGAATTGGTCACCTGTTAATTCACTTCTTTGAGTTAAAGAGGTTTTTAACCAGCTTTATGTTATCAGCTACAAGACAAATGAGACAGTAGTTCATTGAGAGTCACTAAACGTTTAATCTTTCAGGGTATCAATGTTTATACTTCTGTTGCATTACTTGCTAACAAAATACTGTCTGCTGGTGGCTCTTGCTCCTAAGTCTTCCTATTTAACTAGAAATAATACTGAGTGCAGTAACTGTGTTACGTTACAGGTATCGCAACATGCAGCGAAGTGCATTCCTGCCATGGTGTGTCCAGAGGTCACAGAACAAATTCGTCGTGAAATTGCTGCATCTCTTCATCAACGAAAGGGAGACTTTGCTTGCTATTTTCTGACTGACCTTGTAACGTTTACGTTACCTGCAGGTAGTTACAGAATTCCTCATACGGATGGAAGGTTGTTTTCTTTTGTCACCTAGTTGAGAATTGCTTGCTTTGGATGTATACTTCGACTTTCTGATGGTGGTGGTGTATGTGTATAGGTTTTATTTATTAAATTTTAATAGCTTAGGTCAGATCTAGTGGTTGAATTTGCTTATTAATATTCAGTTTTTGCACACTTCAACCCATATGTTGTTCCTGTGAACATCTGTTGCCCTCTTTAGACATGAGGAAATTGAAGAAAAGTGGTGTATTCTAAGGAAAGGCTGTGTTTAAAGGTAAGATTGGAGCCCAGATGTTTCTGGGCTCTAATGTGACTTTTCACATAGCTATGTTAGCTTTCAGTCCTTTCCGTTAAGGCCCAGAGCTGTTCTTTGCATTTTTACCTGGTTATAGCAATATACTCCACGATCGAGAGAAAGTTTGTCTATTAACAAAAAGCTATTAGAATACTTATAATGTAGCTGTTTCTTTAGTAGAAATGCTACCAGAGGTAAGGTGGAACTGTACTAATCAGCAGATCCGTTTGTCTTTTTTATAAAGCAGTAGCCTTGTAAGAATTCTATTTGGAACCTCTTTTGAGTGTTACCTCATCTCCTCCTTTTCAAAAAGTCTGGATAGTATTTACCACTTGTCTACATCTGTCTCTGGTGCTGTGTTCAGTCTTAATCTGTGGGTCACGTATGACAGGCAGACGGCACGGGTGTACGAAGTGTCTGGGCGATAAAACTACTTTGTTGTTTGGGGAAGAGAAGGGAAAGAGGGGCAGCAGAATGATGTCACATGACAAATGTTGCTCTCACCAGAACTGAGGAATTTGTTCAGTATTTTCGAGAGATGTCTTAAACCACTGTGCAGCTTTTTCACACATGTAATAGCCATTAAATAATGAAGGAATAAGAATGTTCAAAAGCTGCTGTACATCAAGACTGTCGGTGTATTTGCACTTTCATCCCACTTAGTCAACTGGACATCTTCTGTAGCCAACCGTTAGCAGTTGGTCTCAAGACAGCATTTCCAAGGACAGTGGTATAAATCACACAATCCTATTCAGATATTACCTGTACGATGTAGTTTAGGAACCAGTTTCCACTCAGTCTTAGAGCCCAGTCATTATCCTCTAGACTGCCTGAAGGGATGCTAGATGTTTCTGTTTAACTCTTTGATTTTACCTCTGTATTTAAGTTTCACAATTGTGCTGAAGCTAGCAAAGTTTCTCTAGTTCCTGATCTGCCCAGCAACCCTTTACTACCTGTCCTGTGTTGAAATGTAGGCCATGAGCAAATCTTTAAGGTGTAGCAAATGTTTGAGTTTTAGAATGTGTGTTTATTTTACGTGATACAGGAGTCACAAGAGTTTTGCCTATTACACAATTTTCTGCCTGTTGTTGTTGTTTTTTAATAACGGTAGATCCACAGTTGCAGATTCTGCCTGTAAACAGAATCCAGTCAAACTTGGAACAGTTGTCAGCAGTGGCATTTTCTGTGTCAGAGCTCAAAGTTTTCCTGTTTCTTGTTTTCTAACCTGCAGACTGTGGCCTGCAGACCGTTGGGGTTCTCTGAACTATTTTGTTGAAGTCTGCATGAAATGACTAAGAAAGTGGGTGTTCTGTACAAGAACAAGTCTCTTGGCAAACTGTACCTGTCCATCGGGTGAGACTGGGGAGGGGAAGCCATTCAGATGGGTGGAAAACTACTGCTTAGGATTGAAGCTGTCCTAAATAGAGTAGGGTTGAAAATACTCTTTTTCCCCCCCACCTCAAAGTGGTTCTCTACTTCACTTTCTCCTTCAGAGAAATCCATTCTTACCCTACGTGTGCTGTGACGATCCTTTCTGCGTAAAAGGTATGACGGTCAGTCTGAGATACATATCTACGTCAGTGTTGCTCTATGAAGCCTATGGTCACAGATGACAGATCTGAAGATAAGAGCAGCTTTTCAGAGGAGACCTTAGGGATGATAGGGCGAAAGCTGTTGTGTACGGTCTCCTGAGCACCAGCTGGTAATGGTTCTCTCTTACAGTAACATTAAGTGACTTTTGCATTTGCTTTCTGTTTTTCCAGATATTGAAGACCTACCGCCCACAGTCCAAGAAAAGTTATTTGATGAAGTACTTGATAGAGATGTTCAGAAAGGTAAATGAATCTTAGAATCACAGAATGGTTTGGGTTGGAAGGGACCTTTACAGGCCATCTAGTCCAACCCCCCTGCCATGAGCAGGGACATCTTCAACTCAAACAGGTTGCTCAGAGCCCCGTCCAGCCTGACTGTGAGTGTTTCCAGGGATGGGGCGACTGCCACCTGTCTGGGCAATGGGGTCAGTGTTTCACTACCCTTATCGCAAAAAAACTTCTTCCTTACGTCTAGTCTGAACTTCCCCTCTTTTAAAACCATTACTCCTTGTTCTATTACAACAGGCCCTGCTAAAAAGTCTGTCCCTTTGTGCTCTGAGAGTGGCTAGAATCTCTTTGCTTTTCATTAAAGAATATTTTTGTTATTAAAAAAAGTGCATGTGTGTATATATGTGGCTATGTTCCTTGTATTTGTTTTAAATATAGATTTCATGCTTTCAAGTTAATCTTCACTTTTAACATTTACAATCTATGAGGCAGAGAGAGAATGGAGTCTGTAGAACTTATGCTTGTAATGTATCTTTGAAGTTTAAAGATTTTTAAAGCTTTACAGTTTTAAGTCACAAGCTCTCTAAAGAAAACTGAACAAATGTTTCCGCTTCAGCAACAGTTCTCGAACAAATGATGTGATGTTTTATTTAAGGCTATGGTTTGTTTTGGTTTTTTTCTTGTTTTCATGACAGTGTTTTGCCCAAGGAATGCCTTTGGCCATTGTAGGTCACCTGTTTTTTGTAGTATGAAGGAAAACTTAGTTTTATTCATGTAAATGGGTAAATTGTTGAGATTATGCCATTACTGTGCTGTTCAGATTCTCTGAGACTTCAAATGAATATAGGTTTTAAAAGAGGTTATTGACATGTTGCAGAGCTAGAAGAGGAATCTCCCATTATTAACTGGTCACTGGAACTGGGTACACGCTTGGACAGCAGATTATATGCACTTTGGAATCGGACTGCAGGGGACTGCCTGCTTGATTCAGTACTACAAGCCACTTGGGGCATTTATGACAAGGACTCAGTGCTGCGGAAAGCTCTTCACGACAGTTTACATGACTGCTCACATTGGTAAGTTAGTTTTTATGCCAACTTTAAAGATAAGTTTCCATGTAGCATAGTAGTTGATAGTAGTATAGTATTAAAAAGAAGCACAACTGCTGCTCCCCAATTTTCTGTGGATTGTGTGCCTCAGAGATGTTGCGTCACAGCATGATTCATGTAATAATCTAGATCTAGAGCATTTTAAATGTGATCACTGGAAACTCGGACATTCTGAACTCAGTGATGGTATGTGATACTCAGTAAATAGCATTTAAAACAGTAAAATATTTTGTGCTGTGTGCTTGACAAGAGTGCGCTAACCACAGTTAGGACTGGAATTTACTTGCAGAGTAAATCATGCACATGTCATGCCGTGCTGCTGTTGGTGGAAGCTTTGGAGAAGATTGTTGATAGAAGATAAGCCTTTTATTCCTGTATAAACTTTCAGTATTTTCATTCCATCTGCTTAGTTACAGCTTTATGCGGTATCACTGCTCTTGTTCCTGTTCTGTCTGCTAGAATAATGGCAGTAAAGCAGAGTGTTGACATTTAACTAGTGCTGTCATTTTGTCATAGAATTATCTTATCGTTCTGTAAAACAACTTCTGTTGTTTTACACTGGCAACTCTCTTTAGTCCAGTACTGTGGTTTGCCTCTGCTAGAGGAAAAATTCTTAAGGTTGGACCCCCAGCGATGTCCACTAGCTCTCAAGTGTGTAATGGGACTAAGGGAAGAGATTGATGAAGACTAGATTAGATTTCTTATGTTCTTGTAGTCAAGGACAAGAGAAATTATCAGCAGCCCTGCTAGAGAAGGAGCCTGACCCCTTGCTCTGTGTGCTGTACAGGAAGTCAACAACAAAGGTTAATCTTAGGGGTATGTACAAGTAGCTTTTGGATTACTGTCCCCAGCTGCCTGCAGTTTGGAGAAGACTCCCAAAATCAGCATCCAGAGCTGGATTCAATAAAGTGGTGCTTCAGTAACAATTCTCCCGAGAACCTGTCTCCGAATGGATCTGTCACTACTTTGAAGTTGTTTATAATGGAGCGTGCATCGCGACCATGCAGGAATGTCCCTGGCATTGCAAGCAGTTCCCCTGAGGCCAGAACAGAAATTTATGATAGATCAGGTTTTGTTCTTTATGGTACCAAAAATAAGTATGGTATCCAAAAACATGCTGCAAACTATTGAGGTTTAAACCAATCTTTCAAAATGTTAGTGTTAACTGTTGTTGACTTACTGTTGTATCTGACATAACACTCATTATTTCCAGTGTATTAAATCTGGTTAAGCTTTATAGTTTGTCTTATAGAGATAATTTGCATTTTACTCTGAATTTACTTAATCTTTATCCTTATCAGAAGCACAATTTTTTTTTTAACTGATTCATGTGTTCCTTTATAGCTGTTTGAATATAGTTGCCTGCTTTCAGTCTGGATAATCTTATTTGCTTGTTTGTCATCGGAAAAATTAGTAGAGGCCTTTTTAGTGAAGTTCTGTTGTAAATTGATCATCTTGTACATCCTATACTTGCTGTATAGATTCTGTGCTGGCCAAGATACATTTAATTTTGTGGGATAGGACGTGTAGCAGATAGGAAGTGACATTGTCGTCACTGACTTTAATGATAGTTGCTGAAGCAAATGGCTCTTCAATGCAATTGCTTGTCTCAACAACTGTATGCTTAAACTTTTATCTAGTGGAATTGTTCTCCAAAGCCTTCACAAACACACTTAAAAACGGGTATTTTTATAGTCAGACACAGAACACTCTTGTAACTCATTTGGCCTCATCTTGTTATGTTTGTTTAGATGCTGAACAAAGAAGAATCTGTTTACTAGAGACAGCCTAGTGTCTGGTACTCAGAAAAAACTCAATAGTGAAGTTCCCAGAGGCTCTGGCCTGTGTAGTCTTTTCCACTCGCCTTTTAAATGACTACACTTCCTTAGTTTACTGATCTGTCCCTTTCTGTATTCCACCATTAGCTTTTCATGGAAAACGAGGATTGTATGCCCGAAGTTGGCTTTCAGAATTTTTTTTTTACAGATGCGTTCAGTTTTCTTGTGTTAAACCGAAAAGTTTGTTTTAAATGAGATCAAAATCTTGAGCTTTGACTTCTGTCTACAAGGCTACCTCCTGTGAATGTCTACAGGTAACTGTGTCTATGGCCAGCTAACTCAAAGAAGAAACTTCTTTAGGAAAACACTTGCACAACAGAGCTTTTGGAGGGTAGTTTTTTACTTTTGGTTGGGTTTTTTTTTGTGTGTGGTTTTTGTTTGTTGTTTTTTAAGCAGAATCTGATTAAGCTTCTTTCAGGAGACCTAGCAATTAATTCATTTAGCACAAGGTGTTTGGTTAGACATTTCTGGGGGAAACGGGCAAAATATCTATCAGTTGCAAAGATGGAAGCAGTTGATGCATTTGGATAGAAACTGGAGCATAGATAGATCCAGAAGATTCCCTGTAGATATTTTATTGTGAGTAAGCATGTAGACCTATCAAAATGTCTTACTGGTAGGTCTTTTAAAGCATGCAAATGTTTTACCTGTACTTGGGAAAGCCAGCCCTGTTGGTGTTACAGACACCAAGATTTTGGGATGGTTATCTTTACTGAAAGCAGAGGAAAGGTTTCTTACACCCACACACACTCACTGTCCATTAATTTTCTCATATTTTAATTAAATGAGTTCATTTCAATGACTTTTTTTAATAAGCTGGATTTCAGAATGGTTTCTTTGTATTCACAGTAAAGGCCATTGTTTAAAAGTTGGCATAGCACTCTTCACATGAGGAACACGGATTTAGTGAAGTTGTGGCTTTTCTATAGTGCAGCGATTGGACTAAGTTTAAAATTTTAAAAAGCCAGTATCTGCTTCTTAACATGTAGGTAATTTTCTTTGTAATTGATTAAGAAAGATAAAACATTAGGACTAAGCTAGCCTACAGAAAGGCTAATTTTAATTTAAACAGAAAAATAGAAATCCTGTGACTTTCAGTGTAAATCGGATTAATCCTACTTTCTATATTTGATTGTTATCCACGCTGCTTTATAACTATTTCATAGTACGTGAAATTACTGTACTCTTTGCTCCAAAAAGTGATAGAAAACAGATTCTGCCTCTTAACCACGGTCTGTTTGAAGTTGATACGCACGTACTTTGGAGTTAATTGGCTCATGATATGGTCAACAGCAGAGAATACCTGTATTGTTTGTATGAGAAGAATGAGCAGCTCCTCTTACATGGGATGGGATGTCTTGTTTTTTTGTTTCCTGTACATCAACACTTGAGTAAGCCTAAATAAGGCTTCAAAAAAACCCCTGTTAAAACAACGATCAAACTAGCCAGCAGCCTGTTAGGAGCTTGCATCTATTATAGCATGTTTGCTGTAGGCATTGCGATTCCGAGTGATTTCTTAAATGAGATCAGCAAATGGAGTCTCCTGAAGATTAAAAAAATAAAATACAGTTTTATTGATGTACGCTCGCTCGCTCTCTTCCCCTTTCTATACAGAGTTGGGATAAAGAATTACAAGGGTTGAATATTGCTATCAGCTGTATGGTGGTTGAGTAATTATTTTTGTCTTTACCACTCTTTCTTTCTCCCTAACATTTTAGGTTCTATACCCGCTGGAAAGAGTGGGAATCGTGGTATTCCCAAAGCTTTGGTTTACATTTCTCGTTGCGAGAGGAACAGTGGCAGGAAGATTGGGCATTCATACTCTCTCTTGCAAGCCAGGTAAGAAAGCTTCTCTATAAGATGGCTGTTAGAAAGGATATTTTAATCTTTCTGAAAAGGAATGTCAAAAACTCAAGAGTGTTCTTCAGGAATAAAACTTTTCATGTATAAAGGAAAACATCACTCTTAAGCCAGCAATCTTAAAAGTATTACTGAGTAGATTCTTCCTGCCAAGATGGAAAAGTTCATTTAAAATTCTAATTTTTGAGCTTACCATTAAGTAGTACAGTACAAAAAAGTCTGTTTCTTTTGGTGCCAGAGTGAAGTCCGTAGAACTAACTAATATGCAATCCTCTTATTTAATGTCCTGCCTCCTGGCTCCTGCAACACTTACCTCCTAGAACATACCTACAAATCTGTAAGCTTACAAGACTAAAACTTCAGCAAGTTGATATTTTACAACTCCTCTCCAAAATGAGATTGACATTCCTATAAGCTTCCAACTATTGGAATATTTTTAAGATCTTTATAAAGTATAAACGTGATTTTGGTGCTACTTTCTTGTGATTTGGATGTGCTCTTTTCCTATCATCAAAAGATATTTACCTTAACCTTTCGTCAGATGAGTGAATTATTTTTAGAGTAAACATTACATAGAGTTTCACTTCTAACTGGGGAATAGGATGAAGAATTATTACTGACAGATGAAGCTGTTGCGCAAACTGAAATGTTTCTGATTATTTCCAACTGATATGTAATAGTCTTCCAGTCTTTCATTTTTCCTGTCAAAGCTAGATCGCTCTTAAAGGATTTTCTGTTTCAATTTGGAGACTATATTTCAAATTTTGAAGTAGAGGATGATAAGTTCTGTTTCAACTGTTATCTGTCTTTGTGTTTGGTTCAGCCTGGAGCGAGTTTGGAGCAGACACACATTTTTGTACTTGCACATATTCTTAGAAGACCAATTATAGTTTATGGAGTAAAATATTTTAAGAGTTTCCGAGGAGAAACATTAGGATATACCCGCTTTCAAGGTAAGCCTTTAGTTTTTCAAATTTGGTTTTAAAAAAGGTTCAGCTGTAAGTCATAAATGTACAGGAAGTTGAAAGGAGAGTGATGTTAAGCTACTATCTAGAAGATGATGGAATTATGTTGTAGGTAAATTTTTGTTAGCTGTTTAAAAGAACAAAAGAATCCCCTCAAAACTTGCATTTTTTCATTGTATGGCAGGCAAGCTGCCTGTAGCCACAGTAAAAATGTGTTTTGACCTCCACTCAACATGCCTTTAGTCTATGACTTACATAAAATACTCTGATTGTGAAAAATTCTCAGAAGTTGTGTGGTTTGTACTGCTGTAAGACACAAGAGGTTTCAAAAATGGAATTTGAAATTCCATTTGCTTGTGTTACTAATGGCTGCAAGTGTTCATTTCAGAAACTAAGCTGTATTCAGGATTTCCTGAAGGAGGCTCATAAAGTTGGTGGCGAGGCAGGCAGAAAGAGTTTGTGTTGGCACGGTTTCTCAGCAGAGTGACAGCGGTATCTGCTGGGTGCTCTTCCAGGACGAAGGGGCATGCCTTGTCACTCGCAGGAGGCTATTTGTGAAGCAGCCCTTGAGAGCAGCGAAAAGGAGTCACCCTTGAGGCAAGGGTATACAAAGAAGGGCAGAGAAATTAAAGTAGGGTGGAGAATGATAAAGTTGAGCTTTTTTGGTTTTTGGTAGTTGATTAAAGTAATAGAGGTGGCAACTTGAATGTATGCCATAGAGACTGAAAAGGAAGGAATTCTGTTTGTAAATGCTCTACCACGAGTCGTTCTGTGAGGTATAAGATTAGGCAACTTAATTACAATTACAAAATACTGCTCGACTGATAATGTAAATCTCACTTTCTGTAAAAGTGAATTCCGTGATGTAGTTAAAAGGAAGTTTTTAAAACATATCTGTTTCAGGAATTCACACTTTACAGCAAGTGTGATGTAAATACTGACCTATTTCTCAAGTAGTACTATAATTTTGCATTGCTTGATCAGGTTCTTTCTGACTGTTTCTCTTCCTAGTCTTCTAGGCAAACAACCTAGCTACCTTTTAAGATGTGTATTCTATTTTGCAGGCCAAATACATGTTCGGGCAAGTTTCCTCTGTATTAGATGCAAACACTTCAATATTTTAAAAACACAGGAGGGAATTGGGAGCATCTGTCCATGTAAACAGTAAACAAAACGATGTGGAAAGAACTGATCCGGCACTGCGGCTGCGTTACAGGGTGTTAGGGCGTTTCTTTTGCCTGTGGTTCAACTTCCCGATCTCAAGTGTATCTGCTTGACTGCTGCCCTATGGTTGTATTCACCAATACATCACTATTTATTTATAGCTTAGTAGAGGACTTCCTGAAACATCTCTTAATGTGATTTTTTTTAAAAAAGTACACTAACTTTGGAAGGTGGCAAACCTTATATAGAAGAACTCCAGGTTGTAGATTTAACGTAAAATTATTATAACTAACCTATATAACTGTTTTAACCTATTGTGACTATTTAGAGTCTTCAGAAAATCTGAGAAGCTGTTTGGCTTTTAAGTTTGGGGCAGTGACAAAACTTCTGAGAGGGAATTAAATACTTTTCAAAAAAAGTGTGAAAATTTGGTACTCTTTGTAGTTACATGTTATCTTTTATTTAAGGTGATGAAAGGATAGAATTGGAAAGAACAGTTATTCATGTGATACAGATCTGACGCTTCAGATTTGTATTGCTTTCAACTGAAAGGCTTGAGTGGTTGGCAAAATGTTTTTATTTGAGGCAGGCAAGTGTTATGTGGCCTAAATATGCTGAAATTGTTTTCTTGCTCTGTGAACCAGAAGGTAACCGGGTGGCTGGGACAACCTTTTGCTAGACACGCGTTTCCAGGAATTTAGTCAGACAAATATTTTTGACTTGTGATTTGCTTGCCACAAGCCGGATCCGTCCATACATAGAAACACGCGACACTGTGAACAGGTGAACTTAGGAGTCCCGTGTCAAATTACCTGGAGTTACTTCTATCCTCGTCCAACCACATTTTTGTGGTTAATATGTGCTAATTAAATGCTAGGAGCACAGCTGAAACCAAACAGCCGTCGGACTCAGAGCAGTATGGGCTGCCAAGACAAGTCTCCTTGTAAATGGTACAAGACTTGCTGTTCTGGGCTTGAGTGAACTTTGGTTAGCACATGCCCCTTTGGTGAAACTTTGAGGAGTGCTCAGGCTTCTCTGACTTGCTGTAGAGCAGCCTGCCTGTGTTTTAGATCACGTTCACCAAAAAAGAAAGAGCAAAGAAAGGTTGTGGGTTATAATAGAGATGGGGTAATGATGGGTTTTTTAACGCTTAATTAACGTCATGGTTCAGTTCGTAGCACCTTGGAAGGCACTGTAAACCCCCTGTCTGCCCCCAGAATCTTCTCCCTGATCAGAATTTTTTTCTCCAGGGATTCCTTGTTCCGATTTGGCATCCTTGCTGTAACTGCTGTGAATCCCATAACTGACAGCCTCCCTGTTTCCTAGATTGCAATTGACTGTTAATGCTTCTTAACTGTTAAGGCTTTGACAGTGAAAGATCCATTTACTCAGCCTTAAGGATGCTCCTGGTCTAGCTGCATGTATTTAGTGGCATGAAGAGACAGCTTTTAAAATTGAACAGGAAAAAAGGTGACTGAAACTATCATCAGATCAGGTTGGAGAAACTACATCTGATGTGGATGGCTTCCAGGATAGGTGTTAGCCCATGCTCTTTACTTTCTCTAGCTTGTGTGCACATCATGAATATTGTCACGCTACCTTCTCAGTCTGTGTAAGATTGACTTTTATAAATCTTCAGAGCACTAGATATTCTCCATGGTAATGCCTGAAATTCCCTTCTTGTGCAGCTCATCACATAATGTTGAGGAGGAATGAAAAGTGTAATACAGCTTTCTGACTTGGGGAAATTATTAGTGTGGCGTTTTTACTAAGGTAAAACAACAATGAAAAAACTTTTTGGAAAAGGTGCTGAATTTCAGTGTAGAGATTATGTTGAGGTACACAGATCAGTTCCACTCCTGGATAGGTCATGTAGCTATGCCTGATGCAGAAGTTCTGTGGTGTTAGGTGAGAGGCGAGATGTCAATAAGGATGAGACCCTTTCCTTGTCAGGGCTGCAGAAATCAGTGATAACACTGAGTGGTGCTTGGGGCCAAAATCTGCCAGTTTGGGGCAGCAGGGAATTAACTGTCTGTATTGATTGGCAATAAATTAATCTTCCCCAAATCGAATCTGGTTTGCCCATGATGGTAACTGGTGTGTGATCTCCCTGTCCTTATCTCGACCCACAAGCTTTTCATTGCATTTTCTACCCCGTCTTGCAGTGAGGAGGGGAGTGAGAGAGCGGCTGGGTGGGTACGCAGCAGCTAGCCAAGGTCAGCCCACCACACTGCTGTAAGTACCCTGAGGAGCTGAGCAGTCTGTTAGTGGAAGGAGGGGACCTTTTGATATATCTCCATGATCATAACTTGTGGAAGAAAAGGGGTAAGCAGTCATCCTGAGTGGGCTGATGCTTTCAGTTCTGAAAGGCCTCGGTGACCTAACCAACATGTATATAGATAGCCCCATCATATGTAAACGAAGCACACAATATTAATAAAGTAGTTTCCAACCCTTGATGCTTGATGGTTTTGCTGATGCTTCAACTAAAGCTTGGAAAAAAATTTTATCAAGTTATTTCTCCACGTATGCATAAAGAATGAATTTCCAGGAATTGAGGGACTGTCTTCATTACATTTGACTGTTAGTATGTTATTTTCCATGTAACTCTGAATTTTGACCAGATATTTGGTTCTTTCCCTAAATGTAAAGGCTTGAAATTTTTTGGTTAACACCTAACCCTTGTTCTGCATCTTTTGTGTTTAGCATTGAATTACAGTGAGACTTCACTGTAGCGGTGATGGGAGGAAGGGAGCGCTAAGAAGGTATTAATGGATTTGCCCTTAGATCTGGATGTGTAAAAACTTGCGTGATTCTTAATCTAAAAGAAATGGAAAGACTTCTAGGTATTTCTTGATTGGTAATTCAAGAATGGGGCGGGGGGGAAAGGGACAAATATTTACCGGTAGCCCCCACTAATTTTTGTTGCAGCAAAGAAAGATGAGTTCTAAACTTCAGTAAAACCTCCAAAACCCCTCAGATTTCTGTTTTAGCATTGCCCTTCCCATCTCCATGGGTGTCGGAGAAGTGAAGTGCCTTGTTTTGCTGCAGCGCCTATTCCTAACTTGTAGGCAGCAGCTGTACTATGAAAGGTTGCTATGCTACATGTGCACTTAGGTTTATGCTTGGCTATTTTTAAACCGTCACAAGGTAAGGCATGCTTTTGCTTAAGTTGTCTTGCAGCAGTACACACCAAGAATTATTTATGTTCCTCGAAGAAAAGAGTTCTAGTTTTATTTTGAGACTTCATGCACCTCAAGTGAATTACTGTCTTTATTGTTAAAAATGGTGGGGAGAAAAGCTGCAGGTTCTTTCAGCATCTCTGTCATCAGTAATTTGTTGTATCTGAGCGAAACAGTATCAGCTTTTGGGTGTTTTTTTAAGATTAGATATGTATAATTGATGTGGGTTAATTTAGTCTACTAATACAACGTTCATGAGAAGTCCCATTGTCTCTGGGATAGGCTACATACTTGGGTACTAAATAAATTTTAGTGCAGTAAGTTCTCTTAATAATAAGCTTTGTAAGCAGATGGTGGAATTTTTGTCCTTGTGAAAAATAGACACCTGACCATAGGTTTTATTTCTGTGATGCAGAATCTGATTTTTTTCTAAACTTTTATGTTTGGTAACTCTTTTTAAAAAAAAAAAAAAAAGACTGCTTTCCTAATCTTTTTTTGTTCATCACTCTAGTATAGATCATAGATTTTAGGGAAATGGTAATGTGATATTGTAATGGCTTTTATGTCTAAACCTGTACAGTTGCAGAGATACTTGACTAATCTCATGTTAACCTAATAATAATAAGCTGTACTGAAAAGTGTGACCTATATTAATATAGACCAAACCAAGCACATTTTAAATGCTTGTAATGTGCTGCTGTTCCTGTGTTTGGCCAAAAGCAAAAGGTTTGTATCAAAGTTCTTCGCTGTTGAACACGGCAGTTCTGAGTCTCACCCTTTCTTTTAATTTGTCGTAGGTGTATATTTGCCTTTGTTATGGGAACAGAGTTTTTGTTGGAAAAGTCCGATTGCTCTGGGCTACACGAGGGGCCATTTCTCTGCTCTGGTTGCCATGGAGAACGATGGTTATGGCAATCGAGGTGCTGGTGCTAACTTGAACACTGATGATGATGTTACTGTTACTTTTCTACCCTTGGTGGACAGCGAGAGGAAATTATTGCACATTCACTTCCTTTCTGCTCAAGAGGTAAGAAGTGGTGGTGTAGCTCGTAGCCTTTGTCCCAGCTGCTTCTAAGCTGTGGCCGCAGCAATCTCTGTAGCCCCAGCCATTTCTGCAGTTCAGAGAATTAGAGGTGGTATGCTGTTCTGTTTAATCAATACGACTCCCTTCCCCATCATTTGAGGTGATTCTGAAAGATATTTTCCCACCAATTTGATGGTTATTTATAGCTCTGTAAATTGAATGTGACTTCGCTGTGCACGTGAATACAGTTGTACCTTGAAAAGGACCCAGAAATAAGGATTCTGACACTAACGCGAGACTGAAATAGGCCCTTTTTTTTTTTAAGGTTGCAGCATCAATATTGGCCAGTAGTTACAGCATGCTCTACCTGTTTTTCTAATGAAACTCAACTTGTTTCTTCTTTAATAACTATGATAAAGACGGGAAGCCGCTTCAGTGAAGTGTGTACTTGGGGGAAGGGAGGGTTGGAAAAGCTGAAGTAATTGCAAAAAGTAGATATCCTGTCGATAAAAAGGTATGGGCTTTAAGTCTAGAGAGGGATATCTTTTCAGCAAGCCACAACATTTGTTAAGACTTACAGGAGGAAATGTTTTTAAGAACTGCTAGGCTCCTAAAAACTGCTTTGTAAAGCTAGAAGGCTCTTTCAGGAGTTACGCTCTGTCTATAACGTGCCTACCATAAATAATTAGCTGCTGACAAATAATTGAAACATAGGAAGACTATATTGGAAACACACGTGAAAAATATAGGAGGGAAGAATAGCTGGGAGAAGGAAAATGAATGAAGAAAGGACCTGGGAAATTAGAGGGAGAATATTTCCAGAGCCTTCAAATTTTGGTTGAAAACGCAGCGTGCATCAGTTTGGCTTTCAGAGACTCCCAGCTGCGGTGAAACAGAATGCTAACTCTGCTTTGGAAAGGAACTGCGTTGCTCCCTGAGCCTGGGTGCTTCAGAATATGCTTAGGGTTGCTGGTGATGTTTCAAGCCTCATTCTCAATCTGTTTTCTCGTCCCCAAAGATAGGTAATGAGGAGCAGCAAGAAAAGCTGCTTCGGGAGTGGCTGGACTGCTGTGTGACGGAAGGAGGGGTTCTCGTTGCGATGCAGAAAAGCTCTCGTAGGCGCAATCATCCGCTGGTCACCCAGATGGTAGAGAAGTGGCTCGATCGCTACCGACAGATCCGCCCTTGTACGTCCCTTTCCGATGGTGAGGAAGACGAAGATGATGATGACGAATGATGATGAAGAAATTGAAAAGAAAATTGCCAGCGCAGAGCGTCTGACCCGGAGTTAGTGTTGTGCTCTAGCAGTTCGTTGTGGAACGACCCAATTCTAGGGGAAACATGCTGTTAAAGGATTTTTCTAACCGGCATGGAGAGAGTCTGGAAGCTCATCTGCTGCGTGAAGAGAGCGGAATGGGCTGGACTACAGTTTGTATAAAAACAAAGAAAAAGAAACAAAAAACAGCTAATTT
This sequence comes from Sula dactylatra, assembly GCA_013389905.1. Classification (NCBI taxonomy): domain Eukaryota; kingdom Metazoa; phylum Chordata; class Aves; order Suliformes; family Sulidae; genus Sula; species Sula dactylatra. Next base: position 34,640 of record WEKW01000891.1, read on the forward strand.
TATTATCAAGACAGAAAAAAAAAACATTTTTCTTTCTGATTGTAAATCTGTCTATAAATGTACCGCATGTGGTTGTGTAAGAGGTGTAATAGGAAAAGTATACCAGCATCTTAATTATTGCGGAGAAATTTTTCAAATAAGGGCACTTATGAAAGCACACGTTAGGTGGATATCTCTTCCCTCCGAGGTTCTTTTACAGTAGAACTTGGTCTTCTACATCACTTTTAGATACTCTGACACATTTCCGGGAAAGGCCCTTTTATGTGACATCTCACTAGCACCCAGGTCAGATTGGGAGGTTTTTTTTGTTTGCACAAAGTATCCACAGCAAGTCATAAGCAAAAATACATTCATTATTTTACTAAATATTAGTTACTGCTGTGCCCATATAATAAAATCTAAACTCTACGGAACAAACTGGAAGAGAAGCTAAATTTTTCATTGAGTGAAATTATTTGTTTCCTGAAAACGTTTTTTGGGGTGTTTTTTCTTTTTTTTTTTTTTTCTTTAATAGTTTCTTTAATAGATTCCTCTCAGTATATGTAAGAATATTTATTCAGAGAAGTGACCCAAAATATAGGGATTTGATTCCAATGAGCATATGCCTAAACAAAGTTGTGTGAAATTGGAGAACTCGGACATGATTGAGAATTTCATATTGTCAGAACTCTGTCTTGCTGTGATACAAACTCTGTATCATTTCATCGTTTATTCTTTCATCAACGTAAACATTGCTGCAAATGAAAAAACACCTTTTCAAAGGGTTAACTCCTCGGTCATTAAATCTAGTGAGAATACACTTGGCAGTTTAATTAAAAAGAAGAATCTATGCTAAAGTTGTTTTTAAAAGCACTGTGTTATATATTTCTCAGTATGTAAACCTGGGAATTTCTTGCATGTTGATTGATGTGGCCATACTTAAACTTATGTAAGTTCCTAAGATTGTAAGTTCAGAGTATATTCTCCAGTAGAAATTTTATTATATTTGATAACTTTAGCCATGTAACCTGTAATGGATAAAGTTTATCTAAAAATCTCACTTAAACACTAAAGGTTAATGCCAGTTTTTACATATACAGTGCAATTCAGGGTGTCTTGAAAAGCACTTTTGATGGTGTGGTGGTTGAACAAGGAATTTTGCAGTAGATGAAATTGTTTTAATTAGAATTTGGAAAGAAGCCCCATAGCACGTATTTTTTATGTAGGTCAGAGCTATGGAAACCCTGAGGAACTTGCTGCTTTTTCTTCCAAATGCTGCTTAGATGGTGTTGAAATGTGCACAACTCCTACATAAACTTGGTGACGACACCAGAAGTATAGAAATAATGAAGTACTGTATTACCTTAGCAATTTTCCCATCACAGGTTCCAGTGAGGTTTATTATGAAATGTCTTCACCTTTTTTTGGCCATTAGATCTCCTCTGATTGGTGCATGCGCAAATTTTCAGGTAAAAGAATGCATGCTTATCTGCAATGTACGTATGATTTACCTGAACTAAATAGGCAAACCGCAGATACTAAAGTTAAGGTTCGTCACAAGCATATGGTCCTGTTTCAAGTTTGCGTTCTAAATTGGTTTGTGGGGTTTTTTGTTTGGGGGTTTTTTTTTTTTTGGTCCTTTTTATTACCTTGCAGTGAAATCCTTTTCTACCTTGTCTAGCTGAGGACATAAAGCTTTTCTGTCAGGGGGATTGAATGCGGAGTAAGCTGGGGTGAGAATTTCCATGATCTGTCGTGGCGTAACGCCGTACGCTGCTGGAGGTCCTTCTCGTTCAGGACCAAGTATGCCAGCTTTGGAAGTTCCCGTTCAGCAACCAGATCGCTGTAAATTCAGCTCCGAGCTTACCCAGGACTAGTTTCCCTGTGCAGACCACCATTCGAGTGGACAAAAGGATAAGCTCCTACGTTCAGTAGGTTACTTCGAGGGGTGTGCAAAATGCTGTGCAGAATTTTAACGTCCCCTCCCGCCCTTTGCTTTCTGCAGTACTGTTCTGTTTAAGGAAGTCAAGCTTCCTTGTAACATGGGGAGAATAACCAATGTGAAAGTCTACCTTGAGCCAAAGTGGAGGAGCGCGCCTTCCTTCCCTCGCCCCCCGCTGATGTACACGGGCAGGCTGCCTTGTGGCCTGACGATGCCCGTCCCCAGCCAGCGCTTCACCGTAGCGAGTGGCAGTTCACCGCACAGCCAGTTCAGCTCGTTTTCAGAAGCATGCACCGTGCTCTCCGGTATTCACCTAGCTCTGGTATGAGAGGAGAGTCCTGGTACTTCAGAGCTCTTGGCTTTCTTGATCATTATTGTTTTGTTCTGATGTGCTGTAAAACGTAATGTTCAGGTTAACACGCTTCACGGGTCATTTTGGAACTGGTGAAGTACCTTTTTTCAAAATCGAAGTAATCCAAACCTCATGTACCTGTAGATTAAAGAGATGCAAACCCCTGCTTTGTGCTAGCACAGTAGTCAGTGTATGTTAATGGGTACTCTCCTTGAATTACACACTTGAAAGTTTACAAATACCGAGATTAATTTGCAAATGCTACCTTGCAGCTTGTCAGCAAGTTCTGCTCTTTTAGCCAAGTGTATATATATATATATATATATACACACACACACACACACACACACATATATATATATCTCTAAAATCGGGTTTCTCAATGTTATTTTCCTCATATTATTGCTCGCAGTAGCACATGTGTTCCCAGCACAGAACTTGGCTTTTCATTGCTACCTCCTTTACATCTGGTCGGTTTTTTTCTGGTTTTATTTATGAATTTCTCAGTGAAAATCCCTGTATTTCTTTTGTTTTTAATATATTAAAATTTAGTAATTCTGGATTCTTCCAAAGTTCTGCTGCATGGCTTACGGCAAATATTACTAGATTGTGTTTACTCCACTAACAAAATTGGTTTGTGTGCGTTCAGAGACCTTTCTTTAATTGCCGCTTTTCCTGTTTTCCCTTTTTGTTCAGTAACTTCCCTTAATTCCTTTTTAGGTTCTTTTTAGTGTCTGTCACCTTCAAGCTGCTTTTTCTTTTTTTTTTTTTTAATGCTACTCTGACATCCATCATCAGCAGAGAGCCTGCCTGCCTGCCTTGAGTGCGACAACAGCGGTACGGCTCCGGCAGCAACGTAATGGCACAAACCTTCAGCAGCAGCCATTTATCGCCCGTTTCTTTGCCCAATAACTTTCCATTGGGGAGTTGCAGCGTGCCGCTTCCCGGCGCTTTGGCATATCTTGAGTCCGATGGTCCTCTTCCCTTTCCGCTTCCACGGATCTCCTCTTTGTGTGTTTTGCTGGTGTTTGCACTGCAGGCGCTTGAAGCCCAACAGCAGAGGGGAGCTCCTGAAACTGTTGTTACTAAAACACGTCCTGTAGTTAGTAGCCCTCAGGATCTCTTAATTTCTGCTCTCGTTGAGCTTGCGGCACTTCAGTAGCAGCTGCCTGCCTGCGTTTGCATCCGTCCTTGGTTTGGGTTGGGAGGGAGGTTGGGTGCTGGGTGAAGAACCATTCCCTGGGGCCTGAGCTCGGCCGCTCGCTGTCCTGGCGTGGGGTCCGCTGCCGGCAGCGGGTGCGCGAGGAGCCACCGCCGCACGAGACCCTGCGACAGGGAAGTGCTTGCACCCATCTGGGATGCAGCTGCTTAGTTAAATGAAAGTACCAGAGCTGGTTTATTTTTAAAACAACTCTAAACCTTAAGGTCAATTAAATGTTTTCCTCTTGGTTTTTACTGTCATTTCAGTGTTTCCCAAACACCTCTGTAACTAACGTGTTTTATCCTCCTGGTTTCTCGTGGTGTCTCTGGGTGATCACTGGTGTGCTGTGTTGATCACTGACAGAGTGCTCACTCTACCTCTGAAAGGTGACCTCCTTATTTTAACGTGTTTGAAGCTGGCAACTTTTCAGTTTAATTTAAAGCCAACAAAATACAGTTGGGTAACCTAGACACTGTTGGGTGTCAGCTGTTTTTTTAGTCCCTTTCCAGGCCGAGCTCTCTGCCCCCTCTAACGCCATGTGCCGGCACTCTGACGCAGTGTGAAAGACGGGGCGGAAAGGAAAGAACGGGCCTTCTGTCTCGCGAGGCTGAAGCTGCTAGCACCTCGAGCATGTTTTCAGCTTTGTTCCCTAGTGGTTTGTTAATGCTTCATTTCTCGAGTATGTACAAAAACTGTTGTTCGAGGTATTGCTGCCTTCGTAGCTTAATGAAAGCTACGGTGATCTTTTCCCACCTAGGCTGCATATAACGTCCCACTTCATTTTAAATATTCACAAATTACGGGTCAGTTTACAGCTTACAGATAGCACCGCCTGAAAGTCTGGATACGAAATGAAATTCAGCAAGCGTTTCCCCAGCAGTGCGATTTTAAAACTGACCTGCACGTGGCAAGCTCGAACCGGGTTCCTGCTGCGCTTCTCAAAGCCCGCTGCGGGAAGCTAAGGGCTGACCCTCGGCCGACGCACATCACGGCTCTCTCTAAGCGTCATCCTTCCGCTGGCCGCGACGCGAGCGGGTCCCAGCTGCTGCTCACGTGCCAGAGGTACCGAAGTCAGGCGCGAGGAAACCTTACTGCTCTCCGCTGTGGAATGGAGCTCGGGTTCAGAGGAGGACACAGCGTGATCAGAGCGGCGTTTCCGCACCTTAGCGGTGCGTTCGCAATGTCTTCAACTCAAAGCGTTAGTCAGATTCAGCGAGAGCTCTTACCTTTCAGAAATTATAGAAATTTTATCACTTTTTATTGAAAACTGCACTGAACGCTAAATGTCCACCTTTACAATAAACAAATACAGTAACGGTAACACACTAAAACAAAACATACTTCTGATAGCCATTGGTTTTTTTTTTTTTCTGTTTGGGACAGCTTAAGATATTTTTTTTTGTCACAGAAACAGGAATGTACCCATACAAAGGCTCAAAATAGGCCATCTTTTTAAAAACAAAAAGGCGATGATTCACAAAAGACTATGAATATAACATGTAACTAGCTGATACAAATCTAATAGGATTTGTTAAAATCAGTCACATCTAATAACACGTTTTGAAGTGTTCTTGTATAAAATATCACGTGAAGAAAAGAAGACTTTTATCAATGTCTAAAAAAGTGGGTTTTGTTCATAGACAGTCTGACAAGTTACCATAAAAAGTGTTTCCTGAGACATAAGGAAATGCAACATTATTCTTGAACCCTTTCCAGCTCAAGACTTTTTCCACTTGATAAAATAGCTGCAGATTTAAAACTGAGAAAATATATTTGAGTACAAATAGTGTGTGAAACTTAATACTTTCTTCTTTTTTTTTTTCTTTTTCCTTTTTTTTTTTTTTTTTTTTTTTCTTTTTTTTTTTTTTTTTTCTCTTGCATCATTGCAGGGCGTAGGTGAATGCACAGCTACTTTATTCAGTGTGTTGGGCAGAAAAGAGACTGGCAGTTTGTTTTCTCATCGGCCGGGGAGGGCAGCGGCTGTTGCCAGGAGCCCTTCCTGCCCTCCCCATCCCGTGGATCCCGGCTGGAATGGCTAGAACTTAAACCTGGCAGGAGAACTTCTGTTACACGTCACTGGCCCTGTGAGACTGCAAAAAAGGATTATTATTTTTTTTTTCTTCCACTTCTAAGCCAGTACTGATGCCTCCCCTTAGAAGAGGTAACCAGATAGAAGAGTAAGGAAAGGGCTGAAGCCACATAATGGTTTCCTCTTACATTTCTATGTTAACTCTGTAAGGACCGCTTAATGCAACGGTTTGAAAACAGGTGCAGAAGCCCTGTCCTTCCCAAGGAATTGAGGGGAAAAAAAAAATATCTATTTTTATTCATGTGATTGATGCACAGATGAAGGAAACTTAACACACAATAATAGAAGTTGCTCGTTAATGTATCACATCCTAGTTTTCAGCACTTCAGTAAGCAGGTGACTTCTTCAGGGCTTCTCCCCGGTCTTGGACTGCTATCGCTTTGTCGTTAACACTGGAACATCAATGATGCGTCTGTCCAAAATCAACGTTACAAATTTCGTATCAAATTCTTTTTTAGTTCCTGTATAACTTCTTTTCCAATGTCTCTTGGTCCCAAGTTTATTGAATGATTTTTAAATTATCTGCTATTGCTCGTTGGGGTGTTCCCTGTTGTCCCCGTGTTTTGTGGGCTGGTTCGGAGATGGAGCTTGGGAAGGGTGTGCCACTGTGGGAAGATTGTGAGTAACAGGGATGCCTCCGGGAATGATGCCCTCCATAGCTGCCGGTATTCCTCCTGGTGCGACGCTGACCATCCCAGGTGGATACCTAGGAGAGGGGAGAGAGAGAGGCGGGTTTGTCACGTCAGAGCTCACCCCGGACAGTGCCAATCCCCCAACCACTGCTGCCGAGGCTACGGAGAAAACAAGCAGCAAAGACATTCCACTTCTCTTCTAGAGCCGAGTTTGGGTTTTCCCTTTAAATGACAAGGGGTAGCTCAATGTTAGACCGATGCTGCTGTGGATTAAAGCTGCTATTTTTTTTCTTCTAATGCATGTGACCCCTCCTCCCTCCCTTCCCTGCTGGCAGCTTCGTCTTTCCACTTGGGCAGAAGCACTAAAGGTCGTGGCAAGAGATGCTGACGCTGGTCGCATCGTGAGGTTACCCTGTTACATTCAGATTTGAAGCTAGTGCTGGTGTAGGCTTAATGCCCGAGCTCAAAGCAGAGGTTTGCAAGCAGCGGCATCACACAAACTTTGCATCCAAAACTTGTGTATGTAAGGGTTTTGGGTTGGTTTTTTGGTTTTGTTTTTTTTTTTTTTTTTTTAATTTTTATTTTGTTTTTAACCCTTGAGCAAGCTGTGGCTGACGGAGTATTGAGTGCTGGTGCTACTTGACAAACCAGTGCAGTTTATGCTTTGAAAGGGGAGGAAATAGGTTTTATTTATACAGAGTACTTTCTTATACATGTAAAAACCCCCAACACTCCAGTGACAGAGATGAGGAAGATGATAGTCAGATTGTTCAAAACCTTTACTGCATTGTTTGCCTGAAATCGATGCTTTTAATACAAGAACATACTAGAGATGTGATACCAAGACCTACAGTAACAATTTCCTGGTGCTTATCTGCATGAGGAGACAAATAATTTTGCCAATCAGCTGAGGGAGAAGGAAACAGGTATACATAAACAGCAGCCGGGACGCTTCTCGGCAGGAGAATGTTGCTTTCTGCTCTGCAGGCTGTTCGCAGGCCCTCCTCCTGCAGCGGGGAAAGCTGAGCATAAACCCCCTGGGTCAGAGCCAGTATTTCCTAGAAGATTTGAATTAACTGAAACCTTTATGCCCGAAACGGTTTCTTGTCAGCAACAGTGAACCCCTCAGCTTTTTTTAAAAGCTGTTTGAACAGAAATCGCTTGCTCTGAGTGCTTTTCCAAAAAAGCTCTGCTTGATGCCTGCAAGTTGAGGCAGACTCCTGGTATCCCATTAATAGATGGGCACAAATTAAATTCCTTCAACGTAAACCAAATGCCCTTGACAAAAGGAACCACGTCAGCCTAGAAACTGGTACGAGAGAAAGGTGAAGTACAGCTGAGCGTGACTAGTCCCCTCCAAGAATGAGGTTTGCTTTTTTTGCAGCCCTCCGCTGGACACCAGAAGCGGTGTCTGAGCTGATGTGCTGAACAGCAATTACCGAGCAGCGCTCCCAGGAACCCGTCTGCTCCCTTTCTGCACCCACTTGTGTTTTGTTTTCTGTAAACCCTAGTGCAGCATTCCATGAGCACAGGAGGGAGGTGGCTGTCACCCCTGCGCCTCTAACACTGCTTGGCCTTCACGACCCTGATTTCTCTCTCTGTTTCCCCGTTCCTTTTAATTGTCAGGTCCTTTTTCTGCAGCTCTTCCTACAGAGATCTAGACTGGCCTTTGCCAGTCCTGCATGACCATGGTGAGGTGTACAGGTTGGACACAGCTCTTGGCTAAGCATCCACCGATACCAGGGCTGCGTCTTGTACCTTCTAACTGGCTGCTGAACCGTGAGACAACCGGTCTCTTTTGAGAAGGCTAATTTCTTGAATGGGTTAAGGAATCATTTTGAATGCTCCCTGGGATGCCAAACTCTAGCATGCTGACTTAATCATCCCTGTGTTTGTAAGCCTTCCTGCTGCGAAAGGTGAGCTGCATCTTCCTCATGCAACCAGAGCACAGCTGAAAAAATGGGGTTGGATATAGTCCATCTTCCACTCTAAGAGCAGGGTGGATGATAAATATTCCACGAAATGACGCCGAGTTTGAGAAAGGATAAGAAATGAGAATTTCTTGCGTTTCCCACAGGGAAAGGTATGATGTGGGGGCAACGAGGCCAAAACCCTCCGTCTGTTGGCCGCGTGGGGACTGAGGGACCCCGACACAAGCCCCTCCCTGCTGCTGCCATCGCCTTAGGGAAAGGTGGAGGGGAAGCGGGAGGGAAAGGCAGGTTTTACCTGCCCGTGAAGGTGGTGAGCTGACCCCAGCTGCCAGCTTACAGGGGCACCAGGGCCGTGGCTCCCGAGGAGCTTAGCATGGATGAAGCACCCTGCGGAGGCAGAGGTTAAGCCAGGAAGGCAAGGCTTGTCCCCAGGGTAATGGCATTGCTCACGTGCTTCGGCACAGTCAGGAGCTGGACCAAGGGCGATGCTTTTGCCAGGTTTGGATGGTTCAGTCTGCACGTTCTGCCAGTCAAAGCGAGCAATCGCTGCCTGTGACCTGCCTTGCCCTCTTGAGGGCTCTGCTGCCAGATACACCGCTGCCTGCCTCTGCCCTCTAACATGGCCTGATGTGCCCCACAGGGTCTTTTTGTATCTCAGAGTATTTTTGGCAATGGTGATACACTGAAGGCTGCCCATGCTCCAGCTGCCTCTTCGTGCCTAAGGTCTCCGTCAGCGTGCTTTGAGCCGACCGAAGTGGACCAATAAGGAACCCTGATCTTGGGGATTTAGGTGGAAATTAGGCCACCTGGCTATGGCTCTGTATTTGGAGTTTTTTGCCCTGGCTCACTCACCCACAAGCTGGGCCAGGCTCACAGCCCAAGCAGTCAGTGCACGGACAGAAGCGTAGAGGAAATTTGCAATTGCTTCTCTAGTTTAGAAGATGCCACACAAGTGACTGCTGGCCCACCAGAATGAAGGCTTTATAAGCGGGAGGCTTTATAAACCCGTGGTTAAATCCAGCAGCATTAGTAATCCCAGCAATGTGACTACTGGTCCCCAAGTAGGGGGACTTCACAGCCACCGGCTGAGCCAACGTAGAAGTTGTTGCTTGGGCTTTCGTGCGCACTTTATGGCTGGAATCCCAACCCATACCTCTGCAGGGGAACTGGCTGCCACGGCGGGCCTCTTCTCCGGCTTACCTGTACGTGGCACCATTGAGCTCTGGATGAATTGCTTGCTGATCTATTACTGACCACGGAGCTGTTGTGACAAAGAATTCCTTATTCACGCAGTTTCTTAGGCTTTCTGGGATGCGCCCTGGAGTTGGTAATAAAGGTAAGTATGCGTCAGGCGAGCCTGAGCTTTATCATTCTCTAATAGTAATTTTTCCATTTCGCTATATTTGTATAAAGGCAGGGGGAGAGGGGGAGGCACAGAAATCCCATATCCCTTGTTTCAGGAGGATGTTTTGGCTGTCCTGAGGTGCAGGGTTGGAGACCGGTTTCCTACCCTGAGTCCCAACTCTCCGCTTTCAGAAAAGCTCTTGGCTTGAGCCTGCTGATGTCAAAGCAGGGGCTAGCCAGACATGAAGCTATGCCATCCAGGTTAACAAGGAGGCAATTTTTAGGACAAGAGAACCGCTTGTTCGCTGGAGTATCGTGCCCACCATCTTGGAGCAAGCTCAGTTACAGCACGAGTTGGACACAGGTGCCTTCACTGCTTTGGGATTTGGTTTTGGCATGCAGTCGGCTGTGGTCTGCGCCATCTCTTGGGTTAGCACCGTTAGAAGGGGCAGCAATTATTGCTTCACTGTCCTTTTCTTCCCAGTCATAGACACTAGTCTTTGCCATGCTGCACAAGTGCTCCGTTGGTTTAAAAAGAAGGAAAAAAAACCCAAACCCCACAAAACCCCCTCACTCAAGCACAAACATGCTCAAATGACAGATAAGTAAAATTTGGTTTCTCAGCTCTTTTGCTGGGAAGAAAATCAGGATTAGATCCCTTTCCCAGACTCCTACTGAGACACTGGCAGGGCAAAGCCCTGTCCCTGCCCCTCCTGGCTGCCGTTCCAGGCACTCACACGCGCTAACCCCAGCTTCTCTGCAGGGCAGGGTACCTGTGATCGCACGTCGTATTTCAGTAGCAGCAGCTTCTCTCATCTCTAGCGATGCCTGCTCGCTGTACCAAGCGGTGTGCGGAGTACAGATTAAATTAGGAGCATCTTTCAACGGACCTTGAGCAAAACTGGGAGCAAGGAGGAAAAGAAGAAAGATTAATCAATGTTTAAGAAGAGAATAAAATATGCTATGAAGGGCAAAATGCTTGTGGCCTGCCCCCTGCATATGCAAGCCTCAGTCTCCAGCCCCTCGCCTGCGGCCCCTGGGCTGGAAGGAGTCCAACAGCAACCTGCCAGCCCAAAATGGCTACGGACGCACCAGGGAGGAAGCATGGCTCCAGTGCAGGGCGCAAACTGAAAATGCACCAAAAAAAGAGCCAACAGGGCTGAAAAAACCCAACCTACTAGGTGGTTGTTATAATGTTCCCACAGGAATCAGTGCCCGGGGGTGTCTCTGCAGCAGTGTGGAGATGTGGGGACAGGTTGTGGGTCACCCAGCACAAGGTGGGATGGGATGGACATGGGGCTTCCTCCTTTGTAGGAGCACGCTTTCTTTTTTTAAAAAAAAAATAAAAACCACAGGCTCATTGCTTGTTCTGAGCTCCTGGTGTGCCTTCGAACACCTATAACCCCAGTATACCAGCCCATGCCCAATGGATGCTGCAAGGTGCCGGGCCTTTCCTCAAGCCAGCAGGACTGTCCCCCAGCGCTGGCGCAGTGTGACAAGGCGTGTGGCTGTTGTGTCCCCCCGGCCACGCCACTACAGCCAGCAACCCAAGAAAAAGCCACAGCTTTACCTAAATGGTTCAGACTCATGTACATCAAGCGCGGCCCCTCGTATCCGTCCCTCCTTCAGGGCTTGAGTTAAGGCCTTCTCGTCCACCAGCCCCCCGCGCGCCGTGTTCACCAGGAACGCTCCCTGCCTCATCTGGTGGCGGCCGGGGAGAGAGAAACGAGAGTGAGCTCGGTGCAGTGACCTGGTCCTACCCCTGCCCTCCCACAGCAGCAGGCGCCCCGGGGCGCCTCCAGCCGGGACTGCACCCCGCTTTTCATGCTGAGTGGCTGTGCTCCTGCCCCAGAGCAATCCCCATTCCTGCACACGTGGGTTTTCTATGGCAAGCCCAGCTCTGGCTTGGAAAGCAAGTCTGATGGGGAGTGGCTGAGGGAGCTGGGGGGGTTTAGCCTGGAGAAGAGGAGGCTGAGGGGAGACCTTATCGCTCTCTGCAGCTGCCTGAAAGGAGGTTGTGGTGAGGTGGGGGTTGGTCTCTTCTCCCAAGTAACAAGTGCCAGGACGTGAGGAAATGGCCTCAGGTTGCATCAGGTAAGGTTTAGATTGGATATTGGGAAAAATGTCTTCACTGAAAGAGTGGTCAGGCACTGGAACAGGTTGCCCAGGGAGGTGGTGGAGTCACCATCCCTGGGGGGGTGTTCAAAAAACGTGTAGCCGTGGCACGTGGGGACATGGTGTAGGAGGCCTGGGGGTGCTGGGTTGGCAGTTGGACTTGGTGGTTTTAGAGGTCTTTTCCAGCATTAATGATTCTATGATTCTATGGTATCAGCAAACAAAACCCATTCTCACCACCACCTCCACACCATGGGCGTAGGGCTTGCTCAGTTGCTATCACACTACCCCCCAAACCCCCCCCGCTAAACACCATGGGGAGACAGATGGGCTGTTGGGTGCAACCAGGTATTTCAGAAGTAGCCCGTGGGCACAAAGGGACTGGCTCGCTGTGGCCATGACCACAGAGCGACCTACGGCGAGCACCGATGCTCGGGGTTTGCCCACTTTAGAGCAGAGCGCTCTCCTCGGTCGTGTGTGCGAGGCAAATTACCTGCTTAATCGTGAAGTCGTTGATAAGGTGGTGGTTATGTTCGTTAAGGTTACAGTGCAAAGAGACACAGTCGCTCTGATAGAGCAGGTCCTGGAGCGTGTAGACCCGCTGGACTCCCAGGGACCTCTCTATTCCGTCCTGCAGGTACGGGTCATAAAATATCACGTTGAAGCCAAATGCCTTGGCTCGGACCGCAACCGCCTGCGCAGTGCGACCTGTGTGCAAAGGAAAGAGGTGTGTGGGGGGGTTAATTTAGCTGATTCCCACTGCCCCGGCTCCACGCGGCTGAGCTGCCCTGTGGCCTGACACCCCGCAGCCTGGCCCAGGGACTGCTGTAGGGGGTCCCCTGGGACCTCCTGGGCTCCCCAGACAGCCACTGAAGGGCTGCTGGCTGGAAGGCAAACCCAGGCCACGTTGCACAGGAAGGGCTGTGCTCGGCTCTAGCAAATATGAGATGCTTGCATTAAAATTTTTTAAAAAAGGAAGAGAATGAAGAGTGAGGCCATTAGGCACCTGCCAGCTCACGGCCATCTGAACATGTGGCACCATCCATGGCCATGCAGGTCTGGCGGGGAAGGCCCAACGTGCAGCTCAGCCCCACTGACGTGCAGCTCTGGACGTCGCAGAGGAACAATCTTCTGTGGCGCTGTGTCTACCACAAAAAGCCAAAAAAGGAAAGGAACAAAAAAGCGCCGCCTTTTTTAGGCAACTTCTTTGTGATAGGTTTTTCAGCCTCTCACTGAACAGCTGGTTAATTGGACATGACGAAGACAACTGTCGTGGCTTGGAAGCAAAGGACTACTACAGCTGCTGTGCTGGGGAAGGATGTCTGCGGCGTTGCTGAAGACCCCACTGCCTGTCCCCACCACAGGCTGCGCAGACTCTGTGTGCCCTGTGTGCCAAGCCTCAGTTATTCATCTATCTGCTAATTTTTCCAGCTAGCAGCAGTGCAGCAGCCCAGCACGTGCCTCGTTAGTGGTGCACAGCGACATTCCCTCATGCATGCACACACCTGACACCGTCCTGTTGCACCAGAGATGCACAGTTGACCGGGGGAATATCAGCTGGGTGCCTGCAGGGAGGTCCAGCTGTGAGCCCGCAGCCAGCCACACGCTGCTGCCCTCACCCTGGCCCTGCAAGACAGACCTCGGCTAACCTGGACCTCCTGCTCTAACCTGACCCCCCCGCCTTGCCTCAGTTTCTCCATTTAAACATGCTTATATGTCAGCTTTTTGCACTAATTAGCCTAGGGCTTTGCAAGATAGCAGCATGAAGCAAGTGGGGAAAATGGCTGCTGCACAGAAAGCGAGTGGAAATACTGCTGCAACATTTGTGGTCCGGCTCCCGGCCGGTGCTCCCTCGCCGGCAGCCACTCTCCAGCAGCCAGCACTGCTCCCTAAACCTGCACCTCGCCAAATCTCCTCTGCTCACGTTTCTGCCACTTTGCATGTGTCCGGCCACCAAGTGCCAGGGGAGCTTCTGCTGCCTGAACGCACTTCATGAACCATCTTGTGATGGCTGGACTTTGCTAGGGATATCCAAGAGGGCTGTCAGCAGAGGTGCTGATGCTACCTTCTGATGCTGAAACTCTCTATAGCTACGGTGAACTGGAGACAAACTTTGTTTTATGCAGTCCTGCCACCAGGCAGGGCAGAATGGCTCAGAAAGAGTCAGGCTGGTGTAGCAGTGGCTCAGGGACGGGGTTTTTTGGGAGAGGACGGCAGCACTACCAGGTGTGGCACCTCCTGGGGCACTGCCTGGTTTCACCAACACTCCTCCAAGGGCTCAGCCAAGGCTCACATAATACAGCTCCTTCCCCGAAAAACCAGCTTAAGATTCACACCAATCCACTGTGGTGGTTCTGGGTTTGAAAAATGCTCATTTTAGGTCCTTCCTAGGGCAGTGAAGTGGTGCCGAGTCTTCCTCAAAGGCTGAACGTGGGGCCAGCAGCACTCCATGCACCGTTTGCAGGCTGCTTGCCCTTCGCCAACGTACCGAAGCCGATGAGGCCGAGCGTCTCCCCCCTGATGCGGGCGGCGCCGGAGGCCACCTCCCGGATCTGCTCCACGCTCTGCACCCGCGTGCCTTCCCGCAGCGCCTGGTAGAGCCACGTGTTTCGCCGGTAGAGGTTGAGGACGTGACAGACGGTGGAGTCGGCCGTCTCCTCCACGGCGGCCGAGGGGATGTTGCAGACGGCGATCCCTGCAGAGGCAACACCACAAAGCACAACCGTGGCTCAGGGGGGGCAGCCCCGGCCACCCACACCACAGCAAAGCAGAGGGGCTCCTGGCCTTTCACGCTCCCACCTCCCACCCAGCCCATCATTTTTTAAGCATTTGGAGTAATGTTTTCCCATGATGTGCATGGTTTACATACAGCAGCCTGAAATCTCTGCAAAAATCTCATTAGTGTGACCAGTAATGCTCAGGGGTCCCCTACACCTCAGCATCTCTCTGGAGTAAGGACAAGCCCAAATTTCAAGGGCAACAGTTATGCCAGAGTAAGTCCAGCAGCAAAGGTTTGTTTTGCAATAGAACAGCTTATTCTTGTTTACTTTAATCTACTTTCAAAGCGACTTAAATCGCGCTGGCAGAAGTCACTCCTTTTCCCCGATAAAACTGTTCAACCATTAAATTCTTTAGGGACCAATAATTTGGTGCACTCGAGCAGGCTGGTGCCCCAGGTGGGTGTGGCAGAGCTGGCTTCTCCTTCCACCACCAAGTGTGAAAACAGTCAGCTCAAAGCGCCCCTCGGTAAGCCTCCACCCACCACAAACACCCACCGTCCTGCAGGAGGAACCTGTCGCTCCTGCCACAAAAATCGGAGGCTTTCCCAAAATTTGGGAAGGGCAGGGGGCACGGCTGCACCGGAGCAGCTCTTCTACCCTGGCACCACCACTGTGGGACACCCCTGTCTGCCCCGCTGCGGGTCTCCATAACAGACCTTTTGTTCCTTTGCCTCAAAAGGTTCATTTTAAACTGCTGCGTCCCTGCTTGGAGCTGCAAGTATTAAGTTCATGGAAAATGCCTCCCCAGTCATTGCCCTGTCCAGGCTCTGGCGCAGTAATGTGTGTAAGGGTGTGCTTCGTTTCACTTCTATTCAGCAGAGCAGTTAAGCACATGCTTATATCCTACCAGATTCAATGTGATTTAAACACACATTTAGAGATGGATGTGTATTTAAGTGCTTTACTGGACTGAGGCCTTTGAGTAGAAACCATGAAAAAGTAGGATATAAAGACAGAATAAGATATTCAGAAAATCCCCTTCCACTGGGAGGGACACTGATTCAAAGTCCAAAATCTGCTTCCCATCCCCCCGCCAACCTCCCTGCTCCCAGGAACCTGCTTTTCTGTGTTTAAAGCTGTTTTCCACCCCGTGGCTGTTTGAAAGACCTACAGAAACTGGGAAGAAACGGACTGACCCTACAGAGAGAAAAAAACCCACCGCCAACCAACCCCTGAAAACACTGTCCACCTCCTCTCCCTTCCAGGTGACGGGGACACGATGCCCTGGTCCCCGCAAGCTCCCAAAGCTGATGCCGTCTCATTTTACATTCCCCGTCTCTTCCACAGAGGGAACTTCTGATTTACCTCGGGGACTCACTGCGGCCCAGAAACCACGCAGACCGCCTGCCCAAGCCCCTAATGAAGGGGAAAGGAGAGTTTCCCGAGAAGACCACACATTTAAGTATCAGACAACTGCTCCTGCCCATTTGTAGGAAGAGAAGAGACAAGAAGGCTGGAGGGCGATGGGCAGCTCCGGCAGCACTCCCCATCAGCCCGCAGCTCCGCCGAGGGTCCCCATCACCAACCCATCATCAAGCTGGCACTTGTCCCTTTTCTGACAGACCACTTGCTTATAGAGCTGGATGGAACCGGGCTGCCTTTCCCACGAGCTTCTTACGCTGTTATTTACTGTTGTGCCCCCACGAGCTGCCAGCACCGGGGGTTAAATACCTGCGGCGGACGGTTCAACACGACCATCTTATTCTGGGGGTGTCTCCTAGTGGACTCAAAACTAGCCCAGCCAGCCCGGCACAGGCGGCTGATAGTGCGCAGACAGGCACTGTGTTTAGACACTGGTCATTTATTGACTGCACAGTTTAAAAACTACCTTATGGAAAGCAATACCAATTAAACTTTACGCTACATTTGTGGGTAGTCATTACATTTTCTACTCAAAACCACATCATTTGGCCACCCAATTTGCCAAGTATAAAAAGGATTATACTGAAGTATCCCATTACTTTATTCATTTTATTTTTCCTTTCTTGATGTTCAAAGCCTCAGAACATTGTTATAATGGATAATAACAATAAGAGTTAAAAACATGAAGAAACCATTACATTGAGAAGACACTGTTCTCCTCTCGAAAAAAATAATTCACTACATTGAGAATTGCTTTTTTAGGAATGACTATTTGAAACTCTCTTATCGCAATTATCCTTGTAAAATGGCTCATGTGAAATGGCTGTTATTCTTCACTTCCCCAGAGATAACCTTTAATACAAGATATCCTAAACACTATTGTAGGACTGCTTGATAGACTGAATCTTGGGATCAGATGATCAAAACCAGTTGTAACTCAGCTGCTAAAATCACAATACAATTAAGCTCTCCCAGCTGGGGGTGTGCAGACTGCCAAAGGTCTCTGTGACCAGCCAAACCAGTACAGCAATCGCGTGGCCCCAGCACCATCTGACAGCGATGCAATGCAGCTGCGAACCTGGGCGTGCAGGAAAACCCCATAGCTGGACACAGGGACTCCTTTCTGAAAATGTGGCCCTCCGTGTTTTGGCAGGCCGCATAACAGGACCCTACACTAAATATCTTTTTAAAGTTCCTGAGGCACCTTTGATGAGATGGCAAAGGAGGCAGCAACAACCCAACACACAATTCCTGCTCCACTGTCCGACACGTTGCCTTCCCAGCAGTGTGGGCATGACTCTGAGAACCAGATCAGACCAAGAGGCTAATCTTGCTTAACAAAATATAATAAAACACCCTTCCTCCAACTTTTCAAAAGCTAGATCAACTCTCCTGTGCCAAGAACAGAACAGCCATACCAGTATCTGTCAGTACAAGGGGGCGCCTGGAACTAGGGACGGCACGGGAACGAGGGACTCGGATGGGGCAGTTTTAACAAAGTATGAGCCTAAAAGCTGCTTTCTAAAACCGCACGGTTTTGTTTACTTCATGGTCAAGTTTTCTTGTCGTAATATTCTCTACAGGCAAAAAATGTAAACTGCACCTGTAATTTTAAGGGCTGAATCAAGCCCCTTTGGGAGGTTCTGCCTGCAAGCCCACTTTGCCAGCACGCTCCCCTGGGAAGCAGCAGGTATTTGTGCTCATTTTGAAGACCCGGAGGGATGTGGGAGGGAATGGGGTTGTAGAGCCGAGACCTACCAAGCTCCCCCGCAGCTTTGATGTCAATGTTGTCGTAGCCACTGCCTATTCGAACAATGACCCGTAAGGCCTTGAACTTCTCTAGATCTTCTCGAGTCAGTGTGATGGTGTGGTACATCATCGCCCCAACAGCTTCATTTAATACCTGGAACAGAACAGAGATGTCAGAAGCCACCAGGACACCTGGATGGGACACCTGCAGCTCCTCAATCAGGAATTTTACACACTAAATTGTACATTTTTACCGCTGACCAACTGTCTGACCCAGGCTCTGTGCAAGTCGACAATTCCAGGTGTCACCAGAACTGTCAGGGGTGTGACCCACCGACACCGAGGCCATTCCCTTTGGAACCAGACTTGATGGATATCTGAAAATTATGATGTTACATCTGGGGAGCAATGGCAGAGGAACACTGAGCCTGTCGCTCACCCAGACCCTTTTCCAGGTGGTTATCTGCTAATCCCTCTGCTTCCAACCAGCAGTAATTCTGCTTTTAAAAAGGAATTAGGTTTTATGGCAGCATCCATTGTTTTTGAACACAACTGTGTGTCACTTGTAACTCCTCGACCTGCTTTTGTACGTTGGAAATACAAATACCTGTCACACTGTTCACATTAACCTTTCCTGTATGTTTTCAAGAGTACCTAAGAAGATCTGTGTGAGGCTGTACAGCCATGTAAGGCTGTACGCCGTCCCCTTCAATGGAGATTCCAGCCTTCACCAGTGCTAATATTAAGCTACCTCGGAGCTCTAGAAACCCGAGACCTATCCAAATTCTCCAAGACTGGCTCATCTGTCATCTATCATAAAATACTCCATCCTCCTTCCACCCGCATTTAATATTTGAAGTACTGCAAAGATCAGCACTGATGCTATTTGTAGTTCTCTTTCCCAGATCCTGGAAGTGATTTCTGATCCCTTCAAACCTCGAGTTATCTAAATGTGCACAAATAATACCTTTAAAACAAGTATTTACAATTAGTCGAGCTTCCAAGCAGAAACCCGCTCCCACACTGCACGGATCTGCCTGCACGCTGCCCAAACCTCGCCCGCTCAATGCGGGGGAGAAAAGAGCTGCTGCGGTGCAGCCAGCACCCGAGGAGACCCATCAGCTGCAAAGCGGGACGGTGTCAGCAAAGCCAGAGCAACTGTGCCGCACCCCGGGGAGGCGCGGGGTGCTGCTACTGCTGCACCGAGCAAGCGGACTTCAAATAAATGAGAAACGTTAATAATACTGATGTAAAAAACCCCGATGCTAAGAGATAAGGTGACTTTTCTTTTCCAAAATAACATCTGGCTTTTGAAACAGCCTCGCTGAATTTTAATCTACAGCAACTTCTGTTGATGTTATCTGCTGACGGGCTCAAAGTGCAGCTTTGTACATGTTTTTTCTCAAGAAGAATTGGAAGAGGAAGGCCAGAGCACACCGTCCCCCGGCCCGGCCTGCCCGTGCCCTCCCAGCTCACTTTACCTTCTCGTGAATCTCCTGAGTTGATTGTGCGTCACAGAATGCAACCGTCGCCAAGTCCTTCAAAATGGGCATCTCCACCGTACAGTCCCTCCCGTCCAGCAGTGCCACCAGGGGCCGGGGGTGCATGGGGCCATTCATGATTTGAGGGCGAATACCTGCAAGCAGAAGGAGCGCGGCTTTTACACAGGCGGCAGCGGAAAGGTCCCCCCGGCAGAGGCAGTACCTGTGCACGGTTCCTGTGTCAGGTGAGAGGCAGCGGCACACGGTTTTCAGCTTGCACAACAAATTTCAGGGGATGATGGCAATGTAATGCCAAGTTTAGCACGAGGTCCAGTTTTCCCTCTGGGAGCGTGGCTGCAGTTTTGCCCCGGATGGAGAGAAAACACAGCAAGACGTGCAGGACAGGGATGGACAACTCCATTTCACCACCTGTGACTTTACAGGGATCTATCTCCACTGTGCCTGTCCTCACCGACACAGGCCATGTTTCAAGAAAACCGTGAAGCCAGAGCTGCCGGGCTATCCGACCGTTTTATTTAGCATCTTAGGAGTGAAACCCAAGCCAGCAGTAATTTTTTCCCCTGCCTGCAGGAGAGCTGGGATTTCGTTCCGCAGATGTACACTGGCACTCGGTCTGTTTTTTTAAGGAATGACTTTACCATTTTGACCACCTCAGAAAGACAAGTCCAAACAGACATCCAACAAAAACATTACTGGAAAATCACAGAAAGAGCAGGGCACCGAAGACCTCTTTAGTGTACAGGCATAGATCCTGTTATAGTACCAACTATGTGGGAACAGTGAAACTCAGCTTTGCTTTGTAAAAGCAAATCCAGTCTATCCCTGCATCCTGCAGGGTGCTTTGGGATGTGCGGCTGGAGCCAGCGTGAAGGACCTGCGCATACGGGATGAAACGGCTGCAGACCCCGCTCTGCCATGGCAGCGAGAGCACTCGTGCCAGTGCAGGACACTGCTCTTCTCACGCTTACACACACCTCGCCATGGGCTTGAAAATATGTGTATTCGGGGGTCTGTTCAGCTGTGCTGCATTTTTCTCATTTCACAACGACATGTTTTCCAGGCTGAGGTGAGGAAAGGAACAATCACCACCAAGGGCTGCAGAAGGCTGATTTTTATATCCTATTTATTGCTCTGCTGGGGATTAACTGGTTCATTTTTGGACAAGTCACTTAGAAATTTCTATGCCTCATTTTATCACTCAGTAAGGGCATTTATTACATTAGGACTGTATAAAATATCTTTTTCGGCTACCCAGGCAGTTTCTGGGAAAAGTGTAGGTGGGGGGAGCGGGTGTTCTGGACACAAAGCGGTGTTTTATTTCTGCTGCCGTACCATGGGATGGCCAGGCCTGGGGGGGAAGGTTTGGGTTTGAACCTTCAAGCCCCCTCAGAAGCAGCCTTGGAGAAGCCACTCTCCTTACCAAAACCCCCTTTCTGCACAAGAACCTTCCAGGGCTACCAGCCAACATCTGTATCGCCCTTAAGCACAGCAGGTGTGTGATCCTTTTATTGAGGGGCTAACGGACACAGTAAATGCCTTCACTACGTCTGGGTAAGAGCGTTTTTCCCTGCCACTCTACATCACAGGTATCACTACTTACTCGTAGTAAAACTGCGGATGCTGGTGAGCTGGAGAAGCACGGGGCTTGGCTGAGGGAGCTCCATGGAGTCGGTTTTGGGTATTTTGGGGGGGTCAAGCATCTCACATGGAGTATTACAGAACAAATGCCACTCTCTGTGGCACTGTTTGAGCAAGTGAGACTCAAGCCGAGAGCAGGAGGCTCCTTTGCAGGCCCTCGTGCGCATGGCTGGGTACCGCTCCAGCCCTCTGGACTGTGGTCAACACCAGGAATCGTGTCACTGCAGCCCCACGTGCCAGACAAATGACAATGAGGGAAAGAAACTGATGAGAAGAGCAACACACTGATCTCTTTTCTTTCTCTTTTCTTTTCTCTTTTCTTTTCTTTTCTTTTCTTTTCTTTTCTTTTCTTTTCTTTTCTTTTCTTTTCTCTTTTCTTTTCTTTTCTTTTCTTTTCTTTTCTTTTCTTTTCTTTTCTTTTCTTTTCTTTTCTTTTCTTTTCTTTTCTTTTCTTTTCTTTTCTTTTCTTTTCTTTTCTTTTCTTTTCTTTTCTTTTCTTTTCTTTTCTTTTCCTTTTCTCAAAAATTAAATTGCCTTTTTGTCCAGATTGCTGTAGGGTAAAGTATCAGCAAGATCTCCACCAGCTCATGTGTATGTGACAGACATGGGCGCTACGGGCCAAAGCGATGCCTCCCAGACTGCACCAGCACCAAGAGCATCGCCCCAGGGAGGGATTTTCGCTGCTGTGCATGGAACGCGGGACAGCACGTAGTTACATTTATTTTCCATGGGAAAAATTAACCCCATGGAAACAGGCAGGTTTAACAGAGCGGGTTTAATGGCTCTCCATTCCTGTTTCATTGAATCTGTTTTAAGAAACGAAGAACTAAGCAACCCAGCAGACCTGACTGAAGATTGTCAGCATTACACGTGAACATTTCTGGAATAGGTCCTTCTCTCTGTCTTTCCTACCAAGTTCTCCGTTAGCATGTACTGGAAGTAATATATTATGTTTGCATGCATTTCATCCAGATGGAAGTGCAACTGTGTCAGTAGGCAGGGTAGAGTGCCGAGACGATTTGGATAACTGAAATCTGCTTGAATCTGCTTGCCATAAGCAGATAAACAAGAATAAAAACACGGACAAATCTCAACGCTTATACAATCCTTACGTGAAGCACTATACCGCAGCTAGATTATTTTCTCAGGTTAACAAGCAAGTGAATTATAACACTGACTTAAATGCTTACTAACATGTATGATCTCCAAGGCTTAGAGCACCACCTCACACCGCAACTGTAAATAAAAAGGAATCTGATGCAGGGGCAAGGTGGCTGTGGTGGTCCCTGACCCGGCAGCCACCAGCACTGTCCCCATGCTGTGCAGCCGTCCGCCTCTGTCTGGGCAAGCTGAGCTCAGAGCTTGGTGCCCACTGGGGACCAGGAGCATCCTCAGGCAGGGCAGTGGGCAAACAGAGGCTGGTGGTGCCTTCCTGCGAGCACGGCACATGGAAGACAAAACCACGGGTTATCTGAAACCTTGACATTTAATCCGAGCCCCAAAATAACGGTTTTATTTTGCCATTACATAAGCTTCTTTGAAACTCAAACGAAACACAGCTTTTTTTTCTTTTTTTTTTTTTTTTTTGAAACAGCATCTGTGTCTTTGCTCGGGATTAGAGATGTAATTGTGCATGATGACACAGGCTTCTTAGGCACATCACCCTCGCCCGCACACAAAAGTGCAGTTGCCAAGGATGAATGCTGGCTGGAAACTGCGAGGTAGTCAGAGGAATGTCTCTCATTTCTCCTGCTTCAATGAGGGAATTTACTTCAGCTTGACAAGGAAAGTTTTGAAGCAAATCAATACGAGATGAAGTGCATAATGGATGGAAATTACGTTTTAATAAAAACCATTGGCAAGTTTGCAACTTAAACCGCAGTATATTTTCCTTGCCTGCCTCACTCGTTGCCTCTCCACCACTCTGCATCTATTCTTCACCGTCCTGGTTCCTGCCTCCTGCGCAAACATATTCAAACCAAAACATTTGGGCTGACAAAACCGAGCTAAACTCGGTACGCTTTTCTTTTTACCCAAGCTCATACAGCACGTTTGTTCTGCGTGCGACTGCTTCATTAAGAACGAGGTATGCCACGGATCAGAAAGTAATTAAACAGCCAGACACTCCCCCCCTAAATTCTGATAAAACATCTCAGCCATTAACCCTTTCGCTCTGCCACGCGTTGCAAAACCACCGGGCTCTCTCCGCCGAGGGGCACGATGCTGTGTAAACCAAGCCCATTGCTGCTGCCCCACGCGCGGGCAACAGGCAGCAGAGCAAGCCGGGGTGCTGCGGGCAGGAGGCAGGACCAGCTCTCCTTGGGGCTGCGGTGGGATCAACTCTCCCTCCCAACAGCCTCACAAATTTGGTGGCTCCCCTGCCATCTGAAGCTGATTTTGCCGACAAAGCCCCAGCCGTTCCTGCAAAGTTGTGGCAAATATTGTTCAATATGTATTTTTTCAGGCGTTTTCAGCTGCCCGCAGACCCTTGCCAGCATTGCATGAAGAGCTTGATAGGGAAGAGGGAGAGGAGGAAGGGTTTATGGAAAAAAAAATAGGAAAAAAAGAAAGGTTTTGCAGTCACAGTGAGAACTCAAAACTCCACCCCGGCTCACAGGCAGTGCTGCTTGTTGCACGCAGTCCCGCGTATAAAGTGCTTTTGTTTCATTTTTAATACACAAAGCCTGCTTGTCCTCTCCTGCCGCTCCTCCCCTTTGCCACCCACTTGTATCCGATCCCAATGGCACCCCTGCCAAGAGAATTAGGGAGCGCTCCCTGCTAAATGGCAGCCTTTGTGTGACCGCAAGACGGCTGGTACTATCTCACAGAAACAAAAGCAGAAGCCATTTGCCTAATTCTTACTAATCTCAGTTGCCTACGCCACGCAGCATTAAAAAAAAAAAAAAAAAAAAAGGAAAGAAAAAAAGGCTTTAAACACGTTCACTTGCAGTATATAAAAGTGCATCAAGAAGCGATCCTGACACTCGCCTGAATTACCCGTTCACAACAAAGTAGCTACAGTTTTACAGTCAACTACACACTTTATTAAACAAACAGAAAAGAAACAGGAAATTTCCCCTTGCCTGGAAAATGTTGCCTCCACATTCTTCTTCTTATTAAAAACCACACATGGCAGTGGAGGAGGAGGGAGGGAGGAGGAGGGGGGAACCCACACACGATAAAATACTACCACTTTTCAGTGCGTTGCCTCTCCTTTCGTCTACGAGGGGGTATCTTCAAACAAGCAATCCCGCGGCCCACAGCTGCAACATCTCAAGACAAATGTCTCTTTGAACACGGAGGGAAAAGAAAAGGCTTTTGTCCTGAGCCACAGAAGAATAGTCTGAAATTGCGAGAGGAGTTACAGTCACCTCTGCGCGGCTCCCAACTCTTCAGAGCACTCCCTCCAGACTTTGCCGAAGCTTTTAACTAATCGTAGTTCTTTCCCAGCCCTTGAATAAAATCATGTGAGTGCCAGCCAAAAAATCTTATGCTATGCACACTAAAGGGTTTGTATATGTCACAGTTGCTTTTTCCCCCTTCCACTCCCCTCCTCCTATTGACTTGCACATACGGCGTTTTTTTCGAGTCGTCTCAAATGGATTTAATCTGTGCCACGCTGCGTTTTATGTTTGTTTGGGTTTTTTGTGTGTGTGTTGTTTTTTTTTAAACTTAAAAATGAAACATGCCTTTCCATGCCGAGTATATTGAACGAGGCTCCAGAAACAGGCTGATAGCCTTTAGCAGCAGTGGTAGCACCACAAAAACACAAAGTACTGGGGGAAAGCAAGGCTGCATTGATCTCATCGAGCACCCAGAAACGAAGGGCCAAATTCTTTCCTGATGTGTAAATCAATGGGTCTTTAGCGTTGGAAATGACACTCGCTTGCTGGAAGGATTCATATCTTCTTGGAGATGCCCATCTCCTGGTCCTGCCCAGTTCATCTCAGATAGGTAAAAGCAGCCTCGTATCATCATCATCCCAATCCCAAACTCCTGCAGAGTGCAGGGAAGTGTTGCTGTGGGACACGGTGAAGGAGGGCAGGTCGCACCTGTGCAATGCCCTGTCCCCAGAGCATGCAGTGGCTCACAGCTTGGAGCAGTTGTTTTTTCTCCTTCCAGCTGCCATCGTCATGGCCAGCAGCAGCAACAGCCAGAGACAATCCTCATCCAAGAAATCAGGAAAAAAATTTGCATCTCACTCCCAATTTAATACTGTTAGTGCTGCATCTCACTATTTGTTATTCCTTGGCTAAAGAGCGGTGAAAGTTAGTTAACAGAGGCATCTAGGTGGCCCTTCTGCAAAATATCTTGGATCCCTCAAACTGATTTTCAGCCATGGAAGCCAAAACCGAACCAGAGCACCGCTGGTGCACCGGCGGTACAGGCTACTGTGCTTTACCTGGGACAAATGCGGTACGTGGGGAAATGTGTCAGCAACAAGGTTAGCCCGCACAGACCTGTTGTTTTCCAGCACTGTTTCATCACCATCGTGCTGGTTCAAACAGCATCAGCCCTCCCCTCCTCAGGCCGTGGGGATCTGAACCACCCAGAGCCAGGCCAAGGGAAACACCCGGGCGAAATCGGCAGCAATTCATCGGCACGTGCAGTCCTCTACCAGGCAAGGGTCCTGCTGACCCTGTCGGATGCTTCTGGATGCCCAGGAGAGTCCTGGAATCAGAGGATGAGGTCAAGAATAAAGGAGGACAAAGGTTTATTACCCGAAGCTGGTACTGACTTGTAACATAAACATCAAAAGACCTGTCAGCCTCCGTAAAATCCAGTCTCCGAGTACAAGACAAGGGGATTTAGGCACATCTTTCTTTTGAACTTACATTGCCATTGCTTGAGCGCTTCAAATCTTCCACAGATTTACTGTCCCAGCCATCACTCCCGCTTTACAAGCCGGAAAGCCGGGGTCCCGCAGTGCCTTTCCGAGGTGGCTCAGGGGTCCCCATGCTTCGGTGGCCCTGGGCCACCCTCTCTGCGGGCTGTAACCCAGCGCTGATCCTGCTTCAGAGGTGCACGGAGGGGAAGCCTCTGGGAAGCCGCCTCTGTGGGTCACAGGTAGCACACGGTATGGTGGTTTCAAACTTCAGCAGTATCACTTGCAAGCAGAAAGGCGTAAGCAAGTTGCAGAGGTGCCATAGGACAAGTACTGAAGGAAGGTTTCTGTGAGGACAGGGATGTTTTTGGAAAGCACTCCAGATGCTGCAGGACCGAGAGGATCACCCTCCTCTACCACAGTGTACTCACAAGTGATGCTCTTTCTTTCACTTTTAACTTTTCCTGTTAATAAATGCTTCTCATAATAAATGCATATGAAAAAATGAAATAAGACACAGTCTTGGTCTCACAGTCAGGGGATAACAGATATGTACCGTTCTTTCTAATTGTAAATACTCTGGAGGCACGTGGTGCTGTACAGACAGAAGCCACACAAATACACAGGCAGTTTAGAAAGTGACATCAAATCTTTTTTATAAATAATCACGGTGCGATTTTTTTAAAGCAAAGCATCTTTGAGACTGCCAGGATCCTACCGGGAAAAGACTGCAAAATCTTCTCATTCGGAGGAGAGTTCGGTGTTTGACCTGATGTCCGTAATGCAGCTGGAGCTGACGGGCTCCCTGCTCGCAGCCAGGGTTGCTGCAGGGAAGGGGGATGATGGCAAAGCGGAGGTGACTTCCAGCCTGCTGGAAAAACCCACAGGTTCATGGCAGTCCCCTCCGGCGAGGGAAATGGCGCTTCAGAGAAACTCCCGAGCTCCAGAAAGATGGCCAAAGAGGCAGCAAGGCCCATCCTCCCCCTTGAGGGGCAGGGTCCCTGCCAGAAAGGAAAAAACTCATACCTGCCGTCAGGAAGAGCCTGTGCAAACTTCTGACCTCTCCAGCACATTTCCTCCTGTCAGCACATAACAGCTGGCTTTTTGCCAGTTCCCTTTTCAGATCACTTTTCAGGGCTTCCTTTAAGAATGTATTTTTAAAAATCCATAGGAAATTCCCATATAAAATGATATCCTTATTAGCTGATACAAACACCATGATTACAGTCCCCAGCTGAACTACAGAAGCAGACAGCAACCACAAAGAAATGCTCAGTAAAACTACAGGGAGTATATATATGTGGTATTTTCATCCTCTTATTTGAATTTCTGTAGATACACATACCAGAAACAGGTGCACCTCTTCACCTCCTTTTGCATACCCTATTAAAGCCAAG
The DNA here is from genome assembly GCA_013389905.1 of Sula dactylatra. NCBI lineage: Eukaryota > Metazoa > Chordata > Aves > Suliformes > Sulidae > Sula > Sula dactylatra. The sequence continues at coordinate 61,478 of WEKW01000891.1, forward strand.
AGATACGTGTAACCCACTGCCGATGCCACGGGGATGCCGTCTCGGGACAGGAAAGCAAAGCACAAGGTGTGCAAAACTCTGGAGCACTCTTCGAAGTAATCTCTGGACTGAACTAAATCTCATCCAGGAGCACTCTAGATACAGCTGCAAGTATATAAACTGGTGTAATACAATAAAAAAGTATTATAATAGTAAAATGTAGCCTCTGCTGTATACCTTCCATAGCAAATTGTCTGTGTTTTGGTGATTCCCAGACTGCCAGGTAGGTAAATCTGTGTCTATGAACATCAACCTGTGACTTTCCACCCCAGCTCATACTTGGGTTAACAGGAGCGGCTTCAAGAGGAGCTAAGCAAGGTGAAACTCCTCATGGCCACGCAAGGCGATGGGAGACAGGGGGTGCCCAAGGGATGCGCTGGCCCCAAGGGCCGGCCAGGGATCCCGAGAAGCAGGAGTGCAGAGCAGGGAATGGACGGACAGGATGGCGATCCTGCGGAGGCAGTGGGAGCTGCCAGGGCATGTGAGAGACGGCAGAGCAGATGGGAGAGGCCATATGGGGTGGTGAGGGATGCTACCAAGAAAGCTAAGAGAAGCCACCTGGAAGAAAAAACGCTTGCTCAGAGCAGCTCAGTTTCTTGTATTCTTTTTTTTTTTTTTTTTTTTATTAAGAGAGGATTGGGGAAAAAGGGAAAAAACCCAGTTAGGGTTTGTGTCGTGGTGATGTTGTCCTTGCTCATTGCAGGAGGGTTGGACTAGATGACCTTTAAAGGTCTCTTCCAACCCAACTGATTCTATGATTCAGACACCATACGGTCTCTCAAACCCTCCCACTGCCCAGGGCTGAGCTTTGCAGCTCCTATTTAAAACAGTATGGAGAAGGTAGCAAAAATCCCAATAAATGCCCCTCAAATGTGCTCCATTACCAAGCCCAGTGCTGAAAACTGACAACTGACAGCCATATGGTTTAGACTGGAAATTTCCCTCGAATGGAAAAAAAAAAAAAAGCTAATCCATCAAAGCACGCTCTTGGATTCAGCTTTTGGGAAGCGAGAGGTGTTCAGTGACACTAGGCCTGTGTGCCACCGGCACCTTTTAAACTTGTGTTTGCACACTGATAATGAGTGATTCTGAGTGGAAAACAAAGAAAACACCACGTTGCGAGATACTTGCAGGAATTAAAACATGCTGGCGTCAACCACTGACATTAGTCCTTCCCATGATGCTGGACAGAAAGTGCTCTCGATCTTTTAAGCAAGATATTCATAAGGCTTTCTATACGCTGCTCTGTTTTGCTGTTGGCGTTTCTGAGATCTGCTGGAGGTTTTCTGTAGATCCCAGGGGAGGGTCAAGATGGCATCGGAGAAGTTTCTGTGCTGGGGAGGAGGGCGGTTGCTGTTCACTGTTGGTTTACAACGCTCCCCATGCAGTGATGCTCCTACTGCACAGATGAGCAAGCTAGTGAGACAGGACCGATTTGCCAGGGTGGGAGCCTGGGCAGCCTTCGGGAAGATAAAACCTTCTCTCCACACCCACCTGCAGCTGCTGTCATCTCAAGTCATTCATTTGCAGCAAGAAGGGAGAACAACCCACCGAGGATCCAGCCCAGGCTTTACCTAATGCTCTTTCCACGAGGACAATGTGGGAGCGTTCAGTGAGAGCCCAGCTGGACTTTAAGAGCCTCCCCAAAGCAACCTTTGGCCAAGTGCAAATTGCCAAAAAGGGCTGGCAGCTGCCTTGGCTCCTCCTGTAGACGCTGCAGATGGGCTGTGGGCTGCAGCGGGAGCTGTGACCACCCAGCAAGCACTCGAAGCCCTGGCCTGGGGTGAGGTACGGTATCAATCCTTTAAGTCCACCTGGACATCTCCAGCGTCTTTGTCGAAAGTGATAAGTGGTGCAAAACTTTCAAGACATGGGGAGCGAGTGATGCCTCAGTGATGCACACCAGCAGAAAGGGAAGTACGAGGGTTGTCCCTGAGCCCTGTGAGACACACTGTGCGTGCTCCCAGGGGCTCTTCCACAGCTTGAGTGATGCTTGCTAGCTACTAAAGGAAAAAAGATGGTGAGCTCACTCCCAAACCCACAGGTCTTGCCCAGGCCTCATCCCTTGTAAGACCTATTATAATAGCTCCTGGGTATTTGCCAAGCGCGTAAGCCCTGCTGGAACTGTGGGTTCAGCGACCCTGTTGCAAGGTCATCCCTTCTGGAGACCGAAAACAGCCACTCCTCAACCTAGGAACGTGAAATGTTTCTGCCAAGGGTGCTGGACCTCTGAGAACTTTCTCCCTTCATATCGCTGCTCTGTCTGCATCCCTGCTCTCAGATCCCCACCTCTCTTCCACAACGAAGATCAAATGAAGGAAACCTCACTGTGGAGAGGAAGCCCAACCACTGCCAGGGTTCCAGCTCTTCTGCAGCACGTTCACAGCCCGTACAGGGCTCCTGCTTTTGTCATGCCAGTTTCTTGCTTCACTTTTTTTCCGTTTCTTTCCCCATCTCAGTTTGTACCCAGAGCCCCCTGTGCTCTCCCATCACTCTTTGAGGAATGTGAAACCAATTCAGCTTAGTGCAGAAAGGATGGCAAAGTGGAAATATATGAGTGAGGAAATAACCCTGGGAGGTCCTGGGAGGTGCTGAATGCCTGCAAATCCCACTCATTTCCCTAAGATAAACACCCTCACTTCCTCGCAGCACTGGATCATAACTAAGTGAGAAAAAAACCCCTAAATACTAACATTCAAAAGCACTTAACTACAACCTACTTGCTATTAAAGTTGATTTACTTTTATAACTAATGCTTTATAAGTAGACCGTAGGATTTTATCACAGTTACACTGAAAAAAGAAGGGCACGTGTTGAATTCTTGTTGACATTTAAAACAGCCCAGAACCATAAAAACACAGCAAACAAAACTTTGGGCTTGGCAGCAACCACCAAAACCCACTTGCTCCCCACGGGTTAGCAAAGGAAATCTGCACTCCACTACTCCTGCGGCTCCGAGCGTGGTCCCAGCCCGGGTGGGAGCTTGCCCAAAGGCAGGGTGCCCTTCCCTGAGCCCCCCAGCTCCTGGCCCTTCTGCTCTCACCCAAGGAAGTCACTGAGGCCACCAGGAAACCCACCGTGGTGGAGGACAACCCTTAAGTGGGAACTTCAGCTCAGCACGTATTTCAGCGCGTGCTGTCCTGAACAGAAACACTTTCTTGGATCGGGCTGATATCCCCTCAAGGCGCATTATCAAATATTTGCCAGGCGAGAAGGCGCGCTGTCATGGGAGATAAAGAAGATGATTGCACCACACAGCACAGGAAAGATATACATGAGAAATTATTTTATCCTTCAGAGGAACGGTTTACAGAGGGAGGCTGTGCGCCTTGTGGGTCTTCCCAGCTACGGAGGGTAAGCGTGCCCTGGACACCCCAGCCCAGCAGCTCTGCCTGCAGCCCAGCAGCTCTGTGTGGGCACAGCCCTGCGGGCAACGGCAGAGCTGGGGGAACAACCAGCTCACTCTAACCTTCCCCTTGCCTTACACTTTCTCAATCTTACAGAACCCCAATATTTTCTGGGGTTTTTTTACTACATATTGGAAAAGACTGGTTCTACCTTGGGCAGGATTCACTGGTCATGACTGCATTAAGAGTACAGAGTTCTATAGGTAATGTCCTAGGAAGAATACGGCAAAGAAACTCACTCCTGCTTTGACCCATGTTCCTTAACTAAGATATTTTATTATTTTTAATACTGTTGTTTCCCCAGATACATCAGTAAAATGAAGAAGGATCCCACACTGTGCCTGCAGACACCTTCCCAGAGAAGCATGCTTTGCCAAAGAGGTCAACAGGAATGGGGTGACACGGGGCCCAGCAGCATCTCCCACCCTGATGTCTTCTTCTGAGTCACCTGCAAGGCTGCTCAGTCAGCTGGGAAAAAATCCAAGCCATAACCCCCCCCAAGAACCCTCAATCTCTTTATCCAACTTCTCTGAAAAAAGATTTTAGAGATGCCACACAATAGAGTCCTTTTTAGTTATTTGTGCCCTCAAGGCATGCATCAATACAGCTGAGAAAGCGGGATTGAGGGAATTTTAAATTGATGTGTTGGATGATATAGAAGGCTATCAAAAAAAACAAACAAAAAAAGGCAGTCCAAAAAGAAAAAAGGAAAAACTCAACACAAAACTGGATTGTAAGCTGAAGATTTCATGAGGTCAGAGTGAAAGTAATAAACCTCTCACTGGAAATGTTATTAATCATAGCAACTTATCTCCTGTAACACAGAAAGTACGCTGATTAATAACAACATACCGATTAGTAACAAACTCCCAAATCTTAGACTATTATAATTTAATCACATTTTTTTTAGACTGAGGGAAAACATGGTGGTCTGGGCAGAGAACTCTGTATTTTAAACTCACCCTATTTAAACCTTCTGACTTTGCACCTTTGTAGAGCCTTACCAGCTGCTCACTAATAATTGCTGTATGCTGAGAGCATCTTGAAGTTGCAAAAGGGCACTCTAAGCAGCTCAGAAAGAAATAAGAGTGTGTCCATACACTTATGAAGACTTCTCAGGTGCACAAAAGAACACTCTTTCGAGATTGCATGTAGAAATTTTGACTCCATGCATACAGATGTCAGGTTTCTACCAGTAAACTTCAACCCAGAAAAAAAGTGTTCTGTAATTCATGGGTATTAAATCTTTCTTAAAATGTCCAAATCAAATTAAACCAAATTAGCTATTTTTTGTGACTTGCTTTTAAATTCAGTTCTTTCAAAAATCTGTTAAGCCTTCTGAAAATTAAATGAATTGTATTTTTAATGTAATGTGCAGTTGTGGAGATCTGAAGAAAAGCATGTGGTCCCAAAAGCAAGTGTGTTTTTCTAACTATCCAAGTTGGTCTAATAAAAGATATTATCTCTCCCTGTAAACTTTGCCTAGCTTCAGTTTTCCTGGCTGGATAAAGATAGCAGAAAAACTTTAATGATTAACTTTCACGTTCACCATTTTCCCCTTTTATCAGGCTTTTCCTGGCTGCTAGCATTCCTGCCTTGCTGCAAAACATGGGCTGGAGGTCTGGGGGCTGCAGGCACCCACCCACCTATGGGCAGCGCCGGGGACCTCAGCCCCAGCCTCCACACATCTCCTCCCAATACATCACCACCTCGACAGCTGCTGGACCTAAACATGGCTGGAACAACCCAAAACTCATCCAAAAAGATCTTAAATAATGTTTGAGACGTAATTTCTATTGCTACAGTGGAAGGAATAGAATCACAGAATCATTAAGGTTGGAAAAAACCTCTAGGATCACCAAGCCCAACCGCCAACCCAACACCCCCAGGCCTCCTAAACCATGTCCCCAAGTGCCATGCCTACACATTTTTTGAACCCCTCCAGGGATGGTGACTCCACCATCTCTCTGAGCAGCCTGTTCCAGTGCCTGACCACTCTTCAGTAAAGACATTTTAAGGAAGCTCCAAGTAAGGAGTGGGGCAGAAGCTGCAGTGCCTCTGGCCACCACGCCCCGCTTTCCTGGTCCTCTCAAGGCTTTTCTACACTGAAACAAACCCCTCCAGAGCTCTCCAGCCAGGCTGTTCCTGGATGAGCAACACACACCAGGAATGGGCGAGAACACACCTAACATTTTTTCTCATCCCTGACCCTAAAAATGTTCTCCTTTGATCAGTGATAATCCACGGCCACACATTTCACATCTTAAATTAAGACAGCGGATCAAGCAACGTCTACTAAACACCATCACTAACTTCTGTACCAAAAGTATCTATTCGCCCTGAGACATCACGTCTGCCAGCACAAGAGACGACTGCCCCGTTGAGGGTTTCCGCGTGGGCTTTTCCTGCATGCCCAGGGTGGGCTCAAGTCAAGGCTACGTTAAACTCTCATCGTTTTGCAAATCATACTCTTGTAGCCACTTTATCCCCACCTCTCCACACTAGCCAGAGGGCACTCAGCCCAGTCAGCCATACAAAAGCATCTTCTGGTTTATGGAAACCATGTTCAGTGTCCAAATATTGCCCAGTTCCTTGAATAATAGAGCTTACAACCTCCCTAATTTATCATCAGTGTTTAAAATAGTATCAAAAACCCTCACAAGTAATGATATGAAAAAAATTATCTTAAAACAGAGCTATTTTAGCTATGATAATCTAGAAAAATCTTTGCTAATCTGCTACATCTTTGAGCAAAAGAAATGCATGCTTCCTGGGTTTCGTAATAAAACAAAAATGAACGTTGGCAGAGCAAGCAAAATCATCTACAAATACAAATCAACCTATTCTCCTTGTAAGCCAGAGTAGCCCAAGGGATAACGGCACAATCATGCTTCTGATGTATTTATACAGCACATTTCATCTTCATTAATCTAGATAACACACTAGCAGATTCCTGTTTTTTGATTCCAAGAACGACAAGCTATTCCTGTGCTACGGCAGTTCAACACCCATCTCTCCCTGAACCACGCGGGGCCCCACAGAGGTCTCCAACCACCACCCTGGAGCACCATGGGTGCCTCCTTCCCACCCTCCCACCACCTTCGGATGGGGCTGTGGCGCTGCAGCCCTGGCTTGCCCAGGGCTTGTTCCAGCTCCAGGCTGCATCCCAGCAGCCCCAGAAGTTCACCACACGCATTTGGTGACAGCGTGGGGCACGAAGGACCTCATCCAAGCGTGGGGGAGCCCTGTCCTTGCCTCCCCCGGCTCTGACGCATGGCTTTTCTCATGGGGGCAACCTCAGCAGTGCAACAAGAGCTAAAGGAGAGAGATCAGGATGCTGGAACAAAGCACTCCTGCAAGGATCTGTATTTTCTCTCTGTTTTTTGTGAGCTGACATTTTGGTCAATAATCTTCATATTTAAGGTGTCTTATTTTCTTGTACATGCTCAGGATAGCTGCACCGCAACTCCTGCGGCTGCTGGGATGCATCTCCTACAGACACCCTCAGTGCATTACGTGACGAATAAAATCCAAAGCTGTAGAGGAAGTGACTGTTCTTGAAACCCCGTTAAATGATAATGGGCTGAAAACGTCTTCATTTTTATGTCTCTTCACTATCACAGAGAAGAAAGTCAGTGCTGATGTAGGTAAGCACAGGCTATGGATTTATCTAATAATGTATACTGAAGATAGTGAAAAATATTACGAAGTGCCTACAGTTATAAAACTGTAAATCACACTGAACGATACCACTGCAGTAGGCTGTTTTCCTCTGGTTTTTATATTTTATCGGTTCAATAAAACCCATCCCCTATCAACCTAAAAGCTGTAGTTATATACCCTATGGTTATTCCCAATTAATTGATTTTTTTTTAATTCTAAAATTGTGCCACAAACCCACAGGAAGAGCGAGGTATGGCAAAATGAACTAATCAGATCTCATTTCTTTCTTGGGAAGGAGGTAAGGGAGGGGGGAGAAAGGGAGAGTCCTGCACTGAGGTTTCAGAAGGCTGACGAAGTTCCCTGCCTTGCAATAGAAAGCACTTGGCAAAGATGGATGCTGATGCATCACACCCTTGCCTACAAATTTGTACACTTGATTACATCATACAGATTACAAAACACATCAAATGAACTGAGTGGGCTGAGAAAACCCCCTGGGATCATAAAAAAGAAGGGTCCTGCTGCAACAATGATTTAATGTAGTGCCTGTGCCCTAGGGGATCCCCAAGCCCCTCGCACGTTAGCTGCCACTGACATGAAACCACCCCGCTGGCTGTAATCAAGAGGCACAGACTATGTGGCGAAGAGGTGAAGTAAGACACGGTACTCATCAAGAAACCCAGCTAAAGGAGCATTTTACAATCTCACACACAAATATGTCTGTGTTTTCATGGTTCATTCCACAAATACCCAAGAGGTAAACTGTACAATATTCAGTGTAATTTATTCCTCTAATTAATACCTTTGACAGTACAAGGAAAAACCCAATACTGTAAAAAAATCTGTAACACATGGCCAGCTGACTTTCTTAAGAGTACTTAAGAATATGGAGGTGGTTCTTAATTACCCCCAAACTCCTTTCCATTTAGTGGCAGTACTTTCAGCAAGAGTTTTCCCACGCCTCTCCCTGGTTCTCAGCCCGACAAATGGGTCACCTTCCTTGATCTGTTGTCCTCTCTCTGCAAGCAGCCCAATTCTGTGCCCATTTGTTTCCCTGATACCCTCTTCCATCAGAAAGAAAAAGGTGATTCTTCTGCAGAAACTTGTTAGAAGTTGCTCTCAACAGAGGTATCACCTAAAACGAGATAAACAGTCACAGGGTCTGGAGATGATTTTGTGAACGTTCTAAAACAAGCTGTTTTGTTGCTCCTTGGAAGAAGCAGACCTTGAGAGAGGTGCATTGAGGCAGATCCCTCTCAATGCCTTATTCAAGGTCTAGCCAACTGACACTGATGGGTTTTGAAGTGATTTTTTTTTTGCTTTGTATGTAAGGCAAGGGTCACAATTCTTGAATGATTCCTCTTCAAGCTCTCATCGAATGAGCGTGACGGATCTTCTGTACCAAACACAGCCATGCTGCTGTGCTCTCCAGCAGCCCCACAGGAAGCATTGGAGAGGATGTTGGACAGACACCCACGGCAGAAACACCTCTCACCCTCTTCTGCCTCCTTACTTCAGACCGAGCTGGTGAACCAGGCTTGCTGCCAGCATTAGGTACAGAGCACACACCAGAACTCCTCCCCAGCATGTGCCTGGATTCAAGCATTCAGCTGACTTGAGACTGCTTTGCTGTTTCTCCCCCTGTCAAGCACATAAACAAAAAATCAGTTGCTACTTCCTTGTGATTCACATGAGGAGTGCCTGGAGTCAATGGGTTCAGTGTGGGGATCATTCAAACCAGCTGTGGCCAGTGTAAAGAATCCATTCTTCATTCCTGTGACCAGGCTTGCTAGAAAGTAGGGAGCAAATGTTCCACACAAAATAGTTTTGGTCTGAGCACAAGAGAAGCTATTGGCAACAACAACGTTGAAAGAAAGAGTGTCTTAGCATCAGGCTCAGATGCCTTGCAAATGTATTTTGTATCCTCTACCGCAAACTGTATTTCCCTCTGCCTGTAACAGGCTACATGCTTTAACTGGCTCTGGCAGATTGCTGAGTGTCTTTATTTTGGCTAGTGGAGAGCTCCCTTCCATATGGGACCTATCTAGGATGGAAAGCAGATCTACTGGGATGGAGAGCCCAACCCCAGCTAAGCATTGGGCCACCACAACCCTACACAGTGAAGCCAAGTCATGCAGGAGATCTGGGCAACGGGTGCAAATCGGGCAGCCCCTTGGCCACTCATCTCTCCCTGGAGCCACGCGGCCCGGCAGGGGTGCAGGTGTATTCCCCAGTGCTGGCCATACAGTGCAGTACCTACATGATGCATGCATCTGCTGGGTGTGCTCTCCTGCCCTAGCTTCCCAGTCCACCCTGGACTGATGGTGTGGAGCAGACCCTGGGCAAATCCTCCTCCGTGTTGCATGCACCCATCACCGTCCCTTCATGCACCCAGTTTTACTGCAAGGATGCTCTGAAAGTATTGCAACAAATGCTGCTTTTCTCAAAGAGCTGTAAACTGCCACAGTGACCAGGTGTGAACGGCTAGGGCTTTGTGGTTTATTTTTCACCTACAATGAATTAGAAAAGCAGAAGGTGCTGCTGTTGGCAGGGTCACAAAGGTAGAGCAGCAGACACGAAGAGTTCCCTCTGGGTGAGCGACCAGGCCTGATCTGAGCATTTCGTCTGGGTTGACTGGCAAGAGCAATTAATCCTGACGCAGTGCATATGTTCCGAATTTTGTGTACTTCAGAAACGAAACGAGAAAAAAAGTTATTGTGCTTCGCTGTGAAATATCAAAAGCACTGAACTGTGATGCATTACCATGGCATTGTCTGCAGGACTCTCGCCCAACTCAAGGCTGACAAGAGGAGCTGGCACACAGACGTTAAGAAGTGCACATATTCTTTCCTCGCACACCGGGGTACTTATGCACGTGCAATAATGCATGTGAATATGCCTCCGTTCTCTTCATACAGTTATCAGTGCAGCATGAAGTAAGGACAATGGCCGTTAACAAAAGATACAAGAGAGGATAACAACTAAGATAAAAAAGATTTGCATTTATAAATGTCACGATATAAAGGAAATGATAAACCCCTGCAAGCCAAGTTTCTAATTTGGTCTTAATCTCACTGGGCATAGCCGTGCCAGCACCGGCTGCCTCTCCAACTCCTTTCCATTAGTCAGGACAAGCCTTTTCCCAAATCACAACAGCTGGCTGGAGCAACCCTCCACCTCCTCTTTCTAGCTACAGCTTTCCCTTAGAGCATGATGACTTTCAAATCCTTTCAGGCTCAAAGCCCAGGAAACAGTAAAGCCCAGCACAAAGTGATATTTATTTCTTATAACTATTTTTTTCATATAAGAATCCAATAGAAGAATAACCTCAGCAATATTTGTCATAGCCAGAGGTGGATTTGAAGCTCTGATGAAGTGAATGGGCTGCACACTGCAGTGCTTGATGCAGCACGCCTGCTTCTTAAAAGCGTTAAAGGAAAAGCCTGCCCTAAGCCAAAGCTCCTGTCCTCCTTCAGCTGTAGTAAGGAGTGACTTAAAATCTTTGGGGGAGCTGGAAACTTTGGTATGGACAAAGAACTCAAATGAACAGTCACAATGGCTGCAGAGTGGTTTCCTTAATTAGAAAGTTGGCTGTGTTTGTGAGGAGGAGGAAACAATGCTACAGACAGCCAAGGCAAAGAGCAAGTAAAAACTGTAGCACATGCAGCTCTGGAGGAAATAGAAACTGGCTCTATCAGCCCCCCAGATCCTCCAAAACCACTTGTAATTATTAGGCTGAAAATCAAGCGTGGTCCTGCTGCTGAATCAGAGCAGTACAAGCTTGTGAATGTGACTTGGCCTTAATTAATACATTTTGACAAGGCTCAAAACACTCCCCAGGCAATTTAAGACACCATAAAAAATCAAAGAACTGACAGGTTTTGACCTCAAGATGTCAAATACAGAATTGTTGTCTAGTTTTGATGAGCTGTCACTCTATCTCCCAGACACCCCTACTGCAGCTAAGCATTTCACGACATGGGCTGCAACCACAAAACGTGGTCCACGAGACTACTGGCAAGTTCTCAGAGCATCTGTCAACCCAGCTTCAAGAGTGCCTGGGAATCCCTGTCGATGCAGTGGCAGTGGTGGTCTTCTCAGCCCTCTGCCCTGTTCTGGTGCTTGGCGATGGGCAATGAGAGAGTGCAGAGGCATCCAGCGCTGTGCGAACAACTGCAAGGAAGTCCAAGAAACCCACACCTCGCTGCTCACGTGCTGGCCAGATTTGCCTGGCTGTCCTTGTGGAGATCTGGTGTGCTCTTGTAAGAAAACTAGAGAGCTGTGCAGCAAATGGAAAACACTAACCAGGAAGTTTGTTTGCTTTTTAAAATAGCAGACCAGATCTCAACCTGAAAGCACAACAAACTCTCTAAGAAAAGACATTTCAGACCATGCACATCTCTTAAGCCAGCGCAGGGTACATCCTGACAGAGAGAGGAATAACTGTACAGAAGAGTGTAGAAAACCCCAGGTAGAGAAACTGCAGCTTTCCCGTGCTGGCCACATGCGGATCTGTCAATGCAACCAGCACCTGACACCTGCTATCAGAAAGAAGCTGATACCTGTCATGCTGAGACGATCGAGCATCCCGCTATGGAAATTCAAACAGTCGGTGCCAAAACAGCGCTCCTGGGGAAGAGGCAGCTGTGCCATGCATCTGGGGAGACCAGGAAGGCAAGACGAGAAAGCACTTCTTGGCTGCAGCAGAAAACCAACATACTGATGCCTCTCCCAAGCACAAGACTCGGGCCAAGGAGAAACATGGGTCATGGACCATTTCCAAAGGTGCACTTGAGATGCTCTTACTGTAATTGAACATGAAGCTGTGGTCTCCCAGGGCTGTGCACACTCCTCGCCGTGGCACGCTGCCACCTTGTGTGACTGAGCACGGGGTGTTTGTGTTTTTCTGCTTCAAACCAGCCGCCAGAACGAAATGAAACGCAGGCGTCTGACGTGAGGGGGGCTGTGCAGCACGGCTGAGGCGTGCGGACAGGTGACTGGAGAGCGATGGCAGCAGGAAAGCTGAGTTTTCAGAGCGTGGCTCCAAAACGAAAATCTCAGAGGACACACTTGCGATCCTCTTCCATGCAGGAGATAAAATAGAATCATCCCAAACTGGACAGGGAGAAGTGCAGCTCCTTGGAGGGTCTCCATTCCAAACACCTCTGCAGCAGGAATGTGGCCATCACCCCAGGAGACCTGCAAAATTACCTTACATCTGATACCCAAAAGCTCCGCGTGGCTAGATACAAAGCAGCAAAGCACAGGTTACACATTCTGCTTACAAGAAAATTAATCTTAAGTGACGTGGATTGAAATCTTGGATTCTGGGAATCAATTTTTTTCAAAAACAATTTTAACTTGCCATTTTGCCAAATTCTGAATGAAAATCATTGCTTAGACCCCCAAGGGCTCACAATCCACTTACCAAACACGGCACTGCTGTATTTGGATGGATTCGAGTCAGAGTATTTCTAACACCATGAAGGGTAGAAGCGAGAGCAAACAAACACAGCACGTAACTACGTCAACTTGAGAGGAGGAGAGTACAAAAAATTCGAAACATAAACATTTTGTGAATGTTAAAGGCAGTGTTGTTCCCAAGCATGGAATACTTTCCTAGAAACTGGCTACCTTTAGAGCACTGCCTGTCCTGCTGCAGTATTTTGGTTGGCTTACTGTTGCAGATTCCGGTATTTTCCCCTTTCTTCTGCTCTCTACCTTCTTCCTTCCTCTCCCACTTCTCCAGATGTGTCTGCTCCGAAGGAAAGCTGCTTCCGTTGACTCTGTTTCCAGCCTTGCCTACGCTCAGAGGTGCTGGCAGCCTGGCTGCTGCCTGGGCTGTCTGGCATTTCTTAGTACGTACTTCTTGTTCAGTACTGCGGTGCTTTGACTACGTGCCTTATGAACGGATTAAACAAACAAATAGGTAAGAGTCATATTAACTCAGCATGCCTAATAACTTCCCAGAGTGGGAGTAAAGGAAATTGGAGATTCCCCAGGAAACTGTCCCGGTATGCGGAGTATGGCCAGATTCTCCCCATTACAGGGGGCATCATGGAGAGGACTCATGTACTCTTGGCACCTGGTGCAGGCAATCCATGACAGAACCATAAAATCACCAAAAGCAAGACAGGGATTGCATTGCAAAGTCCAGCTGCTGCTGTGGAGCCTGAGGGCTCTGGGAGGATTGCGAGAGGCTCTTCGGAAGGAGTTAAAGCAGCACTCTTCCTTACTGGCATCTGACACCTCTAACTTCCTGGAGCAAAAGCAGCTCACTGTCCCCCTGGGAGAATGGTGGAGCATCTCCTTTGGCTCTCACTAAGTGCTCTGCAACTTCCCGTACCATAAACCAGTTACATAAAATGAATCTGCACTGTGCAAAACCTCGCGAGCACCAAGCCTTGTAGGAGCCAATGTTGTTTCTCCCAATCCTTCTGTGAGATCTGCTTTCCATATGTCTCTACCGATGTGCTTGCCTTCTTCACGACTGCGAAAGACCAGTCTCCCTCTCCGCTGATCCTACCCCCTTCCCTGCCTCAGCCCGCCTGCCGGCTGCACACGAATGCACATAGATGGGTACCAAATGGTCGGGTTCGCTTTTCTCAGCACCACTCTTCTCTCTAATGCCATCACTACTAGGGATGTAACACAGTGGCTACGTGTTGTCTCCAACCTCTGCCTGAGCAGTCCCACCGCCGTACCAGGGACAGAAGCCACAGTAGGATGGGACTTCCCTTTGCACTTCCCAGGTCAAAGCTCATCTACTACCAGGAAACAACTACCAAGAAAGAAAAATTCAGTTTCAGAACTAAGCACAAGTTACAAAAGTCATATTTACTACCAACTTCCCGAACTCCCTCTTTTCCATGTGCCACCTTAGAAGGACAAGTCAGTTGAATGGATCTGCTCTGGATTTCTCTTACACATCTCTCACAGCTGCACATCCTTTACGAGGTGCTTTTACTTAGCAAAGCACCTGGTTTTCACCCTGAGCACTACCTTCCCTCTGACAAATATCTCTGTTTACGGTCTGGAACTTTATAATATTGAGCTACAATCCAATTCATTATCACCACACACTCCTGTTGTGTTAATATTTCACAATTGCCACTTCCCTTTCCCCTCCTCAACTGCTAGCATGATTCACGTTGCCATTAGCTTTCACAAGTGACCTCCTTCAGTTTATTGTAGCCCATATTGTCACTAATCTTAAAAGTATCCCAAAATATAGATAGACAGATATGCCACTTCTGACGTCTTCTGCCACATCTAAGGATCTTCTTCAACCCCCTCTGTAAAACAGCCAGCTCTGCTTTTCCCATGGACCCTCTCCCTCCTTCTCCAGGGAAAAGCCACTGCTCCCTGGCCACTATTCATGCTTTTGTGGTGGAGCAACCAAGTAAGCTCCTTCTGTGCCTCCTGCTCTGCAGGTCTTGCAAACCCAGCTCTGCTCCACTGCTCTCACATCATGTCCCTCCTCCTGCTGCTGTAGCATGTCCCATCCCCTCACCTGGGATCCTTTCCTCTGGGGCAGTCGGGGGCTCAGCCTGTTCTGGGACCTCTGACGTCCCTCCCATGACTTTGCACCTGCTTCCAGCTAGAAGTCCTCTCCTGCTGCACTCTCAGAGATGCAAAAGCATCAGGTTTTCTTCCTTTCTGCTTTAATGACCTCCAACTCTGAAGCACTTTTCCTGTTTCAGGAGACCTGGATGCTCTTTCCAGCCACCTTGCAGCTCTCTGTACACTCTCAGATTTCCATGCCAATGCTCCAGACTTTGCATAGTTCAATCAAGTTTTTGCTCTTTGCACAGCTCCCACGTAGCTGTGCCTAGTGAGGCATGTATGGCAACCCCGCCACTTATAATGGTCAAAAAGCCAGAACAGTTTATCAATTATTTTTGTACAGCACCCTCTCTACAGCAGAGCACAGTGGGTCCCTATCTATGAATCGTTTTCACTTTCTGAGTTATTTTTTTTCTTGAGAGCATCGCAGTGAGCTAGTCGGACTGGCTTGTCTGTTCATTAATAGGAGCAGAGGCCAGCCTGACACATCGCAGGTTTAAGCTGAGTAGACCAAAAATGTGGTAAGTTGCCTAATCAGAACGAGAACATGAATATTATGATTTTACATAACACTGAAATATCAGAAATGAAGAAAATAGAAACATTCAACCATATGCACAACTAAACCACTTTTAAATGGCAAACGTCCAAACCAGAACAATACATCTTAACACACAGCCAGTACTGAACCTCGAAGTCAGGCTGACCATGCAGAAATAACCGAAAACTAAGTAGTCAACACCAGTGCCGATCGGTACTAGACTTAAAAGCAATTTGAGCTTTAATAATTCAAGAGAATTTAATTTGCTGGTAGTAAGAGGTGGAATTTTTTTTTTTCCAAAGCATGCCGTGGATAGATATCCTATCTCTGTAAGGTACACCCCGAGTTGTAGCAAGTGCCGGCATGGGGCCAAGCACACACGCGCACGCCTCGCTGTTCTCCAGATCAGGCCCACAAAGCACAGAAACTGAGATCAAGCAAGAAATCCTCTAACAGATTTAACATGCAACATTTGAAACCAAGCAATATTACTGATATTTATTTTACCCGTAAGCCCTCTATTAGAATTTTATTTCGGAAATTTTCAATTGCAAACTTACAAGTGTTCGGTGGAATTCCTTTTTATATCTTGCTTCAAACTGTTAATAACAGCTCCACTGCTAATGACCTAACTCCTGAATGTACAGAGGAAAAACAGCACTTCATGAAATATTGATACACACTCGGAAATTTGACAATTATCTCCAGAGCTCCTCGGTAAAATCTGAAAGCAAATAAATATCAAACACTTCCTGTACTCATTAAAATACTGAAAAACAGAGAAAGCAAGCTACTCATTATCCACTTGACAAATATAACCTATTATTTTTAATAATGCACAGGCATTCAATGTATGAAATTAACAGCTTCTCTTGCTTAAAGAAACCACTGGTTTTGTAGATCTAATTTTAAGAAATGCAATAAAAGTAAGTTACATAGAGCTGATTGCTTTCACAGGGGAGGGTAAAATCATTCTTCTATTGAAATCAATGGCAAAACTACCATTTTTTAGATGGAAGCACGACTTCACTCACTGCCCTATTTTGGAAGCTGCTTGTCCAGAAAGAAATTCCCCCCAAATTAGAAATATTATTTTTGTTGGCATTTCTCATGCAAGCTTGGGAAACAGGAAACTGGAGTAAAAAAGAGCTGGTGAGCCAGAGCGTGGGGCTGCTAGTCCCCACGATAGATCTCTGTATCTTGCTTATCATAGGCCGGCGAGATGATGCACAGGCTCGCCCTCGGCCAGAGCACGGCACGGGAGATGCCACACTGCTGCTCAGGAACACATGCTTTTAGGATGAATGGCAAGTACAGAACGCACCTTCCCTTACTGAATAAATACGAACTGTAAGGGGAAGACTTTCAGTGCAGACAATGACAGGTTGCTTGGCATTGCATCACAGTGCAATCATTGCTGTTATTACAGCAATTCTGCTTTTGGCCGTTTTAGGCCTGACTGCGGATGAAACAGAACCACAACCTCTGCAAACAAGAATGAAACGGAAAGTTAAGATTCTTAAGCCAAATGTTTCAGCTGTTAAGATAACAACTTCCACTCTTATGCAGGTCCACGCAACATGAGCAAGAATTCAAAGACAGGGAAAGCTTGAGATCAACAGAACTGGAACTGCTGGCCAGGTGGGATAACTAAAACTACATTTCGGCTTTCCCGATTACTTCAGTGTCCCAACAGGATAGTCTAGATGCTGATAAGCTCTCTGCTGTCCACACTGAATACTCTCTTTTGTCTTTCATAATACATACTAATCAAGATTCCTTTCACTGGCAAAGCAAAATATATGCACTTGCATGAACTACTGTACTTTTTGAATATTCATTTAAAACTTTATAATAAGGCATTCGGAGGAAGGCAGAGCCACAACGAATGACTGCATGTGACATCTCTGTTCCTGGGTTTTGTTCACTCTGTGGGTACCAGTGAGAGACTCCAGTAAGAGACTGGACCATGATAAGAAAAGGCTGATAATCTAGAGTCAGTAAAAGAGTGTGTAGGAGGCAGCTTGAAACCGCTCAGGGATTTGCAGTGTTAGAACAAGAGTCAGGAAATGTGTTAGGGTTAAGAAGACGAGCAAGGATCTTGCATCCCACCACCCTACGACTCCCGATGTGCCTCCCGGCATGGAGGTAACCCACCCAGAAATACCACCTTCAGATCTGGAAAATAAATTCAACAGGACTTCAGTTTTGATCTTCTTTTTCTGACTTTTTTTATTGAAAAGTATATCCTAAATTGTTACTTATCACGTGTTTGCTGTCTGAGCAAAGTCCCTTCTGCTTATTTATTTGCCAAGTCGGTACGACAACCTAGGAAATAATAAATCGCTTGATAACCAAAACGAGTCACTTCTGGCAAACAATGAAGAACCTGCAGAAGTACTGACCCAAATGGATAATGACTGATACACTGGTTATATTTTTGAGAGTTTTTCTCCCCATTTTCATGTGCATATGTATCTGCATCCATAAATAAAACATGAGAATGCCATCTTGGCTATTCCTATCAGTATTTACCAAGGATCTCCACCAGCTCCAACTATTCAGGTAAGCCCTGCTGGTTTCCTTCTTACAGTGACAACCTGCTTATCTCTTGGATTACAGAGCCTAAACCACCCTCCTCCCGAGGACTATGACGCTTTCAGAAACTGCAGTAAGAGTACTGTACCCTCACTCTTCTCCCAGCCTCTCCTTGGCTGCCTCTTCTTCCATGTGCAAGATGTGGCGAGAGGCCACTTTCCTTGGTCACCCTACGTTCGGTGGTTGTGATGCACCCCCAGGGCCTGGGGTGCTCCCGGGAGGGAATGCCGCAGGAGGGAAGGGATGGACCACGAGCCTCCATCACTGACCCTGCTGCTGGCAGCGAACACATCGGCTGTTCAAACGCAGAGCTTGCTGCTTGTGCACGTGGCAGTGGGCTCTGCAGACAGTCTTTGCAAACAAAAAATGAAACTTATGTATTTATGCCTGGCAAATGAGGCTAGGTCAAGGTCTTCCAAACTACCTGAGACCTGGAGACATCACACTGGGGAACTGAACTGCAGCAGCCTCGAAGGGATGCTGTGTCACATGGAAAGGGGCACAGGGTGGCCCCACGCAGGCAGGGCTGGGACCGCGTTACGTCGTGCCATAGGACCCACACTTAAGCCGATTGTTGGCCTCGACACCCTTTGCACTGGGGGAGAGGGTGGAGGAAGGAAAGCCAGGCACTAATCCGCTCCATCTGCTCCAGAGCAGCTAATTGGATTGCAAGTGCAGAAGGCAAGGCCCCCAGACAGGGCGCTGGCAGTCAGGGCAGCCAGGCACAGGCACTCAGCAACCTCCTATTTCACTAGAATCATAGAATCATAGAACGTCCTGAGTTGGAAGGGACCCACAAGGATCATCAAGTCCAACTCCTTTTTCTGCACTAAATAAAGCTGCTGTACTGCAGAAAGTGATGGTCCCACCACGGTCCCAAACACACCTCTGGCCAAACCCTGCCTAAGGACGCACCTGGTTGCACTGACGCAGGGCATGGCTGCCCAGCACCCCTCTAATGGACAGGTGGAACTAATATTGCCTAGGAAAAATACCATACATGACCCTCTGCCCCACCCAAGTAACATTTAGTCTTTAAAAAAACACTAGAAACAGCAGACAGAAAAGATTAAATATTAGCTTTCTTTACTAAAACCCAGTGGAATTTAGGTTTTATTTAGGTGCAAAAGTCAAAAGCTCATCTACCAGTTGCTATATATAAACCTTATTAATATATGTCCTACATCTGCAACATTTATTCTAAATCAGTGGCTTAATGATTTTGGTCTTCTGCTTTTTAAGGATTCAGCTCAGCACCTACTTTGCCTTTAAAAATAACACGCAGTTCAGTTGTGTGACATTTTCATTAAACTGGTCTGTAGCGTAACGCCATGAGAAAGACAAGGAGAAGAAATATAAAAAGATGTTTAATACAATAATGATCAGAAACCTTCAAATTTTTTTCCCTCTGTGAACACTAAGTTTGTAGCTATGGAAACTACTTATGAGCAAGCTAAAAAATGTCAGCAAATACAGTCAGAGAAAGATCTGGATATATGGAAGTCCTAACAATGATAGAGAACTACAGACACAGGGAAAAAGGAAAGTGTAAATTGAAGATGACAACACTTGTGCATCTGACAACATGTTCTCCTCCGACAGGCCAAATTCATTTTTATTGCCATGGCACTAAAGTCAATGAATTGCAGCTGGAATGAGTTTGACACTTTATATTGCTTTTGATAAAACCATTATAAAAAGCGTATTTCAACATTTAAAAAAGTATTTTAAAAGTGTATTCTCTGCAATCAGCGAATCGTGTGCGCATATTGGCCAAGATAATAAATATTTTATCAAGGTAGTTTTCAGCACCTCTCTCGCACGCTCTGTTCTTCAGCCATTTACCCTACTAAAGCGAGCAGTTCTTATGACTGCAATTTTAAGATCCACCCACTATACACATCTGCACACTCATCTACCAAACTGAGGCTGGTGAGAGCATGTACATGCAAGTAACGCTCAGCCAGGTCCTTGATCGCCTTTCAAAGGCTTTCCCAAATTCATTGTGAGTATTTCCAGCTAATACCTTTATCACATTGCATACTGATGCCTTGCAAATGGTACTGTGACCATCAGGACAGCAGGCACTAGCAAGACACGTCTGCTTATTTCAATCAAGTATTTTTGTACAGAAGTTACAATCCCAGTAAAAATCGTTAGTCCATGGTTTTGCCAGTTAATGCAGTGCAGACGTACTTTACCTGGAGTAACACGCTAGCCGGGAATGGCTCCAAGGACTTGCTATGGTCCGTCAGGTCAATGTGCAAATTAAATCAGATTTATTGAGTACACTGAGCTTCCTTCGGTGTTGTTTCAGTCTGGATTGTTAATTGAGCTGCCTTACATGTATACATTATAATTACATGCTACAGTCTGTACTGAAAACGTAGTGAAGAAAACCTGAAGTTGATTTCTGAACTGTCTGCTGTATGGTACATTGGGCAAAGAATAAACCAACCTCAACAAATTCTCATGGAATTTATATTGTGTATGAAATATCACCGCTAAACTCTCTCTGCCCATAAAAAGCTATGACAATTTCAGTGTGGTACTCTTAAGAGAATGTGCAAATGTCACTCTCTTAACCATCCTTCAGCAACCATGAAGGCTCTTGCTCCTGACTATGCCCCCTCTGTTCTTTGGGGCCTGCCCACATGAAGAGCTTTTCAGCCTGCAACTGATGTGCAATTAACACAATTTTAATCTGTCACAGGGTGGAAAATACCAGTAAAAAGAATAGCAATCAAGTGTTAAACAGCATAAGCAGAGCTGAGCTAATCACAGTAAAAGGCATTTCTAGCTGGGCTCTCAGCTAATAAAAGAGGAGTCCCCTTCACGCTGGAGAGAACTACTTGTCCAAGAAAGGCAGCTTCCCTGCCTTTTTGAGGGCTCAAAGAGTCCTTCTCTTTCCTGCTCAGGAAAAGGTCAGGCTTTTAACCAAATCTTACAGTGAAGTAATTTTGCTCCTCCTTCCTTATGATACCTACCTGACTTGTACAGGGCAGCCTTGTGCCTCAACCCTGTGGGAAGCATCTCCCCCTCTGCGATCATTTGCTTTCATATCTTCATATGTAAACTAGACTTTAAAAAAAGACACCTATTTGCAATGAATCACCATTCCTCCGTGGAGCTCCCTAAGTCCATCATCAGAAAGAGAAATCTGGACAGACTTCTCGTTTGGGAGAAGTCTATGCTAGCTACAAAAATAAAAGACTTCTTAGCAGCCAGCTGCTTTAAGGCTGAGAAATTGATTATGAAAATATAAATTGAGTAATCTAATTAAAATACTAACAAACATAATAATTTGAAGATGCAACATTTTGGAGGTGGAGCTCAAGTAATCTGATCAGTGACCATTAGATGTGGTTTGCCCTTACCAGCTTTGCTGACCTACACTATTTATTTCCCTGCATTACCACCCACTTCAGCACGAGGCTGGCCACAAACCCGCCTTGGCAGCAGAACTCCCACCGACACAGTTTTGTCGTCAGACTTTGCCGGGTTTATTTCTCCTGCTTGCCACTGAGGTGACTTGGTGTGTTCACCACCTGTGACGCTACGCATGGCAAGGCTGCAGGAGCACCGGCTCTGAGGACACTTCTCCCTGGGTAAGCCATTCCTGACAGCTTCACAGACAAGGTCTTGATGTCACAGAGAGCGGCAGCTTTGCCAGAGCCGTGGTTGGGGGAGTTCCCGGGATCAGAAGCTGGCTCGGGTCTGGAGACATCACTCTTGGCTCCTACGCCCCGCTCACACTGCTGCCACAGCAATGAGATTAGGGTGCTCATTCACCACCTCCTCTTCACGCAGCTCTGCAATTCCCTGGAAGGGCAATTTATCTAGAAACTTCTTAATAATTATTTTATGAAATGCAAAGAAGCTGCAGCAGTAAATCTCATTGCTGATTTTCCCTTATCTAACCATACTGAAACACGGGGCCCCATACGCATGCGGCGCGCGCCTGTATCCCTGCCCAGCCGCTGTCTCTACCATCAGAAGCACCGGGCAGGAGAAGACGCCTCCCTCTCGTGAGCCCTCTGCCCAAACTCCAAAGTAAACAGTAGCCATGCAGAATCAGTATGGAGTGTCAAAGCTCAGCACAAAATCTCAAATTGGGTATCTAGAAACAACTCACTGTAGAAAGACTATAATATGTAGTCCAAGACTTCAAAAATAACCAAAATGATCTATTTTAAACCCCTATCCATATAACAAGCTTCAAAACATCACTGGACTGTAACATATATTTTATAACCCTCTGCTGACTGCGAGGACATTAACCTTTACCAACAGAAAATATTTGCAGCCGTTTAGAGACAGAGTTCAGTACTGAACTTGCTTTCACCTTGCAGTTCAAGTACCCACAGCCAAAGCTACAGTCAGGAGAGGCTTCTTGCTCCTAAAAACGCATCCTCTCTCTTCTGCTGGCAAATATGATTTTCCTGGGTTTAGTCAAGTTTCTGTCATCCGTTCAATGTTTTAAAAACATCTTAACGTAGTTGTAATATGCGCTTATCACCTCGCGTGTAAGTGTGAACACTCCTTAGCAATGGTGTTCCTTAAATAGTAATTCCTCAACACGGCTCAAACATCTACAAACTGCCACGCCTTCCATTTTTAATCCGCATCCTTCCATTTGCCATGTGTCTTACCTTGGCTTCTACTTTTAAAATATAGTTTAACAGGAAGAAAACCTCTCAGGCTATTTGGAAAATAAAAAGGGGAAATAAATAAAAATGAAGACAATTTTACAGGTCGTACTTCAGCTAAACCTTTCAGGGACTTCAATGAGAAGATAATCTTTCTGTGATTATGGCCAAACCCTCTCGTTGCTTAGCAACACATAATTAAGGAATATGTTTTCAGATCCGCTTTGCAAGCTGGCCATTATCAGATGAAATTACTGGAGCAACAAATGTCATCCTCATGCAAATGAGTTGGTCGCAGGCAAAAAAAAAAGAGGGGGTTGAGTAGCGAGAAGGAGCTCAGCAGCACAGAAACGCTGCTGGCTTCCTCTTGTTGCGCACCACTAATTCTTTTAAAGGGAAGGGATAATATCTAGATTTTTAGAGAATGGGGTTTGCAGTTTATATACGAGACATATGGAAGGAGGGGTCCGTTCCTCGGGGTGGAGGAGACTGCTCCCAATGCATGTGCTCTGGTGGTCCCTCGCACCAGGGCTTCCGCTGCATCGGTACCAACCGGCCCAGTCAGACGTGCCACAAATAAATGAACATATCTCTGTTCCCTGCATTATGCCAGTTTGTCTTTTTTTTTCAGGCTTTGGGAAATTGTTTATTTAAAAACACTGCCTGGATGTACTACTTTCGAATCTGAGCCATGTCAACACAGAATGTGTTGCCTAATATTTAAGCATTTTTTAGAAATCAGTACATTACACCAGCTACATAAAAGACGTGTAAGTGTGAAAGAAACGGCATCTACTTCCTAGCTGTGTAATTATGGAAAGCCAGGGAAAGGGGTGCGCCAAGCGTCTGCATTTTGACAACTTTATCATTTCCACTTACAAAATCATTCTTTATTTAGATTCCTGTGGAATGGCATCACCAGTTTGGCACCGTCTCTATGCCTATAAATGGTATCCTTTTATTAAAGCTTTGTGCGTGTACGCTGGTACGGCACATTGTTCGAGGCTTGTTTGCATGGGAGTTCAGCTGAACTGCACAGGGAGAAAATTCCCTGCTCACAGAGTCACTACCAGGAAAAACATTTCAAGGGATTTCTTTCCCCATTTTTCAAACAAGTCAAGCCACAGATGAATGGATTTGCCAAACTTCCTTGTACTTAGCAGTGCGTTTTTGGGGATTAGTTTCAGTCGGGCTCTGAGTGTTATTGTCCACGTCCATCTCCGAAGTGGAGGAGTGAAGCCTGCTCAGCTTATCCGGCTTCACATCTGAGCAGCCAAGGGCCTGAGCACTCTGAAAGGGGAAGGGAAGACAAGGAGCCACCATTCATTTTTATTGTTCTAGTGCTTAATGACAGGCTTTTAGTTTTAAGCACAGGCCTATTACTTTAACAGCTATATCACTTCACTTACAGGCATCTCTAGAAGAAAATCAAGGGTTTTATTTTGTATGCCTGATAAAACAGCAAATTAATAATAAGAAGAAAAGACTTAGGTAATGGCCAAAGGTAAGTCGATTCTCGAATAACACCATTAGCTATCTGATGAATTTAGTCAAAACAATGCTAACCATTTCCTCCGAGGAACACATTTGTGCCTGATAATAGCAGTAAAAAGTCAATCTGCGGCAAACCCTATAGTCCTAATTGCTCAACCAGCGCAGTATCTAATCTCCTGTTCTCTACAAACAGGAATTGCAAGACTAACCCTGGAAGCATTAGCTGAGATACCACTCACTTTTAACTGAAGTTGGCTAAACAAATAAAGTATTTTGAATTTAACTGCAGAGTGAGAACCAGCATCTTTAGCTCCGCATAGCCAGTGCGGCCCTGCGAAGAAATCCCATTCGCCTCCTTTTCTAAATAGGAAAGTGTCTAATATTTAGGCATGAAACTCCAATATATTTGACTGTGGGTTTTTTTGCAGGGGGGATAAAGCAAGCAACAACAAGGTGGTTCTAAACTACCGTATGGGCTAAGACCCTTCGGAAATTACTTGGTTCAGGTGATGCCATGGTGGAGACGATGACCGGTGGTCCCGTGCGCCTGCTGAGCTTCGGATACGGGGAAAGCTGGGCAGGGAAACCGGGTCCGGTGGGTGCCAGGCTGCCATCCCCCGGTGCTCCCGGCCGGCGGAGGAGCTGCGGGCTGCCGTGTGGGCTGGGTGCCGGCGACGCTGCTGCTGTCCGCTCCCTCTTCATCAGCTCCATGGGCACGGTGTAGGTGGTGGGGTAGGCCGTTTTGGGGCTGGCGTGCGGGTTGGCCATGGTCATGGGCATGCCAGCCAGAGCTGAGTAGGCGGAGGCTGGACGCGGGTGCGTGTTGCAAGGCAGGGGGGTGTTGTATCCAGAACTGGGGAGGAAGTGCGGCCCCTGAGGAGCCCCCACGGAGGCAGGGTAGGCGGTGGTCTCCAGCAGGTGCTGGGTCGGGGCGCTGGACGGCCGGCGGTGCATCTCACCCCCTCTCGGGGAGAGCGGCTGCAGTGGAGGCGGGGGCTGTGGGGCGGTGGGGCCATCTACGGTGGGCGCAGAGCCGAGGGGTGCCCCATAGTCTCCCGGCAGCTCGCTGCGGTGGCTGAAGCTGTTGGAGCGGGTCCTGGGGCGCAGCGCCCCGCTCCTCCGCTCCTGCCTCTGTAGCTGCATTTCTGCCTTGTAGTTCTGGGCGATGCGGGAGAGCACGCGGGCCTGCCCCAAGTTCGGAGCCACAGACTTGATGTCGTTCTCCTCCATCATGGCCAGCAGGTTTGGGGAATCGAAGCCCTGCTGCAGCAGGGCAGCGAAGGTGCTCTCTGAGATGCCCTCCGCACGCAGCAGCGCCACGAACTCGGGGTCGAAGCTTCTCTTCCCCTCCGGCGCAGGGAAGGCGGGGGGCACCGGCGGGTGGGAAGGGGTCGCCGCCACCGCAGTCTCGTAGCTGTCGTAGGGGCCCTTGGCGCTGGCGCTCTCCCGGCCCGGCCCGTAGCCGCTGCCGGTGGGATCCACCACCAGGCAGGTGGGGGCTGCCTGCCTGCCCCCCG